>JAOSBL010000211.1:32905406-32917130 GCA_027568915.1 Erythroxylum roraimae | reverse complement strand
TTGGAAATTTTGTATATGTTTAGCCTAGATTGAAGGCTCAAACTTAGGTTGAATTGAATAAGAATGTAATTGTTTTTAAAACTTTATTGTCAAGAAACATGAGTAGATCAAAATTTAATACGAATATTGATAAAATTAAAGAAATTTTAGTACAAGTTATTATAACTTTACAATCTTAAATTTTAGGTCTAGCTCTTCCTTGAATCAAGTGACATGTTACTTTCCATCTCTTCAAGTGAATCGGATTCGAATGGCTTAAAAAATCTAAACCTTCTGAGATTTTGCATTTCAACATCCAAGTTATGATAGTGTTGCCAGCTAAAACAAAATGTTCCATTAAACTCCAAGAGGGTCGTGCGGGCCTGCCTTGTAAGGATCAAAAACGAAAAAAAATACAACTCCTTCGAAGGCCAAAAAGTATTAACTTGTCATAATTCAGTTCTTAATCACATTGATATAAAAATTTATGGAGAAGAACAAAATCTGATCACAAAAGGTTTGCTATTCTATGATATTGCAAAGATTTTATTCCTCAAGAAAGCTGGTTTTCTTTCTTTTTCTCTGTGTGCGCGCATATGAAATGGCTCATTATATTAAGAACTCTTAATCCACCAGCCTACAAGAGATCGTGCAATGGCCGGCGTCAAATTTCATAGCAGTTTGGAAAATAATGAGAATAAAATCAACACTTGAACTTCCTTTGATTCTTCCACCATTGAATGCTCGGATGAAGCGTACAAAACGCCGGAATCTCAGCTAAGAAATTACAGGTTTAACAAGGAACGACTCTGTTTCTGCAAAGTTATGGTTGTGCTCTATAGTTAAGAGCTAAATATAGTGTGTTCACTGTCGTACATTGAATGTGTTTAAATTAGGGTTTTGTACATCGTCTTTATTATAGTATTCTCATGTGTCGAACAGCTCACGCAGTATTCATTTTGTATTAGGGTTTTCTCTATGATGACTCTTTAAATATATATCGTGAGTGACATTATAAAGCATTAATATCGAAGAGAATGTAAAATTAATTAATTTATTGATTGCTTAATAGTTTTAAATTTTAGAGCATGTTCAGAATTCAATAAATTTGTACTTAATTAAAAAAAATTCATTATACTCCTTCCTATTCAAAATAAAAGTCGTTTTAGAAGGATTTTAATTATTTAAAATAAGTGTTGTTCGTGACTTTTCATGCATGTTTATGATTTTACTTCCAAAATTACCCTTTAATTTTTCTCATATCTTAGTTACACACAGATTATATTTTCAAGGCACTTCAACATGCAATTAACAAGGGTATATCAAACATTTCATTAACTTTTTTAATAAGTGTGCATCCCTCTAAAACGACTTTTATTTTGAATAGGAGGGAGTATTTTATTAATATAATCAATTGAATGTGAATTAAAAATCTCAATTTTGTTTAATATTTGTTTTTATTAACAGTGTAATTTCTAAGAAGCAATAAGTGATTCAATTAAATTTAAATAAATAAAAAATTAATAAGTTACGAATAATTTTTTTCAGAAAACATCATAACTATTAACATATTGGTAATTTCAACAAAATATTAATTTATGATTTGAATAGGACCACAAAATTGTATAAGGATCGTTGTATAATAGAAATTATAGTTTATCGAGATGTTACTATAGGGTTTGTCAGCAAAGTAAATGTTCAAAATCTACTAAAGATCAACTCTTAGGAAGAAACTTGAAAGTCAAGTAGGCTAGATCTATAAATATGGTTAATTAATGAGCTTAGTCGAGTCATTTAATGCAGAAATCAAGCTCATCTGGACTGGGGTTGACGATAATAATGGCTGTTTTTTGGCGGGAACATTAAAACAAGACAAGACAAATTCCACAGATTATTAATTAGCTCACCTTGTGGCTTAGTTTATGACACTCACTGACACATAATTAATATTCTTCTATTTCTTCAATGAGAACAAATCTCGATACATCTGCATTTTTCCAAGCAATCCTTAATTCTTCCGAGTTCAGCTTACTCCCGTTGATGTTCAGGGCAAAATTTGTGCTAAGTTGTAGTTGCAAGCAGAGGCATTAAGTGTCCTGATGGAATGTGAAACATACAAATACAATCCAGAAAAATCAATTCTGTTACTTGTCTCATCGTCCTGAATCCATGACAGAGATCTGTCAGAATCGATGATGAAATATACCGAAGATTCTCAGGTATCTGTAAAACGAGACAGCTTGGAAGTGAAACGGACACATTATGCGTAGGCTAGTATCATGCAACCGCTACAGATAATGAGAACTTGTGTATAGGCTATGTTAATCTCAGACAGAATCAAGTAAAGTCATTTAGTGTCTGTTTCCGGGTAAGTTCCTACCATTCTTTAACTAGCCATCCTTAAACGAACTCATCTTTCCTTCTGTTGGAGACAAGTCTTGTTATTGTATTATTATCATATTTGGCAAGAACATAACATCCCACGTCTTTCCATTGCCAGATGTGATTCTCATTGCCAATTCTACCTAACCAAATCTCACATTCTCTCTGGACTATCCAAAACAATTATTGATCCTTTTTCTTTGGAATGTAACTAAAAAGCACAGTTACGTTAGGTTCTAATGTTGTCCACTTGTCCTAACAATTTCATAATCATTGTCCTCGTGCCCATTAGTTGAGTTGAAGGAGTTTCGAGGCCAGCCAAGTTGTTTAACAGCAATTATATTTTAAGTTGCATAATTGCTTAAACCAGGCCCTCAAGATGAGTTGTAGTGGCCCCATTAGGGGCTTGTCCTTATATGTTACAAAGAACTCAGAACGAAGTCAATGCTTTTCTTGACATTCTTCGATGCTGTTGAGTATAAATATGTCTCTCAGCTCATGATTCTTATAAACCATCGAGCTTTTTAAGAGTAAAGGTATTATCAGAGAAAAAAACATAGAGAACCTATCAAAAATGGAGCCCATTGAAGCCATTACAGTAGAGTGGAGTTGTCTTAGTGGAATGTACACAACCGAGGAGGCTGATTTCCTTGCAGAATTGCTTGGTAATTCCCCTCTTCCCAGCCAGCTTGATACAAGTTCAAGATTAGACTTTCCATCCGCTTTTTGGTCTGTTCACGAATCGACGACGAATATCAAAGGAGTGAATGAAGATACACTTTATTCTTCGGACATGGATAACAATTCGTACCAATTTTCGCAAGGGAATAGTAGTTATAGTGGTGCTAGCAATATTCTGTTTCCCACATCAAATGAAGAAAGCCGCTACTTGAGCAATTCCCACCAAATTCTGGCTGATAACAACTCCTCCATCTCAATGGATTTCTTCATGGAGGATGCTAGGCATGGTACCTCATATCTCATAGAAGGCAATGACTGCTTGATCCAAAAGATGGCCAATGGCAATGTGAAGGAGATGAACCAGCTTGACGCTGCTCTTCAAGATCACAATTCGGGGCCGAAAAGGCCCTTAGATTTGCCCGCACCAGAACCATCTGCCAAAGACCATAGCCCATCTGAGAATTCTAAGAAAAGACCACGGAGTAATGTAAACGTGAGTACAGCTAACCTGTGCATTTTTCTTCATGCTCTATTCCTGTTTGAGGCTAAACTTTCAAATGAAGTGGTAGGAACAATTTTTGATCGATATCTCAACAATGTAGGCTCAAAAGACCAAGAGGAACCTGCGATCAAAGAATACCCAAAGAACCTCAAGCAGAAACAATGACGAGGAGAACAATGTTGGAATAAATGGGCCAGCCACTAGCAGTTGCTGCTCTGATGATGACTCAACTGCCTCTCAGGATCTCAGTGGAGGAGCACCTTCCAGCTTGAGCTCCAAAGGAAATGCTGCTGTAAACTTGAATGGCAAGACAAGAGCAAGTAGAGGGGCAGCAACTGATCCTCAGAGTCTCTATGCACGGGTAACTTCCTTTTACAGTTCCACGGAACCACAATTGTTAAGCAGTTAACTTGATTTTGCTCAACCAATCTGTATGACAATTTCTCATCTACCATTTCCTTGGTTGCTTCAGAAAAGAAGAGAGAGAATAAATGAAAGGCTGAAAGTTCTCCAAAGTCTGGTCCCTAATGGAACAAAGGTAGGCCATATATAACATCTATAAGACAATGAGCTTTACATCTCATCAATCTGTAATTTCCGAAATTCATTTTGCAAAATTCTGAAGATCGGTTCATGGTATGCCAGGTTGATATCAGCACAATGCTTGAAGAAGCCGTCCAGTACGTGAAGTTTCTGCAACTCCAAATTAAGGTGAGAGCACGAATCCGTATTCCGTTGGAAAATATTCAATTGCCGCAATTGTTCTATATATTTAAATAGATGAAAAAAAAAAGCCTGATTCAAGAATTTCTTGTTTTCCTTTTCTTGTCTTGTCTTGTCTTGTGTAGCTGCTAAGCTCAGATGATCTATGGATGTATGCTCCCCTGGCTTACAATGGAATGAATATCGGACTCGATCTGAAGGTGACGACACCAATGGGATAGTAACAATGAAAGTGACCATTCATATCTGTGATCTCAATAATTCTTTATGTACATTAATATGTCAAAGTGAAGTCATTGCCTTTCTGCAATGGTTTATTTTGTGTTCGTGTAGAGTTGCTCTTATGAATTTCAGAAGGAGTAACCATTGCTGGAAATCTTCTGATTCATTCATATTGCCAACTAACTGGATATAGTGTGACTACTGGCACAAAGCTTACTGATCTTGACATGGGTTCATGTTCCAGTCAATTTTGTTGGCTGTAATTATAATCTTTTACAAATGATGTTTCTGATGAACCAAACTAACTACTTTTGCTCTAATTATGTTATTTTGATTCTGATGCCTCTGTATGGCTGAGGTATAAAATATTAAAATCATTTATCCTATTTTATATATTAAAAAATAAAATGGAAAAAAAGAGCATCCCAATTTCCATGATTAAAATTGAACCAATATTTTGACAGAAAGATATTTTTCCTTACAAATGAAAATTTTTAATGTAACTCAAATACTTATTCATAATAACTCCTATAGATAAGTCCATAATTTCTTTTCCAAATTTCTAAATATAAGTTCTTAATAGAAATAAGTCCTTAACAAATACTTATAAATTAACATATTAAAACTTATTAAAAAATCCAGCATATTGTTGTGATAATTATGAAAGATTGAAATATCTTTGCATAAAACTTTCATAATTATCATAACAATCCAGTAACTTGATTATAATTCAGTCAGTTTTCTCTGCTCTCTCTAGCTACTATTCAAGTAAGTCTCCTCCAAATTATCGTTTTAGCTAACTCTACTTTGGCGGAGTTTGTCCTACTTAAAGGAGGATTGGTCCTGTTACCAAATGGAGAAAGTTCTGGGTAAGGATTCTTTGATGTTGAAGCCTTCTTCAATCTCTGTTGCACCGATTGGGAGCCAAAATGCATTGTGCCTTAAGGACAACCTGTGAGAATAAGTCCCTCTAGTAACACTAGATGAGTTCCCTCCACTGAGTCCTTCTAACCAGAAGGTCTCTTTAGTTGGCGAGTCCTCCAAGTTTGGCTACTCTTTGGCTTTAAAATCCTGGAAAAATATGGTAGAAACTGAGTCAACTAAAGAAAGATTCAAATACTATCAAAATACTATACAATAAGGGGTTCTAACCTTACCTATGGAAATATTGCAAGATAGGAAAATAACTTGGTCTGACTCAATAGTAGGCTACTTCTTAGAAAAGCGTGTAACTTTCCTACAAGTCTAATATTGGGCTAGCTTAAAATGGAGTAAGATGGGTATAGAGAAAACTCTATAGTGTGAAAAGGATATCTTTGCACTCAAGTTCTTCAAAGATGCTGACCTACTGAACATTCTTTGACAGGGTCCTTGGAACATTGCTGGCTAGCCTCTTCTCTTACAAAAATGGAAGCTTGGAATGTCCCTTGATAGGTGTGGTGTTAAAACTAATGCTCTAGAAAAGTCAATTTGTCTTGACCCTCTCATTGCTAGGATTGAGAGGATTGGCTATGCTAGAATTTGTGTTGAAGTGAATAGAGAGAAAGAACTTTTTTAAGCCCTTTTTAATATGAAGCTGGATGTGGATGAGAAACTTATAAGGGTTAAGGTTGAACTATCTTACAATTGGAAACCAACTAACCACCTTAAGGTGTGAAAACCAACTAGAAAGATATTTAAAACTAGTTTGTATAATGAACTATTGGGATTACTAAAAGATGAAGTCCCTACTCAAAGGAAGTAATTGAATTGGTTCCTCCCAAAAATAAGCTAGGGGTTGAGAATCCTACTCTAAATACCCCTGTTAGCCAAGATCTCTAGGTTCAAGGAATCGTTGATTTTAGGTCGGGAAGTGAATATGGTGGATGGTTTAGAGGATCAACCTAAAGAGCAACCACTACAATAACAGTTAGATTCAACTAGTTTCAAGGGAAGGAACGGTTTCACTAAAATCACCTTTATATCCTCAAGAAAGAAGTCTAAAAGGAAGGTAGGTAAAACTTGGTTGGGGAGAGCCTAATTATATTCATGAAGACTTAATACCTCCCTTAAAATGCAAGTTGTAAAAGGCCTTATTCTAAAGAAAAAGCCTATTGTAATAGGTCTCTTGGTGACAAAAATAAAGGTTGAGAAAAGTACAAGAGAGCATAAGAGAACTATTACCAAGATCCTCTTGTTCCAAGTCTTAGAACTCTTGAATCCCTAGCTTTTGGCAAATATACTCAAGCTGTACAATAACATAACTCCTTTCTTAAATAGAGGGCCATAGTCAATTGGCTCTATGGGGCGATGAGAACTATAAGTTCTTTTACTATTCTATTCTGGCTAGAAGAAACAAGAATAGAATCTCTGCTCTACTAAACTCGAATGGTCAGATATGCAGTAATCATGCTAATATTGAGGCGATAACTTACAACTACTATAGGGACTTTTTGGGTCAACCTGCTCCCTCTTACTTCATAGTGATGAGTCTGATCCCGTTTCTACATTCCTCTCTAGATTAGACTACAAAGGACAAACTATGCATGCTTGTATCTTACTAAGATATCAAGGAGGTCCTTTTTAGGCTTAATCCTAATAAATCCCTTGGGCTAGATGGTTTTAATACTTATTTTTTTCAACAAACTTGGAATTTGATAGGTGACCTAATGGCTGATACGGTTCAAGAATTTTTCTCTTTACCAAGAACATGCTCAGAGAGCTTAGTTGTACCCATATTTGTCTAGTTCCTACGATGAGAAACCTTGGCACCATGGCTGGTTTTCGCCCTATCTCCTGTTGTAACACAATTTATAATGTTATGTCAAAATTGTTGGCTAAAAGATTAAAGAAAGCCTTATAGTCCGTAATTAGTCTTAGTCAATGAGCATTTATATGGGGTAGAGTTATAAGTGACAACATCTTGCTAGTCCAAGTACTATTCAAGGACTGTGACTCTAAAGCTTCCATTCAAAGTTGTGCCTTGAAGATTAATTTTGCTACAGCTTTTGACTTCCTAAATTGGATTTTCATATTTAAAGGTATGCTAGCTTTTGGATTTCATATAGACTTTGTAGATTGGATACATGCTTGTGTAACTACTATATCTTTTAGGGTCCTGGTTAATGGATCACCCTCAAAGCCCTTTTAGGAAGCTAGGGGATCAAGGCATGGGGATCTTTTATCCCCTTATTTACCTTTGCTATGAAGATTCTCTTCAGGATGATTAATTCGAAGATTGATGGCTTGAGATCATTCAAGTATCACCATAATTGTAAGGAACTCCACGTCATCAATCTTGTTTTTGTGGATGACTTAATACTATTCTGTGTGGCTGATTAAGGGTCTATTCAACTTCTAAC
Source organism: Erythroxylum roraimae (assembly GCA_027568915.1). Classification (NCBI taxonomy): domain Eukaryota; kingdom Viridiplantae; phylum Streptophyta; class Magnoliopsida; order Malpighiales; family Erythroxylaceae; genus Erythroxylum; species Erythroxylum roraimae. The sequence goes on along the minus strand of JAOSBL010000211.1, from coordinate 32,909,300 downwards.
TAGAGTAGTGGGTTAATTCTCTACTCTATCTGGACTTAAGGTAAATGCAAAGAAGAGTAAAATCCACATCTCCTTTAATGTGCCAAAAACTTTATCCTTTACCTCTATATCTAACCTACAACTGCATATTGCTCCTTTCAAGTATCTAAAAGTACTTGTAACCACAAAGAAACCTAAGTTTGTTAACTATATACCCCTTTTTGCATATGTTAAAGTGAGAATTTTCTCTTAGCAGAACATAGTTCTCTCTAATGCAGACAGGATGGAATTCATTTTCTCTATTATAAGGAATTTTCATATTCATTGGAGCTCTCACTTGGTCCTCCCTAAAAAGTTGATTAATGAAGTGGATAAGTTGATTAATAATTACCTCTGGACAGGGAAACTTGATGGCTCAAGGAAAGCTAAAGTGAATGGAAGGATGTGTGTATATCAAATAAGAAAAGGGGAGTAGGGCTTGTCTATTTAGACTATGAATTTGGTCCTACTAGCCAACAAGATTTAGAGGTTATTTAATGATAGAGAGAGGCTATAAGGTCCAAATGGATGCATATGTACTATCTCTTTAATACAAGTTTTTGGAATCTAAAAATTGGCAAGGAACACTCATAATGTTTAATCCAAATACTAAGGTTGAGATAAAGATTGAGATATTCTCTTAAAACCAACATTGGTTTAGTTTTAGTGGGACAACTAGAGTGATTTGGGTCTACCATACCTCAGGAATGAACTAAACTCCCTCAGATTAGTGATTCCATTGAATTATAAGGTAAATGTAGTTATCAGGGAAAATAGGTGGAGCTGCAACCTGAGAGGATCTGTTATCCTATTGAATAATCTGCCTGATTACAACCTTTACCAATCTGTTATGGATTAGGTTATTTGGTTACTGGACAGCTCCTACAAATTCACGAATAGTTCTTGTCTTGACCTATTTAGATATTAAGCCCTATAAAGCCCTATGGTTTGAGCTAGTTTCGTCCAAATTTATGATCCCCCAGGCTTCTTTCATTCTATGGTTGGCTATTAAAGGTAGATTGCGTACCAAAGATAGATGTTGTAGAGTCTCTAAACTTTTCTGCCTGTTATGCCGAGAGGTACTAAAATCTATCTCTCACTTGTATTTCCATTATAGGTACTCTCAAAGCCTGTGGACTAGATTACAACAATTGCTTCAAGTTTTTTGTTATAAGAGGGAGTGGTTTCTTATAGTTCAGTGGGCTACTGGTAAAATAAGGTAAATGAGACAAGAAGCTTGTTTCCTAAAAATTACCTTCTCTTGTGGTGTATATGTAATATGGCAAGAAAGGAACTGAAAATTAGACAACAGCTTGGTTACCCAATACTATAATTCTTTGGATCAAAGAAATGCTAATCGCCAGGAATGGTTTTTTGGGAGCCAGTGACCAGATGAGGATCATATGGAACCTAATGGATGTGGACAATAGGCGATAATCATCTATTTATGAGAGTTACAACTCAGTGCATTGAGGAGTTCATTCATAGAAGACAAACCTATATCTAACCACACACATACATCATTTAAGGATGGCTAATTGAGCAACATAAAAGGATAAGGCAATAGTGCTACTTGAAATGGTGACCTCTAAGGAGCTGTGTATACGGCTCCATTTCCCTTCTCCCACAATGGGATTGAGAGTGACACTTAAAGCTTGATTAAAGAACAAAGAAATTATGTTATTACTTTTACATGTGTGTAATACTCAAATACAAGTAAATCTACAAAGATTACCAATGTAAGTTGCCCTACAATCGTTGAAGGAGATGATAGATTTCATTGCAATCGTTGGTGGAGATGAGAGATTTCTAAATTAGGGGTGAGAAAGGGGATGACTCCTTCGTTGCCTTTCTAGTATACTAAAATTGTGTTTGATCTTAGTTTCTACAAGAAGCACATAACACGTTGAACATTATTTGGATGTAAACGGAAGCAATGAGTGAGATGCTCTTCCTTCTCTCTACGTTGAGTGTCTTCAGCTTTGGTTCTGGCCTCTTGTGGTATTCTCCATAAGGGGTCTTTGGAAATTTCCTACCTTTTAGTCAACTTTGTTTCTTAAACTTTCTCCTGATCACCTCTCTTTTTTAATATGAAAAGCTGTTACTTTCCTTTTTCTTTGTCAACTAAGCCCAATGCAGTCTGACTCCAACTATGAATTCCCCCTTTTACTCTCACCAAAATCTTCCTCCCCTATCCTTCCTACAGAAAAAACAGCCCTCTTCACAACCCCTGATTCACACCCAGCAGATTGAGCAAACTCTGATACCCTCTTCCACCACCTCAAAGCCTCCTCTTTCCTCCCCCAATAATACCCCGTAGCCTAAGCAACCCTTAACCGGTTCTTCTTCTCCTAATATTCCATGGAACAAAAGCTAGAAACAGGTTGTGGGTGAGCCAACTGGTGTTACTCTTCAGTATAATCCACCAAAAGTTATTGATGGCAAGCCAGTGTGCTTCCAAATATTGAGACCCTACGAAATGGTGCAAGAATATAGGAATCCTCCTTGGTGGGATTTTTCATGGAGCGACAACCTACTTTTCCTATCATTAAAAAATGGGCAATTAGTCATTGGAAAAATAGAGGACTCCTTGATGTTCTTCTTACTGAAGACAATTTGGTCTTATTCACTTTTACTTCTCAAGATGAAGCAAATAAGAAATTAGAGGAAGGTCTTTGGCACGTAGCACAACTTCCTCTATTCCTACAAAAATGACAGCCGGGTATAAAGTTTGAAAACATTAAAGTGCATAACTTTCCATTATGGATTAACTTACATAGCATTCCATTAGAGTATTGGACTACCCAAGAACTTAGTTCCTTGGCTAGCTTTATTGGTAGACCTCTATGTATGGATGAAACTACTGCAAAGAGGAAGAGAGTTGGTTATGCTCAGATATGTGTCAGTGTGGATAGATCTAAGGAACTTCTGGACTATATCCTAATTATGCAGCTTAACATTGATAATGTCTCGCAAAAAGACATGATTTATGTCTCATATAGTTGGAAACCCTCGATTATTATGCAAGGGAAGGTATGGAAACCAACTGGTAAGGTTTTTTCTAAAGGCGATTATGTGGAATTAATGGGTTATATATTTTAGATGCCCAAATGCTCCTCAGCTGAACCTAGATAATAAGGTATAAGGAACTGAGGAAAAAATCAAAACACTTCCATCAAATGAGAGGGGAAGAGAATGTGTTCAGGTAGTGGATACAGAGAATGTCATCCAGGAGGAGGCTATGATGTTTAAACAAGTTCAGGTTGGTGATAAGGAGAGGGTTCTCCCGAATGAGGCAAAGTTTTTAACAAACGCTACCCATTCCTTACCCCTTGGCGGTAAAATAGACTCTCTACATAAGGAGGATGCTACTTCTTTTACTAAGTCCTCCAATGAAAAGGTGACTGATGGAAGTGAGCTTAAAAACCTCAAAATATGACCAGTATAAGAAGCCAGAGGAGTGGAAGGAGGAAAGAAATATACTGTTATGTCAGTCCTAATATGGAATGTTCGTGGTATTAATTGCCTGGAAAAGCTAAATGCTTTGAGGAATTTTGTAGGGAGGATTAGGCCTCTTATTATAGTTTTGCTGGAAACTAAAATTAGATATAAGAATATAAATAGGGTAAAGATCTTCGGTTCTTTTTGGTCCTTTGTATCCAACCATCGTTATCATCATTATGGCACAATCATTATTAGTTTCAATGCTAATTTTGTCAAAGTGGAGGAGATATTATCTAGTGAGTAGCTGATGTATCTTAAAATCCACTTCATTTTGGAAGGAACTACTATCCACTCTTCTTTTGTTTACGGATTCAACACTGCATTTCAAAGAAGCTCTCTATGGTCCACTTTAAGAGGCATTCAAAACACCCT
>JAOSBL010000211.1:32866456-32889386 GCA_027568915.1 Erythroxylum roraimae | reverse complement strand
TATTTGTTTTGCAGGTATTCCATAGCCAGAGCCGCATAGATCATGGATCCAAATAGCGACGTTCAACCTCAGCAAGACCAGGCTGAACCAATTTACATATGATTCATCTTAATTCTTAAATTTGAATTGAATTATTCGACATAAATTAATAAATTAAGACGATATTTAATTAATTATAGTCATGTTTAAGAGTTAAATTAAGTTAGCATATTAGTGGCATTTACTTATTCCATTTTTAATGTTCATAATATATATTCATTATTTTTTAATCGAAGTTTAAAATAAAATTTAATTTTTGAAAAAAATTAAATTTTATAAGAAATTTTCGAAAATTTTAAAGATCAGATAATTTTTCTAAAATTTCTTAGAAATTTATATTTTTTACTAGTCATCTATTATAAAAAAACCAGCTCAAAGGAGGTCGAAATAGACTTTCGCACTATTTAGCCCTGATGCTGTACAACATCCTCTCCATGCAATTTTATTTACTCATTCATTTGATAAGGAAAGATGTTTTATATATTTGAGTTCATAGAGTAATATTTCATCAGAGGGTGAAATAATATTAGGCAATAATATTTTTTGTAATATTTATGGTAATTATTGTGTAAGTATTTTAGGAAGAAAGACTCTTTGCTCTCGTTGACATTTAAGGCATTATACTTTGTAAAAGCAGATCTCTTTTTTTTTTCCATATATTTCATTGTCGGGATTTTTTTCTCGTAATTTTGTCGTGGCAGTGTTTGGCTCAGACTTCAGTGTACATAAAGACATTTCTCGCAAAGAAAGATTAAAAAAAGGGGAAATTCAATTCGCCGTTCATGTTGAGTTTGGCTCCTTTTGTTGTCCCATATTGGTTGGGGACAACAATTGGGGCAAAGCTCTTACTTATATAAGGAGGTTGTTACCTCCTTAGTTAATGCACCAAACAAAGTCAAAGATTTGTATGACAAATTTGACTCTAGTTAATTTCCTCTTTTGAGGTGAGAGTTGGAGAGTTTGTCTTGGGTATTTCTTTGTGGGTGTGTTGGTGTATTATGGGATTGGGTGAGAGAAAAAATTGTGTGATTGTAAGAATTTTTCACATCGTGGATTTTCTTCTCGGTGCTAGTGGTTTTTCTCCGGTTTGGGAGTTTCCACGTAAATTCTCTTGTGTTATTATTTTCTGATATTTTTGTCTATTAAACATCCTTGGGTGTGGGTTTGGGAGGTCTAAATTTCCAACAATTAGTATCAGAGCCAAGGTGTGTTTTTTCTTGAAAATTCTAAGTATGCTCTGTGGTCGCAGTTTTGATTGATCTTCCACATCAGAAAAGATTTTCTTGAGAAAGGTTTATTTGGTGCAGTGGAGTTTTGGTGTGGTAGTATGGTAGTACATGTCTAGGAAAGTTTTGGCTAAGGAAAGACTTGGTATTTAAGTGTGTCCGTTGTGACTCATCTCTCTTTCCTGGAAACTTTCCTGGTGTACTATTCATTTCCACGATAAAATTCATCAAGGCAAAAGAGCACAAGAAAAATGTCAGGAAATAGGGCTGCGAATCCTCTTAGATTTGAGGTGGAGAAATTCAATGGGAGAATCAATTTTAGCTTGTGGCAAGTGCAAGTCAGGGACATTTTGATTCAGTCGGGGTTACACAAGGCATTGAAAGGCAGACAAATCCCTGATATCAGTACAGGCAAATCTAGTATGAGCGATGAAGATTTGGAGGATTTGGATTTGAGAGCAGCAAGTGGGATACGATTGTGTTTGGCTAAGAATGTTCCTGCGAATGTGCATGGAATATCTACAGCAAAGGAGCTCTGGGAAAAGCTCAAGGAGTTGTATCAAACAAAGGGCATCTCAAATCGGGTGTACCTAAAGAAGCAGTTTCATACACTGCAGATAAAGGAAGGTACTACAATTTCAGATCATTTAAGTGTTCTCAATGGGATCGTCTCTGAATTGGAGGCAATTGGAGTTCGTATAGATGATGAGGATCAAGCATTGAGACTCATCTGGTCTCTTCCACCTTCATATGAACGCATGAAACCGATTTTGATTCATGGGAAGGAGAAGATGGTTTTTTCTGGAGTTACCGGAAAACTCTTTTCAGAAGAGAGAAGACTGAGTGGCGGAAGAAATGTTCCTCTTGAAAACTCAGCTTTGGTGGTAGCTGGATATCAGAAGAAGAACTCCATGAAGAAAAATGCAGTATGCTGGACGTGTGGACAATCTGGGCACGTGAAGAAAAATTATCCAAGAGATGGGGCGGGTTCGGCAAGAGGCTCGGGGTCAGTTAATGGAGAGACTGACAATGTCGCTAACATTGTCTCCATGGATGATGATCTTGCTCTCTAAAAAGGGGGGCATGTACATCCTCATGGCATGCCACTAATCCCAAAGTTGTCATGATAGAGGATGTGTTACTATTAGCGGGTCCACAAGTTTGCACACGGGCATTGGTTTGGCTTTAATGCAAGGTGTGTGGTGGAATTTATGTCGATGGCTGATGAACTTCTAGGAAAGCCAAACATGAGAGTTGCACCATAATTTTTCAGCAAGGTTATTTTTCGACATGTGCCGAAGTAAAAGGCTTGGAATTGGTTTATTCTGAATGGGTATGCTTTTATGGTGGAGCATGACGCTATGAAGCATGATAATTCTCTACATTGAGAGTTATGTTATTTTCAGAAGATCTTCATTGAGGTGGAGTGTGGTTGTGGGATCAACCAAAGTCGCCAAGGTGAAGATTGTTGAGTTTGGCTCTTTTGTTGTCCCATATTGGTTGGGGATAACAATTGGGGCAAAGCTCTTACCTATATAAGGAGGTTGCTACCTCCTTAGTTAATGCACCAAACAAAGTCAAAGATTTGTATGACAAATTTGACTCTAGTTAATTTCCTCTTTTGAGGTGAGAGTTGGAGAGTTTGTCTTAGGTATTTCTTTGTGGGTGTGTTGGTGTATTAGGGGATTGGGTGAGAGAAAAAATTTTGTGATTGTAAGAATTTTTCACATAGTGGATTTTCTTCTCGGTGCCCGTGGTTTTTCTCTGGTTTGGGAGTTTCCACGTAAATTTTCTTGTGTTATTATTTTATGATATTTTTGTCTATTAAATATCCTTGGGTGTGGGTTTGGGAGGTCTAAATTCCCAACAATTCATCGCAAAGCCCCATGCCAATTGTTGCTTTACGTTAATAGGTAATTCAGTTTTGTCTTATCTATTATATCTAGTTGTGGTGGTATTGGTGTAGTAGTGCTTGCAGATATATAATTGCTACTGAATTCTATTGTTCTTTGAATTTTGTTGCCTTTTTTGTACAATGGGCAAGCGTAATGCAATTAGTAAAACTGATCCATCTACCTCGTATGATATGAGCTCTTGTAATATTGGTCCAATTGGGATTCCTGGTCTCACTTATGATCAAATTCAACGCTTATTGTCGTTGGTTAAATCATGTTCATCGAGTGGGAAAATGTCACATGGTAAACAACCTAGTAGTGAGATTTGGTTAATTGATAGTGGGGTTCCTTGGCATATGAGTAGAAATTTGTCACTACTTATTAGTGTCCATGATATTGATTTGTCTCCTATTGGATTGCCTGATGGAGTTCAAACCGCTATTGTCAAAGAAGTTTGTGTACTCTTGAATGAACTTGTTCTTTGTCATGTCTTGTATGTTCCAAGTTTGTCTTGCAATCTTATATCAATTGGTTGTTTGATTTCTGATGCAAATTACTTTGTGACTTTCGCCGATAAATTGTGTGTGTTACAAGATTGTACATCGAGAAGACCTATTGGAGTAGGTGAATTTCAAAATGGGCTCTACTACAATAAACCAGTGAAAATTGCTACAACTTGTGCTGTAAGTGGGGTTAATTCTTGTGATATGTGGCATAAGCAACTTGGTCAACCATCGGATCATATATTATCTCTCATTCTTAGAATTCCTAGTGGTACTAAGTCTGAGTATAAAAATTGTGATATTTGTCTCTGGGCCAAACATACTCGTAGCCCTTTTCCAATGAGTAATTCTTATGTTAATGACTATTTTGAGTTAATTCATTGTGACATTTGGAGCCCATATCGGACAACAACTTTAACTGGTGCGCATAATTTTTTGAGCATTGTTGATGATTGTAGTCGTGGTGTGTGGGTTTATTTAATGTCTGATAAAATTATTATACTTTGTGATTTTTTTTACTATGACCAAGACTTAGTTTGGTAAATTTGTCAATATTATTCGCAACGATAATGGTGTTGAATTTTGTTTTCGGCCAATGCTTCTTATGTTAGCCATGGAATTTTACATTAGACTAGTTTAGTTGATACACCTCAACAAAATAGTTGTGTGGAATGTAAACATCGATTTATTTTAGATATTGCTAGAGCATTGACGTTTTAAGCTAACTTGCCAATTGAATTTTGGGGTGAATATGTACTTGCTGCTACTCACTTGATCAATCGTACCCCATCTTGGACGCTTGGTGGTAAGACTCCATATAAGAAATTATTTTCATCCCCAACTCCTTATTCTCACCTTCGCGTGTTTGGATGTTTATGTTATGCACATCACCAACCTCATACTAAAGACAAGTTTGCCCCGAGGAGTCATCAATGTCTTTTTCTTGGGTTATCCTCATGGAAAGAAAGGATAGAAAGTGTATGATTTGGAGACAAAACAATTGTTTGTGTCTCATGATGTGGTATTTTTTGAATTACAGTTTCCATTTCTAGTTCCTGCTACACCTGTTTGTGACATTGTTGCACAAGATGTTGGTGGTGCTCACATTGATACTGATACTTGGTACATACATGAATCTTCATCGACAAGGGGAGATTCTACTTTGTCTTCACCCCTAATCACTTCGCAGGATACAACTACCTCTCTACCACCAGTTCATTCTTCACACATGGCTGATGATAGTAGTCCTATAGGTTCTTCTCCTACACCACCTTCTCTTTTAGACAATAATGACTCTGCCATGTCTTCCGCAAAACCAATAGCTGATGTTGAAATGTGCCCACAACGTGACAGAAGGCTGCCATCATATCTCAAAGATTATATTTGTCTCACTCATATTGTTCGTTGCCTTAGTCCCATTTCAGCACATCTGCCTCCGTCTAATACCATAGGTTCCTTGTATCCTTTGGTTAATTATGCCAATTATGATCGATTCTCTTCTGCACATGCTAGTTTTCTTGCATAAATTTCAACAAATAAGGAGCCTGCTTCCTTTTTTGAAGCTATGAAACATCTTGGTTGGCGAAAGGCTATGCGTCAAGAAATTGAGGCTTTGGAACGTAATCTCCCACTTGACAAGGTCATTGGTAATAAGTGGGTCTACAAGATCAAGTACAACTCAGATGGTACAATTAAATGCTTGAAAGCTCGCCTTGTAGCATACGGAAACAATCAGGTGGAAGGTTTGGATTATAATGAGACTTTTGCTCCTGTTGCTAAAATGGTTAGTGTGCATATTTTTCTTGCAGTAGGTGCCATAAAAGGTTGGGAGTTGCATCGGTTTGATGTTAACAATGCATTTCTTTATGGTGATCTCGAAGAAGAAGTCTACATGAGACTACCCCAAGGGTTTTTAGCAACCCATCCTGACAAAGTATGTCATCTTCAAAAGTCAAGTCATCTTCGAAAGTCACTTTATAGCCTAAAGCAATCTCCTCATAATTGGTTCGCTAAGTTGTCATCAACGTCGTGTCAATATGGATTTATTTAGTCCCAAGCTGATCATACTCTTTTCACTTACAAAAAAGCTGGCGTTTTTCTTTCTGTCTTAGTTTACGTTGATGATCTCATTGTTGCTGGTAATAATTCAACCGCCTGTGTTGCCTTCAAGACATACCTGAGTAATTGTTTCAAGATTAAAGATTTGAGTCAATTAAAATATTTTCTTGGTATTGAAGTTGCTTGCAGCTAAGATGGTCTATTTTTATCTTAACGTAAGTATGCCTTGGATATTCTTAGCGAGGCTAGTTTAACAGGTGCTAATCTTGCACCATTTCCTATAGAGCAACATCATAATCTTACTTCTTCGCATAGTCCTTTAATTACTAATCCTAGCCATTATTGACGATTGGTGGGTTGTCTAGTATATCTTACTCTCACTCGGCCAGAAATTTGTTATTCTGTACATCCTCTATGTCAGTTTCTTCAGTCTCCTCGCCAAGATCACATGGATGTTATCGTTCGACTTCTCCAATATATTAAGGGTTCCCCTGGTAAAGGTATCCTTCTTTGTGTTGATGGTGATTTGCAACTTTATAGTTATTATGATGCATATTGGGGTATTTGTCCTCTTACACGTCGATCTGTCACTAGTTATTTTGTCATGCTTGGGGGTTCCCCTATCTTGTGGAAAACCAAGAAGCAACCTACCATCTCTTGTTCTTCAGCAGAGGCTGAATACCGCTTAATGGCAATTGCCACTTGTGAACTTGTTTGGTTGAAATCATTTCTTGCTTTACTTGGAGTATTTCATTCTCAGCTTGTGAGATTATTTTGTGATAACTAGGTAGCCTTGTATATAACTTCTAACCCAGTTTTCATGAGTGAACCAAACATATTGAAATTGATTGCTATTTTGTTCGAGAGCAACTCCTTGCTGGCAACATTAGTACAATATTTGTGCGTTCTCAAAACCAACTTACAATTATATTTACAAAGGCATTGAGTCGACAACAGTTCAAGTATTGCTTGACAAGTTGGGCATTCGTGATCTACAAGCTCCAACTTGAGGGAGAGTATTAGACAATAATATATTTTGTAATATTTATGGTAATTATTTTGTAAATATTTTAGGAAGTAGGGTTTTTTACAAGTTTCTATATAAGGCTATTTGCTCTCATTGAAAGTTAAGGCATTATCTCTTTAAAATTTATCAAAAAAAATGTTTTATGAGGCTTGCTTTTGCATGTAGAACCCACGCATTGTATGTAGAATCCATGAACATAAAACAGGAAGGGATAGTTTGGTTCTAAAAGCAATTAGTCAATAATATTATTATCAAAGAAAAAAGGAGTCACTGACATATTCAAAATCCAACAATGGTTATAACAAGTAGCTCTCATTTTATTAATTTAGTTTCCACTACTTCTGTCATTCTATAAATAGTTAGATTCAATTATTATTAGTTTGATTATTAAACAATCAATAGTCTACACTGAGGACTCGCGGTAAATAAATAAATCATTGTATCATATAAAGTATCGCTAGAGAAAGGGCCTTCGACGTTGTGGTTAACAGCCACACGTTGTAACCAGCTGAGCCAATCCAGCTTTGATACCGAGGAGTGAAATACTAATTATATAAAATATATTCATTGGATACAGCACACATTGGTGACGGTACATGTCAAATGCCGAAGGTCACAATGTCTTCTCAAGTGCTAATCGTATAAATTGACATGCGAGCTGATGCATGTGGAAGTTTCCTGGAGGAACCTACGGACTATATGTACTGATGTAACATCCTCTCAACAAACCATATCAATCCCAAGCACCGACTAAGAGTACACCTACCTAATCATATTACCAAGTTTATCAGATTTCATGAGATTTCAATATTAACAATAGAAAAATTCATATTAACAAGTTTATCAGAAAAGAATTGGGATAAGACAAAGGCTTTCTCATATTTCAGTGTACACCTACCTAATCATAAAAGTTGGATAAACGTACACGAAATAGTATCTTCCAGGGGATCATAGATGATGCTTCTTACGCATATCCATTCAACTTACATAGACTATTTCTATTATCTTCTAACAAAAACTGACTTTCCCAGGTAATCTTTTGCCAACCCACATGCATGCACTCACACACAACACAAGACCAATTCAATAAAGAAAACTTTACATACACACTCTTGAAATCACATATTGCAGAGAACATGGAATACAAGCAAAAGGCTATACCGATGTTTATAGCCATTTTACTTACTATCCCACTCAATGTCTGTGCAGCAAATTCTCTGAAATTCCTAGCTCCCTCACCATCGCCTATACTGGTAAATACTTCATCTGCACTCTGCTTACATCTCCTTATTTTCTATAATTACCAAGTTTCCTTTTTATTCTTCTTGTTTTGGACGAGGAAACAGATAGAATAGGGATATGTTTTCAGGTGATGGGTGAGGAGCCGGTGGGCAGAGAGATAGGGTCATCTGCCGCTACATGTCATTCCAAGTGCAACCATTGCAGCCCTTGCTTGCTAGTTGAAGTATCAGTTCGCGAAATGGAGTTGACTGAGAAGTACTATCCCCAAGTGTGGAAGTGTACGTGCAAAGGCAGCTTTTTCTCTCCTTAGAAAGTCTTGGACAAATTAAGATCATGTTAACTTATGCAAGTGATCGTCAGAGCTTTGCCTATGGAGTAGTAACTAAGACAGGGGTTCATTAACTGGTATAGAATTGCTCATTTTTATGTCCATATGACTAGCACTGATCAAAGACCAGCCAAACTTGTAACGATGTAGTTAAGCAGGCAATTATCGATTGCTAAATTTGTGTCGAAAGCAATCACAATGTCATTAGTGGGAAAGGAGCCAAGAATTTTCCTTGTAATTTTGCATATAGTAATAGAACTGCGCATAGATTACAAAAATTATATATTTTAATATGAGCTTTCAATAATCTTGCATGTATAGAAATATATCATATTTTAGATTTTAATAAAAATTTAATTTATATTAATAATATCATAGAGGGTGAACCTTAGAGCAATGGGTAAAATTGTTCCTTTGTGATCATAAGACTCTAGACCAACCATCATAATTCTCAATAACCTTTCCAAACTCAAAATGCACTAGATTTGATCTCATATGAAGTTTCACTCAATGTACTCAAAAAAGTGTTTATAGGACATTTCACTCGTATTCGCCACAATAGAATGCCATTATAATATATATCATTTATTTAAATTTGAGAAAGGTGATATATAATTTAATTTTCTATAATACATTGTTAAACTCATATTTTTAAAAAATTGAGTTATTAACATGAAGACAATAACCAATATATATCTATTAGTTATTACAAGACTTTAAAATGATGCTCAATGTAGACTAAACTAATCTCTTAAAAACAATAACCAATATATATCTATTAGTTATTACAAGACTTTAAAATGATGCTTAATGTAGACTAAACTAATCTCTTAAAAACGCTTGTATCTTTTTAAGCAAATTCTCTTTTCAATAATCAAATGATTTTAGATCAATAATTATAAATACGAGTCTAGATAGTTGATTTTATGTTGGAAGCTATAATTTGTATAAACTTTAATTTTGAATTTAGATTTTGAAATCGTCTTCAGTTTTTTAAACTATAGGATTTTTAGGAGTTAAATATTTTTGAATATTTTTATTCCTTTTCACCTCGTCATCTTCTCCATTTTATTTATTTATAATGATGATAAAAGAATATCAAACATATTTATTTGGAAATATTTGAGGAAGTTATTAATTATTTGATGGTAAAAGGTTTAATTAATTCTTAAAATTAAGTAAAAAAGTTTAAGATAATCTATATCATTATCTTTAGTACCAGATAAGGTCAGTACGTGTAATAAAACGTTTAACTTCATATTTTTAAATTAATTTTTAAAAATAGAAAATAAAAAAATTTTCTCCTAAAACCTATTTCCTTCATTTTTCTCCCTAATTAAAGTTGAATGTCCTAAAATCCCTAATTTGCTACAAATCCCTAATAACCAAGATGACTATTTCTTTGTGCTTCTTATATGTTTTTCAATTATTTCTTCTTGCTTCCTATATCTTTATGAAATTAGTCTATTCTTCTTGCTTCTTCTTCATTCAGTGGCGACTTGTTTATGGTAATCCCACGTATCATTTAATCTTGCAATTGTCAGCTGTTTTTGCTTATGAATCAATCATTCGTAGATGACGCTAGTGTGTTTAATGAAAGGAGTTAGGCTTGGATTAAATGTTAATGTTAAATTTTTGTGAATCATATAATGCAAGTAAAATAAAATAAAATGGAGTGATTTGTCGAATCTTATTGATAAAAGTATGTGTGAATCACATTAATAAAAGTATTTGTGAATCCCATATTGAATATCGCTATTATTTGTGGAATGCACGTGTTTCCATTATGCTTTGTGTTTCAATTATGTTTCCTGCTAGAATTGAATATTTATTTCTTGAAGATTGATGGTTATTTCCATGTTGTTAATTGATGGTTATACTTCTTTTAAGAATTTAAGATTGTTATGTTGTGTCATATAATATAAAAATGGAGTAGTAGAGATTGGGGGCATCATTTTTTAGGTCTTCAACTAACAATAATTCTTGAGCTACTGTTTAATGCTTATGTGGATTTAACACTAGTTTAAAAACTTCATAAAGCGAAAAAAATATTGGTCGTAAGTTTTATGGGTGTCCAAAATATCATGTTAGTAAAAATATTTTGTTATGATATTCAATATAGGAACATAAATAAAATAAATATGTTAATGAATGTTTACAAGGTCAGGAGTTGTAAGCTCTTTCGTTTGACATGCGACCCCTTCCCAGATAGGGTTGTTTATGTTATTCATAGAGTGATGAATAATAATGCTAAGTTAAATTAACAATTAGCATTGAGTTACAAAGGGATAATTATAAATTGGGTATGCGAGGGAGTTATTAAAAGACTAATTAAAGAGGAACAAAAGGAACAAATTAAGTTAGGAGAAAAGTTAAAGCAAATGAAAGTATTAATTGAAGCTTAGTATGAATGATAATAAGGAGCTAAAGAAGATATTCATGACTTTTTTTTTTTTTTTTCTGATGTTGATATGTATTGTTGTTATGTTTTTTTCACTATTGAAATGATGAGGCTAATGTCATATAATTTCTAAGGATTTATATATTAATCATGTTGTATATGAATGGGGCTACTATGAGAAGTACTTGTATTATGCATGAAACTTTAATTAATATATTGAGAATATTTGATATCATTACTGAACTATTGTAGGTTTTCCATTCATATGTAAGCACATACATATTTACATTTAAATTCTAGTTCAACTTGTGACAATATATTTAAGAAAGCAATCATAAAAAGACAACATACATAGTTCCATTTGACTCATGCGTACGAACAATATGAGAATCATAAACCTGTAAAGTTGAGATTCATATAATATAGGCCATTAACTTTGATAGTCATATAATGTAAGCCTCTAAAAAGTAAGAGATTCAATTAATAAAAGTAATAACGCAAAAGGGAAATAATTTATTCATTTGACTCTTATATAGAATGGCTACAAAGCTATATCATATGTATTCTAATATAAAGTTGCCATTCTATTTCACAATGGATCCAACCAGAATGTTGCTAAGATACTTCACAATGGATCAAGCCAACATGTAAACAAAATAAACAAAATGGAATTAACTAAAATCTAACAAAATATACAAAATGGATCCAACCAAGCACATTCTCCTACATCAATTAGTATCATATTTGACAATTATCCACCCAAAAGATATTGGATCCAACTAAAATTCTTTATAAACCAATAATGCACAACTAATTATCATTAAGACTTTGTTGACTTCCAGTTTCAATAGTAGTTAATTGTTGGTTTGAAGTTTTAATAGCCCTTTATTTAAAAGCCTGTTCTTGCATGTCGTGATGTGATACTTGGGATACCCTTCCACCTCAACCCATTTAGTTGAAACAATAGTTGAAAAGTGTTTGGATTAACTGATCCAAATGTTCCCTTTTTCCTCAATGGTGGAGTTGCTACAAATGACTATTACAAACATGATTAAAACAATAAACTATTCATGTAAGTAATACATAGAAGAAGAATATATATGAAGAGAAAAATGCATAAATAACAATATATGGTAACTGACAATTATGTTAAACTAACCTCAGCTCAACGTACTTGAGAAGGTTATCTATTGAAACTTGAAGAAGGAGGTTAAGACAAAAATTTTGTTGTTGTTAGATCTTTATTAGGCACAGTCAACTGTCCAATAGTAACATATCATCAGTTTGTAGTTACTAAAAACACATAAATTACAAACCTTAAATCTATCTTGACTAGAAAGAAGTGGATATATTTATAGCTGCTCTTATTATGACCACTTTTGCCACATTTAGATCTCTAATAAATTATTTAGAACTTAAGTACATATTTGTAAGTCTAGTTGGTTTTTGAGCTCTTCAAAGTTAATTTTTGTGAAAATTCAATGTGAGTTATAGGTATTTAATATATGAATGCATTGCTTCCTTTATCCTTAGTAAACTTTTAAGTTGAAGAGAAAAATGACTTCTATATTACATCTATTTTATTCAATTTGTGCTTTTGTTTCTTATTTCCTTCTAGACTTAGTTATTTCATATTGTCAATAATCCTCAAAAGTACAGTATATATTATGAACATATTTAATTGGATTTAAAACAATTTTTTTCTTAGTTTCCTTTTAGCTTAAAAGACTAAATAGTATGAAGTTTGCTTAGTTAATACTCATTAAGCTAATATAGTGAGTTTGTGGGCCTGCTTAATTCAGCTAGAACTTGGAATTCTAATTAATCTAAAAACCAACTTTCAAACTATTCTACACTTTGTATGGTGATCTAGGAAAATATCTACGCTCCATCATGCCCTAAAGAATAAAATTTAACCTAGACTTAAAGAATGAGAAATTACTGTTTAAATGAAAAATAAATCCAAATGAAGAAAAATCAAGATTTCTATGGTTTAATTGGACATCCAAATGGAAATACTATACAATTCACACAAAGTTTGAAGTGTTTGATGTGATCTCAATATTATTATGGATATTGATCTTTTTGTGCAATTTGTTTTTAAAATTCCTATTGAAATCTTCATATATGCTACATTAACAATATGAATCAATAATAATAACTAGCAATGGAGGATATCTAGGCATAATATTAATATTATGAGCCATGAAATGTGAACGCAAATCTTAAGAGTGAAAAAGTCCAAATAGTGTAAATAGTGAGTGGATATCTAGCCCATAACTAAGGATACAAAACCCAACATTAGTTAAGTAAAGTAGACAAAAAAATAAAAAAGTTGGTGGATAAGAATTAAGTATGACAAGTGGTCTTATGACAACACTCACTAGTCAATACTAATTAATAGCTATAATACTTAAGGTCCAAGTACATTCTTACTTGTGACATTGCTCAAAATTTGATTTGGCCCTATCAACAAAAACTTTAATTTACATAAATAATAATGAATGTAATATATATATATATATATCCTTCCTAAGAAACCTTCGGACTTGTATAACAGATATCACACTAGTCAAAGGACTAGTGCGAATGCCATTTAATATTATTTTAGTTTGATTGGGATTTTTAAGCACAACTGTCTTAGCTCTACAGTTAATAACTGTCTGATGCTTGGACAACCAATCCATATCCAAAATCAAATCAAATTCACAAAAGGCAATTCAATTAGATATACTACAAACTCACTACCTTGGATCAAAATAGGACAGTTTTTATAAATCCTGTTAACTAACACATTACTACCCAAAGGACTGGTTACATGAATATCATAATCTAACCAATCTACATGCATCTTTTTATTAGAAAATTCTCCAAAACAGATATAAGAATAGGTAGATCCAAGATCAATCAAAGCACGAATTTCAAAGTCGGAGAGAGAAATAGTACCAGCAATGACCTCAAATGCGTCTTAGTTCTTGCGAGCCTTCATAGGATAGGCCCGAGGTGTAGCAGAAGATACAATAGTTCGGTCAACAATTTCTGAGGTAGTACTCAGGTTAGGCCTAAATTGGCTAGATCCTTCATGACCCCTACCACATCCTCTATTTCCTGTAAGTGCATTAGAAGCTTCTCTGCTAGTTGTAATGCTTGAGACTGATTCACAGGACAATTTGCTACAAAATGGTCAGTGCTACCGTATAGAAAACATGTACCTGTAGTCCTCCTGCAAGTACCCTAATAATATCTGGAGCAATGAGGGCACTCGGTGCACCGAAACCTTGGCCCATAAAGGAACCCTTACTAGAATCAGTCGATGGGAGAAAGCCTTGTCGCCTTCCTCTACCTGTAGATCTTTGGATGGATTCCTGTGCAGTGGAAGCACCTTCACGACTTCTCTTACTTAAGGATTGACAGCTTTTAGAAAAACCCCTTTGCTGAGCTTTCTCTCTCTTAACTATCTCTTACTTTTTTATTTTGATAGCAACTTGAATCAGCTGATGATAATTCACTTGCTGCAGAAGAGTGAATGTTGCAATATGCTCTTTAATTGAGTCATTCAAGCCATCTTCAAACTGACGATGCTAGAAATCCTCAATAAGCACAGGTTCAGGTGCATATTTGTTGAGTCGACTAAATTCTCTTTCATACTCAGCAATAGACAAATTTCTTTACTTTAGGCTTAAGAACAATTTCCACCTCTCATTTTTATAGGTTATCGTAACATATTTTTCTTTAAATTCATGGGAAAAGAAATCTCATGTCAGAGGTTCAGGCAGTTGGGGATATCTTAGAAAAAATTTTCACCATTCATAGGCCACTCCTTGAAGAAGGGAGACAACATAGTGCACCATTTGTTCAGATGGGCATCTAATTTCATCTATCACTCTATTCACTTTTCTAACCAGAACTCAACTTTTTCATATTCATCCAGAGATGTACTAGTGAATTCTTCTGCTCCATACTTTCGTAACAGTTCAATGGGAGCCTTAGGTGCAATTATTCAATGCAATAGTGACATCATATCTTGTGACAATTTTAATAAAGCTTCCCCCTGAGCTAGAGGTAGAGGAGGAGGTGGTGCATCATTTTCATGTCTATTTACCCCAAAGGGTCTAGATATAGATGGATGAGATTGCACAGGATTATTACTTTTAGCAACCTAATCTACAACCTCATTAGATCTTTCCATACTTAAATCTAGAACCAAAACATGGGACAAACCGCTTTAGGCTAAACACAAACTTTTATATGCACGTATAGGAAATATTTAAGCTCTAGTTAGGCCAGAATCGCCTAAACCATGCTTTGATACCACCAAATTGTGACATCCTAATGCCCCCTAGGAGGATATACGAATGCATCCAAAATAGACCTAGACAATCCATCAATTCCCAAAGATAAGACAAACAAAATTAAGACATTTTCTAATAGATTGGGAAAATTAATCAATATAAGTACTTAATTCTCTAACATTTTCCGAACTCAATCCAAGCTTCCAAAATTATAGAAAGACATGAATACTAGAAATATGTCAGGGCTCCTCCTCTAGTATCTTTTATGTAGATGTCACTAAGTTGAAAGTAAAGAAGAAGAGATTACCCTCGTTTAAGAGAATCTCCCTTTAAACCAATATTCTTACATTACTTGACTACGCATGCACGAACTAAATGATAAGCAAGCCTTTTCCCTAAAAAAAACACCGACTTTATTGATCAGGACCTAAGACTTTGAAGAACATCAATGAAAATTTTCAATGTCATTTTAATCCTTATATTTAATTGAATTTAAGATACTTAATGAATTAATCATTAAATTTCATTTTATTCTTATATTTAATTAAACTTAAATTTATAATAGAGGATGAGAAGCATCACTTTGTTAATTTATAGGTTATATGGTTGCACTCACTATGTTTTTGATAGTGATTAAGCTTTGTTTGAGCTTTTACATTTTTCTATAATACCAAACAAAATTAAGGACCGTATCAGAAAATTCCTTTTGGAAGGAGCAAGTGAGAAATTAATTACTCTGTAATATGTGTTCGTTATTTTATACAATAGTTATTGAATCCAAATTTAAAATAATAGATTAAAAATTAAATAGAATTGTAATTTCTCTTTCCAAACTTATTTAGATTTGAATTTATAAAGTTAAAATAAAAAATTAATTTAATCATAGATTTGAAGAAGGATTTTGAAAAAATTTTAAATTAAAGAAATTTTCTATAAAATTTTAAATTATACTACAAGTTGTACGTTTTCTAGTCTATATTACTTTTTATTGTTATCATCCTGCTTTTATTCTTGTCTTCTAAAAAAAAAGACAATTACCTTATATCAAGGCGCAGGAATTGTAAACATCAAGTGAACAAATTGTTAGAATATCTCATATTGACTAAACATGAAAATATTAAAGGGTTTATAAGTGGTAAGAGTCAACAATTCAAATGACTTGTTCTAGTCATTTTGACAATAGTTGACCCAACCCCAATTCTAATACAAACCATTTTAATTTCTATGCTCATTCTACCATGCAGAACTCAGAATCTCTATTCTTTTCCTTGCACACAACTATTGCTTCTCTTCTCTTCATCTTAATATTATGGAAAATACTGACAAGAACATCAGGAAACCTACCACTAGGGCCATGGAAGCTGCCATAATCAGAAACCTGCTCGACATCGGCGCGCTTCCCCACCGTGCCATAAGAGACTTGGCTAAGAAAGATGGACCTTTCATGCATATTAAGTTTGGAGAAATTTCTAGTGTCATGATTTCTTCCCCCAAAACTGCCAAAATTGTGTTGAAAACAATTATATGCTCTTTGTTGGAAGATCCTTTATCCTCGCAGCTCATACCATTTGGTATGAATCTGTTGATATTATATATGCTCCCTATGGAGATTACTGGAGACAGCTGCGAAAGTTTTGCATACCCGAGCTATTAGGTGCAAAACGTGTCCAATCTTACAGACAAATCCGAGCATATGAGAGCTTAAACATGATTAAAACAATTGCAGGGATCGTCTGTCAACTTGAGCAAAATCGTATCTTCTTTCTCACTTAACATCACCTCAAGGTCATCTTTGGGCAAGATAGATGCGAAACACAAAGCTGAATTCATGGAACATATTCATAAATTTGTGGAGGAGCTGGGAGGTTTCTATTGGAAAAAGTGAATAAAGCAAGAAATAGAGCACATCAAGCCAAAAGAGAACTGGAGCTTTTTATTTCAACTGATGCTTACAAATAAAACAAATGAGTGATGCCTATATATAGGCTTATAGAAAAAAAATGACACAGCAAAAGATTCGGGCATCAAACCCCACGACTAAACTACTTATTTGCAACAGTAAAGAAACCTGTTTAAATAAAGGAAACAGAATAACAAATTAGAGAAATACTCATTCAACCTTTGAATCAAATTTCAACACTCCCCCTTGATTCAAACTTGTAGGCTCCCATAAGTTTTCTGAAGTTCTCATGCTTTTTTAGCGGAAGTGCTTTTGTCAGTATATCTGTAACTTGTTCTTTTGTATTACAAGACTTCAACATAATTTCTTCATTGGTAACAAGACTCCTAATAAAGTGATAACGAACATCAATGTGTTTTGTTCTGCTATGGTATGCTTGATTCTTTGCCATTGCAATAGTTGACATACTATCACAGAAAATCTCTGTAGCTCCAGATTGCTTCTGTTTGAAATCAGCAAGAAGTCTCCTTAGCCAAACTACTTGACTAGTTGATGCTATTGCAGCAATATATTTAGCCTCTAATGATGATAAGGCTACCACCTCTTGCTTCTTTAAACTCTATAAAATTACTCCTGATCTAAGATTAAACAACAAACTAGATGTGCCTTTTCTATCATCCATACAACCTACATGATCACTATCAGTGTAACCTGTCAGTTTAAAATTTGATACCTTGGAATACCAAATTTCTAGCTCAGTAGTTCCTGCCACATATCTCAAAATTCTCTTTGTATCTCCAAAATGTAGCTTACTTAGAGTATGCATAAACCTGGACACAACTCCAACTGAGAAAGCAATATCAACTCTAGTGTGGGACAAGTAGTTCCAAACTCCAACAGGACTCCTAAAATATGTTGCATTTACAAATTCAACACTATCATCTTGACTCAATTTTTCATTCACATTCATGGGTGTAGCTTCTACTTTGCAATTCCACATATTGAATTTCTTTAAGAGATCCATTGCATCTTTTCTTTGTGAAATAAAGATCCCATCAAAACCCTGTTTCACTTGAAGACCAAGAAAATAATGCAATAAACCTAAGTCCATCATTTCAAATTTCTTCATCATGCAAGCTTTAAAATCAACAATTATCAACTCACTAGAACCCATATAAATCATATCATTAACGTAGAGACATACCACCAGAAATTCATCTTTACCATTCCTTTTCAGATAAAGCATAGGCTTATTTTCACTTCTTTTAAATCCACTCTCCTGAAAAAAGAATCAATTTTTAAAATACCATGCCCGTGGTGCTTGCTTTAAGCCATAAAGCGCCTTTTTTTTAACCTGTACACTTTAGCTTCATTGCCACTACCTACAAAACCTTCACGCTGTGACATAAACTTCTTCTTCCAAGTCACCGTTCAAAAAGCGAATTTAACATCTAATTGGTATACTGACCAATTTAATTGAACAATTAAGGCTAAAAAAGTTCTCACCGATTCAAAGGGTGCAATTGGAGAAAAAGTTTCAAAGAAGTCCACATCTTGCCCACCAACCTTGGCTTGTGTTTTTGAGTGCTCCCATCTGCATGATATTTGGTTCTGAACACCCATTTAAGCCCAATAACATTCTTTCCTTCCGGAAAGTCTACCAAACCCCTCTGATTTTTTTAATAGCCAACAACTTGTCTTCCATAGCTTTACACCATTCTTTCTCTTTTGCAGCTTCTTAAAAGCAAATAGGATCTGAAACAAGCAGAGCAAAAATGCAAAAATCATAAATAACCTGCAAGGATTTATAATTCCTTGGAGGAGTTTCACTTAATAAGCTTGAAGATGATGATTCATTGCTTACAAGAATAGATGAATTGCTCCTTCTAAGAGTACCGGAGCTGGAAATTGTTGGTGTTAGATTTAGCGGTGGTTCAATATTATCTTCTAACACTTGAATATGCTCCTTTTATTTTCTTCATTCCAATTCCATCTTGTATCTTCATTAAAAACTACATTCCTGCTGATGGTTATCTTGCCACTAGTAGGATTATAAAGCTTAAATGCTTTAGATTGAGAACAATAACCATCAAAGATATATTTCTTAGATTTTTCATCAAATTTTCTAGAATGAGTTTTGACCAAAGCATAAGTTATACACTCAAAAACCTTTAAGTGGCTTAATGTTGGTTTTCTACCTGTCCAAGCCTCAAATGCTGTTTGATTACAAACAACTTTTATAGGAGACAAATTGAGAAGATAGACCGCTATTGCAACAGCTTCTGCCCAAAAATAAATAGGAAGACATTTTTCTTGAATCATACTTCTGGCCATCTCTATCACAGTTTGATTCTTTCTTTCAGCTACACTGTTTTGCTCTGGAGTGTATCGTGCTGTAAGCTCCCTGCAAATCCCATTTTTCTCACACAAAACATTAAAATCAGCTGAAATCATCTCCTCTGTCTGTTCTCAATGTCTTTATTAAAAGACCACTTTTTCTTTCCACAACTGCTTTGAACTTCTTAAATCTGTCAAAAGCTTCAGACTTGTTTTTCCAGAAAATAAACCCAACTTATATGGCTGCAATCATTTGTAAATATTGGAAAATATCAACTACCACTAAGAGATTCTATATTCATAGGTCCACACAAATCTGCATGCATTAACTCAAGACACTTAGAGGCCCTCCAAGCCTTTCCAACAGGAAAAGGCATTTTACTTTGTTTTCCATAAACACATCCTTCACAAAAAACAAGATTCTCAAGTTTTGGCAAACCAAAAACCATTCCTTTTTCACTCAACAACTTTAATCCGTTAATATTTAAGTGCCCATAATGTAAATGCCATAGTTGAGTCTCACTATCACCACTAGCAATCATAGCACAATTCTCAATCATTGAAACTTCCAGAGGAAACATTTTTTTTAGCCATCAGAACTTTAGCAATAATTTGCCCAGATTTTACATCTTTAATAATACACAAACCATCATCAAACAAAATTGAATATCCACTAATCGTCAATTGCCCAATGCTAAGTAGATTATGAGATAAACCAGGAACAAGCATCACATCTTGTAAAGTCTTAGCATTACCTTGACTAGTTTTAATGCTAATGGTACCTTTGCCTTCAACTCGAATCTTCTTGTTGTCTCCTAGTGTCATATCTGTTTTAGCAAACTCGTCAAGCTCCTTAAATAATGACTTTGTTCCACACATATGATTAGAACAACCACTGTCCAAAAACCAAACATCATTAGATTGCTCCTTCTCACAAAAAAGAGGCAGAAATAGCTTATTCTCTTCATCAGGTTCCTTTACAAAACTTGCTTGGTTTTTCTCATCGTTCTGTTTTTTTCCAGCAATAAGCCTCTCTATGACTTGGCTTGTCATAGTAGTAGCATTTAAAGATCCTATTCTGCCTCTCTTCATTAAATCCGCTTCTGCCTCCACCTCTTCCTCGGCCTCTTCCACGGATACCACTTCTATTGCTACTACGTCTAGCAACATTTTCATGCATCTCCCCCTTCACCTGAAAAGCCTTTTCTTCAATCTTTTCATGTGACCTGAGCAACCTATCGTCATAAGCTTGTAAGGAACTCATTAGTTCATCAAATGAATAATTTGATAAATCATGAGCTTCCTCAATAGGAGCAACAATATGTTCAAACTTTGGAGTAAGACTCTTTAAAACTTTTGCAATAATAGTTTCTTCAGAAATACCTTCACCATACGACTTCATTTGGTTAATAAGAGAAGAAGCTCCACATAAATAAATTTGAACAGGTTCATTACTTTTCATAGACAAAGTTTCAAATTCACGACGGTAAGTCTGCAATTTTACCATCATTACCTTCAAAGAACCTTGAAACTCCTTCAAAATCTGCCAAGCCTCCAACGATGTTGCTATTGCCGTAATTTTTGAGAAGATTGTTTCGTGAATAGCTTGTTGAATTAGGAATAAAGCTTTGGCATCCTTCTTTTTTACTTCTTTCAATCTTTCTTCTGCCTCTTCATCTGGATCTACTAGGTCCACGAAACCATATTCAACTAGATCCCAAAGGTCTTGAGACTTAAAAAGATTCTTCATCTTAATACTCCAAAACTCATACTTTTCACCTGTGAAAATCAGTACGAGTGGCTATGAAGATGGTGAAAAAACGTTTGCTGCCATCTTTGCTTTTCCTTTTACACTCCACTTGTGTTTCCCGTTTAGTGCCTAGAAAACAAAAAAAAAGTTTTGATTAATACCCAACGGACCCAAACCTCACGTTTCACTCTATTGCCCAAAGGACCAAACCTGGCTCTGATACCAAGAATATTGGAAAAAGTGAATAAAGCAAGAGAAAGAGCACATAAAGCCAAAAGAGAACTGGAGCTTTTTATTTCAACTGATGGTTATAAATAAAACAAATGAGCGATGTCTATATATAGGCTTACAGAAAAAATTGGCACAGCAAAAGATCTGGGCATCAAAACCCATGACTAAACTACTTATTTGCAATAGTAAAGAAACCTACTTAAATAAAGGAAATAGAATAACAAATTAGAGAAATACTCGTTCAACCTTTAAATCAATTTTCAACATTGTCTACTTTTCCAATTTGTTTCCTTCCATTAAAATAGTTGTAGTTATAGCCCATTCTATAACTGCAGAAGACGTTGATGTCCCAGCAATAAACATGTCTTGTTACAAATGGAGTTTTAATATTCATGTCACCATATAATGGTTTTTTGAGAAGTACGGTAACATAGAGATTATGTAGTTACCATGATTACTGCTTTGACATTGTTTCTTATAATGGGAAAGTCGAGTTGGCCTCCTTCTTGGAGATTCAGAAGCACATCAAGAAGTAATTCTGCTTTAGTTTGTGAAGAATCTGTTGCTTTGACTTTTCTCTTTTGATGGTCAGCCATGATTTTCTCAAGTGCTGTGTCTAGTTCATAATGCAGCTTCTTCTTAACCCTAGACCTTTCAATTGAGATCACCCCAAGTATTTTAACGGACAGAAAAAAATAAAAAAAGTTGAAACCTCCCATTTCCTCTACAAATTCATAAATATGTTCCATGAATTCAGCTTCATGTTTCGCATCTATCTTGCCTAAAGATGACTTGTTAGAAAAAATAGAAATAATAATTAAATTGGAAAGGCTTATCTGAAATACAGGGCGTCGTGAAAAATTATTGTCCTAAGTTGAAAATTCCCCTCTACGATGCAACAGGATAACAGGATCTGACTCCAGAGTTGACGCCTTCTCCACCAGCTTTGGTGCACTACAAAGGGCAGAGTAAGAAATTTCGAAAATTAATAAAAATTGATAAAGGCAAAATTGAAAAGACAAGAAGATATGTGTATAAAAGGTGTTTTTATGTGGAACAAGATGTGTGCCTTATTTAGGAAAAGTGGGTAGAATTGTGATTGTGGAAGTGAGTAAAAGAGTAGAAGTGAGGGGTTTTATAGCAGAAACAATGATAAGAGGAATTAATATATATTAAAGCAAACGAAATGTTAAAACGTTAAAGGATATAATATGCATAATAACTATTAAACGTTATAGGTGTTAATGGATAATAAAGTTGAGAAACCATAGGTCCAACATTATAGTTGTTAATGGATAATAAAGTTAAGAAACCGTAGGTCCAAGTTATGGACCAATAATACCAACAATCCCCCACTTGGTCCAAAACTTGAGAAACAATTTGTAACAATTTAGGAGAAAAATAGGTGAACAACCAGGTGAACTAAGTTTTGAACCTGGTGTCTAAGAAAATCGAAGACAGAGCCTACTAGAGAATTAACAACCTTAAAATGTCTTGGTCTCATGATCGCTCTAAAGAGATAGCCCAATTACTCTCATAAGAGGGTGGTGTAAGTGTAAGTCGACTTGTACACTCCTGTAACTCGACTTACACATGCACGGTACCTATAAGTCGACTTGTACATTGTGTAACTCGACTTATGCATGTACGGTACTGTTAAATTGTGCCCTAAAGGCAATCCCCTTTAGCGCGTTTTATTCA
>JAOSBL010000211.1:32818720-32833134 GCA_027568915.1 Erythroxylum roraimae | reverse complement strand
TTCATCTAACTCATTTAATTCTAACTACTCATTTAATTCATCTTTAATACATGCTTTCTAACTCATTTAATGTCATATGCTAATTAATGCCAACTTAATTAGTGCTAACACAATTTACTCAATCAATCTAATCATGCTTAATATATATAAAAAAACAAAAATATATATTAAAATTCGGGGCTAACAAAAGTTCTTAATGACAATGATGTAGGTACATCCAAGGAACTAAGGAAATTATCCCTTGAAGAGAACAAAAATAATCACTAACACACCTCACATGAGTATATTGCCAAATCAAGTAAGGGAGATAAAAAGGACGAGGAGCTTCTAAGAGATTGGAAATTCAAGAAGAACCATCCTCCGAATCAAATTCTAGGTGATGTTCAACATAGGGTAATTACTAAATCTTATTGTCGAGACTTATCTCATCTTGATTTCATTTCTCAAATTAAACCTAAGACTATAGAAGAAGGTTTTAGTGATGAAATTTAGGTTCTTTCTATAAATGAGGAGTTGAGCCAATTTGAGAGATATAAGGTATGGACTTTAGTACCCAGACCTAGAGATGACCAAATCATAGGTACCAAGTGGGTTTTTAAAAACAAATTTAATCAATTGAATACCATTGTGAAAAATAAATATAAATTGATGGCAAAATGGCAAAATCAAGATGAGGGAAAAGACTTTGAGAAAACTTTTGCTCTAGTGGCTAGGTTAGAAGCTATTAAGCTATTATTTGCATTTGCTTCCTACATGAATTTTAAATTGTTTCAAATGGATGTTAAAACTGCCTCTTTATATGATTTTATTTAAGAAGTTTATGTTGATCAACCGTTCAATTTTGAAAAACACGATGCACCTAAACATGTCTATAAACTTTTGGAGGCTCTATAAGGCTTGAAACAAGCTTCTAGATTTTGGTATGATAGGTTAAGTGTATTTCTTTTAGAAAATGGTTTATCTAAAGATAACTTGGGCATTACACTCTTTACCAAAACACACAAGCATGATATTTTAATTGTCAAATTTATGTTGATAACATTATTTTGGTTCCACTAATTAAAGTATGTATAAATAACTTTCCATATGTATAAGTATGGAATTTGACATGAGCATGAAAGGAGAGCTTAAATTCTTTCTTAGACTCTACATTAAGCAAGGAAGTTGTCTTTTTTAATCAAGAAAAGTACTCCAAAGTACTACTTAAACGATTCAAAATGGATCAAGTCAAACTATTAGGAACACTTATAAGAATCATAATAAAATTAAATAAAGATGAAGAGGCAAGCCGGTTGATGTCAAACTCTATTGATGTATGATTGGTAATTTGCTTTATCTTACCATAAGTAGGTCTAATATAATGTTATTGCATATTTATGTGCTAGATTCCAATCAAGTCCTAGTAAATTCCACGTTTTAATTGTTAAACACATTCTTAGATATTTATGTCATAACATATCATTAGGACTTTGGAAGCCTAAGTAAAATTTTTTTTACTTAAATTGTTATTTGAATGTGGATTATACTGTTTGTCTCTTGGATAGAAAGAGTACATCCAATACCTATAATTCCTAGGTAATGCATCAATTTTATGGTTTAGTAAGAAATAAAATGTGGTTGCCTTATCAACTGCAAAAGCCAAATACGTGGTCATTGCTAATTATTGTGCACAAATCCTATGGCTTAGACAATAACTTAGAGACTATAGAATGGACCTTACTTAGATGCCTCTTAAGTGTGATAAGAATAGTTCTATTTATCTTACAAAGAACCCCATTCAACATTCTAAAACCAAGTACATAAAAATTAAATAACATTTTATTAAGGATTATGTGTAAAATGGAGATATTGAGTTAGAATTATTAGATACACAACATCAATTTGTTGACATTTTTACTAAATCGATGAGTGAAGATAGATTTTGTATAATTTAGAATTATTGGATACACAACATCAATTTGTTGACATTTTAACTAAATCAATGAGTGAAGATAGATTTTGTATAATTAGAAGAGAATTAGGAATTATTGATGGAAGCTCATTTTCATAAGTGATTCTATTGATTTTATTATTTTTCTTGATGATTTAATATGTTGTTTAATGTTGTAATTTGAGTTTTAAGGCTGATTTTGGAGTTACTAGGACATACTAGTCTACCAATACCTCAATGAGGTCAACCAAACATCAACCACTCTTACTTTATAGTGAGTTTTCTGGTTGTTTGGTCGACCATATATTCATATTAGTCAACTAATATCCTCGTGTGATTGACCAATGTCTCTATGCTTAATAATTATTTTTATTGTGAGTTTGGTCTGAGTTTAATTGTATATACTAGTTGACCACCTACTCTTATTGGTCCACAAATATCCTTTAGTGGTTGAGCAATATAACCTTTCCTTTCATAATACTTTATTCCAGTAAGTTTGTTATGATTTTGGTCAATATTGTTGGTTGAACAACGTTAATTAGTCGACCACTAACTCTGTTTGTTTAACTAATATAGTTTTGTATTGAAATAACCATTCCACCTCTCTTCATCATCCTTTACATCAAACTCTTTCAAAACTCTTTAAAATGCTCTCCTTATCGCTACCACTTGCTATATGGTAGCTTTCATCATCACATAACTCCTCTTATTTTTATCACTCATAAAAAAAAATCTCTAGAAGCTTTTCATCCTCATCCTTTTTCTAATCCTTTCATGTTGTTTCCTACTCCCCTTCAATGTCTCTCCTCCATCTTCGATGAACTTTATGCAACTTCCTTAGGATCAATGAGCTTCCATACATCCACACACCCAAGTCACATAATCTTATAACTTCAATTCATCCAACAACTCTTAGGGTAACCCCTAATCTTTTTGCTCAGGGGATTTTCAGAAATTTGTACTCTTTTTTTTTTTCAAATTAGCAATTAATTGGTGCTACATGCATGTTTTTACATTTATTTATACTTCCAATTTCATGATATAGCTAATAAATTGAATCAAATTGGGTTTTTTAGGCGATATAGGGATTTCAAATTAAGGATTTTCACGTTTTGTATATTCTTGATTATTCTTTTAAAATTGAGGGTTCATTAGTGAAATATAAAATTGTCTTAAAGTTTTTCAACTCTCAGTTACATTAGATTATGCTTAGTTTTTTTTTTTTTGAGCTTTTGACACTTGAAATTTAGGGACTTTTTAAATTACTTAATTATGTGCATCTTTTTGTGAAATTGATGCTTTGTTAATTCAATTAGAAACATTTTTTTAGCTCTTCTTACATTTAACTTTGTTACAACTTATCATTATATAATCCAATTGAGCTTTTTCAACTTAGCCATTCTTAAAATAATTGGGATTTTGTTTTTTTAGTTGGGCATAATACTAGTCACATTTATTAATTCAGCCTTTTACTTCTCTTAATTTTGATTTCATGATGTTCTTACACCTTTCATAAATAAACTCACCATTTTTCATATTTTTATTTCTTAATTTTGATCGTTTTTTATATATTTCCTAGTATATCTTGGATTATACTTTGAGAGTGCTCCCTTTTTATTGCAATGGTTGCAAAATTGAAGTTGATGGGATTGAATATAAGTCTATCTTTTTACTGCAGGTAACCATATACCATATATACCCATACTCCTTTTGAACTTTCCTTAATTTTTCTTGTGCCTTTTCTCTATCCTCATGACATAAACTAAAGGTAACCATAATCATGTGTACAGGATACTCACTCGAAGTGGAGGTACCTGCACATCTTCTAGGATTTAGAGGACTCAAGGGAGATCCCCCAACTCCTTCACCTCCTATGCCTCCTCCTTCTAATGAGGACGAGCATTTTGATATTAACTCTAATTATTTTCATTATTATACTTCTAAAGAGTTACATGAAAACTGTATTATCTCTCCCACTAGTTTAGTGCAATTCAAAGCATATGGTCTTGTACAATTATTTATTGATCAAGGGTAAGAATCCCTTATTATAAAAACATTTCATATTAGCTCAAAAAATACTAGGTTATTTTATATTAGTCTTTACCCTAAAGTGATTTGAGGTGACAATCACATCTTTTCCAAAATTTATAGTATCGATATTCTTCTCTCTTATGATCTCATAAATGAGATCTTAGGCTTCCCCATTCAATCTTGCATGTTATAGTTGTCGTACTCAATAGACTATCCAATCTTATTTTGTGCCTAGGTCATCTTTGGGCAAGGTAACCATGCAGAGGTCACTAGAAAACCTATGATGTTTGTGGTCTCAATACTATTTTCCATTTTCATCATCTCCTCAATTAAGTATAATTTTATTTATGTCGATGGTTATTTTACTTTTCTAGGCCATGATGACTTTTTATTTCTCTCTACCCTTATGTTAAAAAAGTGTATTCATATTGGTTTTTTTTTCCTTTTGGTCAATATGGCCCATTTTTATGAAGCCAACAAAACGAAACAAAACATCCCTTATACTCTATTACTTAGCCTTATCTTCTAGCATTTTCACATTCCTTCTACTGGTGATGAGATTAATTTTGATTTCTTTTTTCCATTATACTACTCTTAATCGTATAGGTTGCTAATTGGTTGATGATTAAATAAATCAACCATACCAGTGGCAACAATTTTAACCTCAACAGTCATTACCAATATATGAGGTTTTCTTATATAACGATGGTCTTAATAAGCCTATCTTGAGTTACACTATTAAGCTACCTGCATTTGATGATGCTACTACCTCACGACCATATCACAAGTCTCTACTTAATGCTTGTCTGGTCTCCATTAAGTATCATCTCACCATGCTGAAAGGCAAACTTGTCTCTTTTCAAGACATCTCGATATATCAATTTGATGATTTATACACCTTGATCGAGTCTCACTTTCCTCCCCCAATTAATTGATTTTTTTATGTTTCCAAAAAGGGGGAGAATAATTTTTTTATGATATTAGATTCAGGAGGAGTATGGTTGTTGTACATTTTTTATGTATGAATTTTTCTTTTACTTATCATTTGGATATCACTTGAAATTAAAATCTTTTTTGTTCTTGATATTGATTTATGTCTTATACATGAAATTAAGGAAAAGCTATTCAGAATCTTGATATAGATAATTACTTATGTGTTTAACCTTATTATTTTTGTTTGATATCATCTGTCATCGTCAAAAAAGGGAGATTCTTGAACTAAGGGTGGTCCCAATCAATGTTTTGATAGTAACAAAATAAAAATACTACTAATGAGTTTGTTATCAAGAGACATCGAAGATTCTGGTTTTAATAGAAAAGGCCTTTTGATATTTCAAATACTCTTTAGGAAATATTTTAGGAAGTGTTTAAATTATAATTGCAATAAATGCAATGAGTTTGACCCTTTGGAGTTATTAAAATTATGTTTTGGGAAGAACTAGTCTACCTATATGAGTTAATGGTTACCCAATATAAGTTAAAGTTATCAAATTTAAGCATTTTGGGAAGTGTTTAAACTATAATTGTATTAAACAATTGAGTTTAAGCATTTAGAATTGTTAAAATCATGTTTTTAGGAGGATTTGTCGACTTATATGGGTTAATGGTCGACCATTATATGTTAAAGTTGTCAACTTTAATGTATAGAAAGTTTGTAGTAACATTGGTTGATGTATTGGTCGACTAATACATATCATATTAGTTGACTAATATGCCTACTAGTCCACCGATGTCTCAACTACTAGCGAATTTGTGCATTTAATACATATTGATAACCAATACATATCATATTAGTTGACTAATATGCCTACTAGTCCACTGATGTCTCAACTACTAGCAAATCTGTGGATTTAATACATATTGAGAAATCAATATACTTTACTGGCTGACCAGTGCTCTGCAATTAATTATATGATAATTAGTTTTTGATTTTAACAACTAGTACAATCCTATAAATACACATTTTCTCATTGGTTCTAGCATCAAGTAGTATTTGTGTATCTTTTACACATGTTTCTAAGTGTTTTTCAGTCATTTAAGCATTTATTGTCTCATTTTGAGTAAGGCAACCTTTTTAATATTATCAAAGTTATAAGGTGAGCTACTTTGAGTTGTAAACTTTTATTGGGATTCATGTTTGTTGCATTTCAGAGTATTTTAAATGGAATTGATGTTGCTCTTCATCTTGAAAGAAGATTGTATAATAGTTTCATCTTTTTCCGAGTAAAAATTGCACAAAAGTTATTATTCACCTTGCAAGAAGAATTATACTAGAAATCCAATAAGAGTCTCGGGAGTGAACGTGAGTAAGGATTGTTTGTTGAATCACTATAAACTGGTTTGCATATTTCCCTTTACCCTTTTCTTTATTAGTTAAGATTTTTCTTAGAATGTATTATTTTATTTTAACTTGCATCATTTACAAATTATGATCCTTTTCATATTAAGTTAGTAACCTTTTAAATTAAAATTTATAAATACCCAATTTACCATTCTCTGGGTGCTATTAGGGATTGTCAAATAGGACAGTGAGATGATGTTGGTTCATAATATTCCATGGATTCTCTTCACTAATCTAACAATCCTACCAAACAATAAACTCGTTGATATATGATAATTTCGTTGGTCATATAGATTTTAGCCCAAAAAAAAAGTACTATGAGCAAATAATATCAACAAAAATATTTGAATGATTATAAGCACATAATATTCAACTATATACCAAAATATAAAAACAAATTAATATTATCAAAATGCTATATTAAATATATGATAACTAATAAAAATAGCATTAAAGACCTTAGATAACTAATAAAAATTTATGAGTTAGGGTCCGTATCTTTTAAGATTGGGCGAATTTTAGCTATATCCAATTATCTATGCATATGGAGACAAAAAAAGGCATAAAAAAGACCCAAATCCGCAAAACGAAAACACGTGTATTAGATCTTGCTAATTAAAAAAAAAGAAATAATAAGAAAGAGAAATCGTCAAAAATATTAACCTACAGAGCTTCTCGTTGACAGGATGAAAATGGACTGATTCATAAATCTAAATTTAAATTTAGATATTTTTAATAAATTAATTTATAAGTTAAATGAGGTTTAAATTAATCTAACACTTAATTTTTTAAATAAAATGAAGTCATTTTATTCAAAAGAGTTAAGATTCGAATAATTTAAAAAATTAACAAAATCGGCTTGTCTATACTTGCTGCCTTGCTGGCATCACTAACAATGACATTAACAATTCACTAATAACCAAAAGTCGCATAATTATTTTCAAGAACTTTTAGTGGCCACCTCACCCTTACCAAATCCAATTCCTTCCCCAACTGGGGAAAGTTACATTATTGCTTTTTGGGGATTTTTTTTAATAACTAAATATTATTTTTATATGCAGATAATTGAAAAAATATTTATTTAATCTATTAATTATATTATTTTAATTAATTAATATATTGTAATTAATTAATTACTATGAATATATAGTAAATTAGCATAGTCCCCGTGTAAGGATAAAACAGATAATTTGAGACCGCTTATAAATATAAGCAAAATTTGTATTTTCTTAATAACTTTGTTTCTAAACTTGCATTTTATAGTAAAGATCTATAGTTTTTTTTCGTGAAATTGTTATTATTCTATTTTAATTATTTATTAGTTTTTTTACATCTTTCATATTTATTTAACTTTTTTTGCCATATCTTCATGTCACATTTGTACGTGAGTCTACCGGAAACAACCTTTTTATTATGTAAGAGTAAGGTTGCGTAATATCATACCTTCTCAAACCTCACTTTATTACGAGACTCAGACTAAATACGGTGATGATAATAATGAATAGGGTTTTGCGAAAATTAGGAAAAGGATTACACTTAGCCTTTCTTTTTTTTTTTTTTGAGGGGAACTTAGCCTTTCTTTTATATTTTAGTATATTGTAAATAAATTGTTTAGTATGTATAATAATTTATAAATTATATTTTTGAATAAATTTAATAATTTAAAATTAAATAAGAAATTTGATTGAATTAATTTACTTACTTTTTGGAACTTGTCTTTAATCCCCGACGATCCATCTTCTTTGCGACTCAAACCTGCAATTTCTTTGTAGAAACTGAACCAGTGGTAGGGTCCATCCTCCAAGCAATCAGCCAATAACATTACCCCACTCCTTATTTTTGACGATTCAGAAACTAATTTAACGGCCATTTTAACTATCCGCTAATCACTGTCTTTGCGTTTATCTATTTCTCTTCTTCTGTATAATATTTTTGTGTCTATTCTATCATCTTTAATCTCTGCCTCAGCCACTAAAGTTTTGATCTTTGTTGACTCTCTCTTTCTTTGGCTCTCTTTCTTTTGATATCTATGGCCTGTTAAAATCTGGATTTTGTTCATTTGTTAGTATTGATTGGAGTGACTGATTGAACTACTTAGCTTCTGGGAAGATGAATGCGATTGGGTTGAAACCGATGCCTGGAATTAGGACGCTGAGAATGGGACTTGGGAGCAACAGCGAAGGTGATCATGTAATCAGTTTGAAACAGAGGGGGTTTTTAAGAATTAAATCCATGGAAGGGTCGCCGTCACGTATGATGGGACCGACGGTAAATGGAGAGGTCGAGATTGTTGGTTCTAACGGGTCGTTCTCGGACGCGAAGTTGATCAATGGGATTCAAGGTAGTTGCCTGTTCTTATATTGTTTATGGCAATTCTGGATTTGTTTTTTCCAATCTTAAAGAGGGTATATTAGTTCATGAGAAATGGACTTTATCAAGATTGTCATGTTTATTTGCTCTCCCTTTTGGTGGGTCGCTTGGGATAGGAACAAATGGCAAGCGTAGCCCACTGTCTATAGTTGGGAATTCAACAAATATAAAGTGGCATGAGTGCTCAGTTGGAAAATCTGAAAGGCAGAACTTGCTCAATCAAAAGGGTTGTGTCATATGGATAACGGGTCTCAGCGGTTCAGGTTTGTGACTCTTCTATTTTCCGTGAGTTTGCATGAAACTTCGTTGGAAGAGAAAAGAAGAATGCATCTCTTTTCCATGTTTTGTTTACGTCTAACAGTTACCTTTTATGTCTTTGGTACTAAAATTTGTAGGAAAGAGCACTGTGGCATGTGCCTTGAGTCAAACGCTTTACCTAAGAGGAAAATTGTCTTATATTCTTGACGGAGATAATGTGAGACATGGCCTAAATCGTGATCTTAGTTTTAAAGCAGAAGATCGTGCAGAGAATATACGAAGAGTTGGTAGGTATTGCAGTTAGTGACTGCGAAGGCTTGAAATCATCTGTTGACAATTTATTGTCAATGCCGTAATTGCTTAGTATATTCCATATTATGGATTGTTGACTCTCTCGACTATAAAGGGCATTTTGCAAATTTTCTTATTCACTTCCCTCATATATTCACAGGAGAGGTGGCAAAACTATTTGCTGATGCTGGAGTTATATGCATTGCATGCCTTATTTCTCCTTTCCAACGAGATAGGGAAGCATGCCGTGCAATGTTACCAAAGGGAGATTTCATTGAGGTTGGTGCTTCTGCAGATTATGATTTGTTTGCAGAAAATTCTAACTAAAGTTGCAACAATTTTTTATGGTTGGTATGTTTTGGATATTTTACTTACTTTTAATTAATTGGGGGTCCAACATCAAGTTGACATATGTTTTGGTAGTTTTTATTGACTTGATTGAGTTTACATGTCAAAGGTCTTCATGGATGTTCCACTTGGAGTGTGTGAGGCCAGAGATCCAAAGGGACTGTATAAGCTTGCACGTGAGGGGAAAATTAAAGGTATTTTTTGCAAATCATGAATACCAATTCTTTTAATCAAATGAATCTGTTTCTTGTCGGTTAAATGTGTCTTTGGTTTCCCTTGATTTTAGTTGTCCCTTTCCAGTTCCTACCACTGTGTTGTTAGTTGTCTTGACTTCGTATGGTCCTTTTCGGTTGCAGGCTTTACTGGCATTGATGACCCATATGAGCCACCTTTAGATAGTGAGGTAATGTACGATAATAGAAGGAAAATGATGTCTAGCTGACATCAAACGTTGAAATGGCAGTTCTCAACTTCTCATGGGATCTAGTCTGGTCCTATTTTTGACTGCTGAAGCAAATTGCCAACATTGGATGCTTGGAGCATTTATTTTCGTTGAAAATGACCTTAATCATTGGAAATGAATTTAAAATGAATTTGCTATGTGGAAGTATAGACATCTGTGGACTAGGTTTATGTAATGTATCTTTCTTGAATTTACTGTTTGATGGCTGATGACAATGTCGATCTTTCATTTGATGGAATTTTGAGTTCTTGAAATTCTAAGGGGTCAACTAATTGCTGTTCTGTTTGCTGTTGTTTTTGCAGATTGTACTGAAATGCAATATAGGAGATTGTGCATCTCCATTTGAAATGGCTCAAAAAGTTGTATTTTATTTGGAGGAGAAAGGGTATCTCCATACATAAGTTATGGCTTGGAATAACTTGGCCATGAACAACGCTCCATAGAGTAGCAATTTCAAATTTGTGTAAATATGCAAGCATTGTTGAAACAATAAAACTGTTGTCCAGGTTATATGACAACTTAAAACAAAGTAAGGCATAGACATACCATTTCAAGGCAAAAAATGGAGGTATTTTAGAATACCTCTTATTTTTTATTTTGCTTCCTCTTTTTCTGCTACCTTTCTTCTCTCTACCGGCCCTCGATCCTATGACGTGTTGGATGTAGATTATGCATCAACACCAACATCACACAGGGATTGCCAGTGACACTATTGTCAGATAATAATTTTATGAATCATTATATGCTGTCGTTTCAAGTGCTGAACCCCTCGTGTAAATTCCAACGAACTTTGTTTTCTTTTGCGTACAGAAGTTTGCTTAAGATTAATCAAAATTACTTTTAATATACATAAAATAAAACAATGCATATATTTTTTGTAATATCATGGAAATTGCAATTCTCGATATTTCCACTGTACAGCCAACCAAACACAAGGTAGTATTACGAAATTCATAAGTTTGACAACAACTTTATAAAAGAAATCGGATGTCGATTCAAATTTAAATATGTCAAACATTAGAGAGTTCGATGAAAAAGAGTGGAAAAGCATTGGACACGAATAGGAGTAGGTGTCTGTCCCGGGCTCAGATTACTTGGTCTCATTACTCTGTTCTTATCTTGTTCTATGAACATTCTGTAAGGCAATACTGACATACACGGTATTATCATTCTAAATTTATGTATTAAAAAAAAAGTAAAAAACAAGTTGCATGTAAGTTGTTATTCGCTACATAACAGCTTGCATATAGCTTGCTATGCAACCTGTCACACAGTGGAGTGTTTATAAAAGACCCTCTCTTCCTTCTCTCTTAACAAATATATGCATATCAAACCTGTATGAGATGTGTGAGGAGTTCGAGAGTGAATTTTAGAGTCATTTTGTGTGAGAGAGTAATTTTTTGGGTATTTTTAGAAAATATTTTTCTAAAAAGAGTTAATGACAAAATAGTGAGGATATTATCCTAGGGATAGTAAATTTGGGAGACACCTTGTGTGAGAGCGCCGCTATTTTGTTTTATCATTTTTCAATCTATGTATATGCTATTTTCATTAGTGGAAGATTTATTCGGAATTTGACCCGTGGACATAGCCCAAATTAGAAAGTGAATCATGTTAAATTTTTGCGTGTTATTTTCTAGCTTATTTTACCTGTGAGATTTAATTCATAATTTTTCCTAACAAGTGGTATCAAATCTAGGTTCGGTTCTGTGTCAAAGCATTTTTCATCGAAAATGGAGGCAAAAATAAGCAAGATGAGTAGCCTAAATGGCTTCAACTACCACATATGAAAGAACAAGATGAAAGATCTTATGTTCGTCACAAAAATGCATTTACCGGTGTTTACCACAACAAAACCCGAAAATAAATTGGATGAGGAGTGGGCGTTTAAGCATGAGTAGGTATGTAGTTTTATTCGGCAATTTGTTTAAGATAATGTGTATAATCATATCTGCAACGAGACTCACGCACGGACGTTGTGGAAGAAGTTTGAGGAGTTGTATGCCTCAAAAACTATTAATAATAAATTATTTTACCGACAAAATTAGTTCATATAAAATATCGAGAAGGTACCTTTGTGACAGATCACTTGAATGATTTTCAGGGGATCGTGGATCAATTATTAGGAATGGGCATAAAATTCGATAATGAAGTGCTTACCCTTTTATGCTTACCTCCTTGTCAGAGTCATGAGAGACTTTAAAGATTTCAATTACCAATTATGCAGTTGACGGTGTTGTTAATATGGAATCTATAAAAAGTGGAATTTTGAATGAAGAGATGAGAAGGAGATCACAGAGTTCGACCTCTTCAATACAGTCAGAAGTTCTAGTCACAGGTTCCAAAGGGAGGAGCAAATCTAGAGATCCAAATTTTAGAGATAAGAGTAGAGGAAGATCAAATAAATATGCAAATGTTTAGTGTCATCTTTGTGAGAAGGGTCATATCAAAAGGTTTTGCCGGAAGTTCAAAGAAGAAAAGAACAAAGGTAAAGAAGTTAAGAAAGATGATTGCAGTGATGATGAACACGCATCGTTGGCTACCGCCATTGATGACTTTCACATCGTCTCATATGATAATGATGTAAATAGTGCATCCTGTGAGTTTTACTGGATAGGTGACAATGGTGCCAATATTCATGCCATATCACATAAAAAAACTCTTCTCATCATATACACAAGGAGATTTTGATGTCGTTAAAATGAGAAATAGCAGTTTGACTAAAATCACTGGAAAAGGTTATATTTACTTGGAGACAGACATTGGCATGAGACTGCCTCTGAATGATGTCAGACATGTTCTTGATCTTCGCCTAAATCTAATCTCGGTTGGCATACTTAATAATGAAGGTTTTTACAACAATTTCAAAGATGGCAAATGGAAACTTACTAAAGGCTCCTTGGTAATCGCCAAAGGTATGAAGTGCTCAAAGTTGTATGTGATGCAGGCAAAGGTCTCCAATAATGTTGTGAATCCAGTGGAGAAAAATGATGTAATTAAATTGTGGCACAAGAGACTCAGTCATATAAGCAAGAACGGGATGATTCAGTTGGTGAAAAAGAATGCATTATTTGGAGTTGACAAGGTACATTTAAAAAAGTGTGCTGATTGTTTTACAGGAAAGCAAAGAAGAGATACTTTCAAAAGTTCTTTCCAGAATGAAGAATGTGTTGGATTTAGTACACTCAGATCTACGTCGGTTAATGCCAAAGTCACTAGGTGGTGCTCAATGTTTTGTGACTTTCATTGATGATCATTCTAGGAAGACGTGTGTATACACCTTGACGACTAAAGATAAAGTACTAGATGTTTTCAAGCAATTCCATGCCTCAGTTGAAAGACAAACTAGGAAGAAGTTGAAATGCATTCGAACAACCAATAGTGGAGAGTACAATGGACCATTTGACGTTTATTACAAAGAGCATAGTATTCAACATTAGACTACTCCTCTTAAGACACCATAATTGAATGGTTTAGATAAGATGATGAATAAGGCTTTGATAGAGAGAGTTAGATGTCTACTTTCACATGCACAGTTGCCTATGAGATTTTGGGGTGAGGCTCTATTCACAGTAGTTCATGTATTAAATTGCTCACCATGCATCCCTTTACAGTCTGATGTTCTGGAGAAAGTATGGTAAGGAAAAGATGTTTCCTTTAATGATCTAAAGGTATTTAGTTACAAAGCTTATGTCCATATCCCTAAAGATGAGAGATCCAAGCTTGACGTCAAGATTATTGGTTATAGAGAAGATCAATTCGGTTATCGGTTTTATAATCCAGTCCATAAGAAGTTGATTTGGAGCCGTGATGCTATATTTGTCGAAGATCAAACCATTGAAAATCTTGGAAAAGTGAAAAAGGATATTCTGAGGACTGATGGTGACCTGGTAGATTTAGAGTTAATTTCTCTAAAAACGGTGTGAAGACAATTTGGAGATGAAGTTGAAAATCACCAGTCGAACGTAGCTGATGATGATGATCCCATTCAAAACCAATCAGATGAAGATTCTAATAAAGAGTATGTCCAAAATTAACCACCAGCACCAGAGAATGCTTAGGTTGTAATAAAGAGATCTATGCGAGTAAGACAAGTCACTTCTAGATACTCCAGTAATTAGTATGTGTTACTTACTGATGGGGGAGAACTTGAAAATTTTCAAGAGGCTTTGATAGATGAACATAAGATGAAATGGGTTGAATTCATGCAAGATGAGATGAAGTCCTTGTATGAGAATAAAACTTTTAAGCTGGTGACAGGGGCGGATCCAGAAATTATTTTGAGTGGGGGCAAAATATTTAAAGTACTCTTATATTACTGAAAAATACAAATATTTGTATATTTGATAAACAAAAAATTACATCATTGTCTTGAGCTTCTT
>JAOSBL010000211.1:32764916-32782353 GCA_027568915.1 Erythroxylum roraimae | reverse complement strand
CTACTGCTTGGATCCATGAGATTGGTTGACTTTTGCTCAAAATTACCTGCAAAACAATAAGGCACACCGGGGGTTGATTGCCGGTAAGCCCCTCCGACGCTCAAGTTAGTCTTTTTGTGAGGGTTTTGGTGGCTGTGTATAGAAAAAAGTAGGGTTCTACTATCGTACCTGTGTCACAATAGAGTAGTACCTTATATCAGCAATACTTGCTAGGTTTAGGTCACCATTAATGAATGGGTCGACCGGCCCACATGCCATTCCGGATCTGAGCCTGGGCCTAGCTAGACCGACCCAACCAATTATATTGCGAAAAGATAAGTATTTAGTTTTTTTTAAGTAGAGCTAATAATTTGTTTTTCTACCAAAAGATAAGTTTGTATAATTTCTCAAATGCAATCACGTTGTATAAAAAGCAATTATTAAAAAAACTCAATCTGGTGGATTAATTCAATTGTAAAAATCTTAAGTGTCTAATTTTTCAGTTCGATTTACTTTTATAATCTTTATTATTAAAAATTGATTAGTTTATTAATTAATCGGTCAATTTTGGTAAATTAATAAATTCTTATAAATTAAAATAAATTATTTAATTTTTGTTTAAATCTCCATTTTGCAATTAAACATCAAATTCTTCGTCTCTTTCAATCATATTTTAAATTCTTTAATTTTATTCAATTTTATCCGATTTTATGATGGTGGTTGAACCTTTTAAACCTTAAACTTCTTATCTTATCAGTTTAATTCTTAGTCTGGTTTTTAAAACATTGATAAAAATAGTTTTGAAGATATCTAAAACTCAAACCCAGCCTTGAGCAAGGACAGGCAGGGCACCTGCCCATGGTCCAGCTTCATGAAGAATAAAATAGGCAATAAAAAGAGCCTCATTTTATTCTTTATAAAGGTCTTGATTTTCATAAAGAGCAACAAAAAAGTCCAAATTTTACCTCTTTTGTTCTTTATAAGAGCCCACTCTTAATTATATAAAGAAAGGAAAAAAAGGCAAAATAAGACCATTTTTTATTTGCCAGGCTTATAAAATGTTGGGACCGGCCTGCTAAAACTAAGACAAATGCATGCTAATATAGACAATTGGACATTGTAATATTCAATTGTTCTTCGTAGAAGTATAAATATCGAAAAAAAAAAGAAACATGAACTGCTAATTTATCATCTGGGTAAAAATAACATAATTTAACATTTAATGTAAGAGCTTTGAGCTTTCTCTATCCCATAGGAATATTTCATATTTTTATGGAACACATTTTTCATCAACACATGGAGAATCAATCATGAACTTAGAATTTCCATAATGTTGCATCACTTTCATAAGTTTTACAATGGCAGTGACAAA
This sequence comes from Erythroxylum roraimae, assembly GCA_027568915.1. Lineage (NCBI taxonomy): Eukaryota > Viridiplantae > Streptophyta > Magnoliopsida > Malpighiales > Erythroxylaceae > Erythroxylum > Erythroxylum roraimae. The sequence continues at coordinate 32,781,002 of JAOSBL010000211.1, read as the reverse complement.
TTTCTAGTGATGGGTGGCAATTAAGAAGACTTTGATTGATGCCTGCTACCAAACAAAAATGATTATATACCTACCCAACTATTCACTTGCCCTAATGATGATTACAATGCTTTGCCAAATCCAAGGACGCGTACATTGTCATTAATTATGGAAGAAAACCATAAAAAGAACTCTTAGAATATGATAAAGAGAAGGACACTAATAAGCAATCCAGCTCGTAACTCCATGATGAAATTCCCAACACTCGAAAGCCTGTAGACCCACCCACCACCTTTCAGAAAGGTATAAACCTAACCTTTTCTCACCCACATCTTAAAGGACCCTCATCCTTTTTGTACTGTTTTCTTCCTCGTTTGGTGCAAAAATGAAATTGCCACAATAAAAAACAACGTAGTAAGCGTGTCATTATTAGTTACGGTGACACTTGAAACAAAAGATAACATTATGAGATTCTGAACCCAGCAATATAGATTTTGTTATTGAAGGAATGTATGGACTCACCACATGGGATGGGATATAATTCTTTGGTAAGAAAGTAGAACTAGGCAGGTGACTTGCACTCCATAAGTCACAGTCAGAAGGCACAATGCCTTTATAGACATAGATAGGCCACTAGTTTAGTCTATGGTAAGGATGAATTATCACTTTAAGGTTCCAAAAATAACTCATCTTCTTATTTTGTGATTACCCTTTTAGTATAAACGAAGGACTTACGACATGGAGTTGCTTTAAAATCGGACAACATTATGGCTTAGTGGCCATGCCATTCCTGTCAATCATGCATAAATTTGTATGCATGTGACCCGCAATTCACTGCAACCCGTAGCTTTAGTTTTACCTCCTCTCTTGGTACTATCTTCTTCCCTTAGACTCCCTTATATTAGCAGAGAGAGCGAGGAGTCACAAAGAAGACTATTAATACAAGGCAAGCAGGCTTGTGCATTGCACTGCCTTTGTTGGAAGAGGTGTTCCACTGCCTTGTTCCTTCTCGGGTTGGTGGATTATTCGCATGGCTTCCTTTGCAGGAACTCAACAAAAATGCATGGCCTGTGACAAGACTGTGTATCTTGTCGATAAATTGGCCGCTGATAACAGGATTTACCATAAGTCCTGTTTTAGATGCCACCATTGCAAGGGTACTCTTAAGGTGACATCATTTTTGCTATCTGCTTATGCACGTGTATTTTTGCTTTTCCTTCTCTTCAGGATCGCTTGGCATGTCTATGTAAGACCCTATGAACTATTACTCTCTCGAAGAATTATGAGCTCATGTTTGAGACTCTGGTGAATAATTAGAGATTTAATGTATATCCAGTCATCTTCTTTCACTGAAGATCCTTCAAATTCATATTATACCTTAGATTCACCTTACTCTTGTTTAGACAGTTCTGTTGAGTTTAACTAGTAGCTACTTCCCTACTCCTAAGATCACCCTGAATTTATTTTAGTCCTTGGATTGTTTTGAGCTTTTAAACGCTCATTCATCTTTTTCTTCCTAATATCTTTTCCATTTCTTATCTTGATGATAGAAAAGGAAGATAAGATATGCTGTAGGATGACATTATTAAGCAGTTTACCATGAAGGGTCAGGATGAGTCTAGCCTGACATATTTGTTCGTTTGATCTATAGATTTGAATCATCTGTTTCTTAATAGGAGTATAAATCCGTCGTTTTTAATTGTGTACCTAACTTCTCAAATTTTTGACATACTTCTTTTCATCATCTTTGCAGCTAAGCAACTTCTGCTCCTTTGATGGGGTTCTGTACTGCAGACCTCATTATGACCAACTGTTTAAGAGAACAGGCAGCTTGGACAAGAGTTTTGAGGGTAAAACATTACCATCTATTGAAACTTAACATATCATTGATTCTACTTAAACTTGTCTGTTGAACTCAATTTTGCAGGAACACCAAAAATAGCCAAACCAGAAAAAGCAGAAAACGAGGTAATCTACTAATTATCTCAGTTATTGCGTTTTATGCTATTTGATTTTCCTGATATTTGTTGCCTATGATCATTGACTAATTTCTGCTTTAAATCTGAACGGCATTGTATCCCACAGAATGCTATCAAAGTCTCAAATAAGTTCGCAGGCACCAGAGACAAATGTGCAGGCTGTACCAAGACCGTGTATCCCACAGAGAAGGTAACTGAGATTAAATTTTCACCAAGAACTCTAAACAATTTAAGTATTTTAAACATTGAATTAAATCGTATGGCACATTTTTAGTAATCAAAATTCTTGTTCTAAGTGATACATTCCAATTCTCTTCAAATTTTTTTGCCAACATAGTTCCCTCATTTTCTTGGACAAAAGCAAAAACTTGTTGATGTTCCAGTCTTATATGTCAGAGCATTAAGTTAACTAGTGTGCAGAAACATCAGCACATAATTAGAGCCAACAGATAAATTCTGATGAAAACTGACATTTCATTCATTTTATAGGTATCTGTTAATGGAACTTCATACCACAGGGGGTGTTTTAAGTGCACCCATGGAGGTTGCACCATTAGCCCATCCAACTACATTGCACATGAGGGGAAACTATACTGCAAACACCACCACATCCAACTATTCAAGGAAAAAGGAAACTATAGTCAGCTTGAGAATGAACGTGAGAAAAACTCCGTCACAGAGACGATCTCTACTGTGGAAATTGCTACTGAATCATAACCAATACAAGACACTTCCATTATCTGTGTTCTTCATTACTGTCTTTTCCAACCTTCAAGGCATTGCAATGTCACAAATGATTCTCCTGTCCTTTACAAGCCAAATGATGTCTTTTCTTTCTAGTTAACTCAACGTATACGTTGATGGGTGTCTTGCGTGTGTAATTCTGAGGGCTATGATGTATCACTGGATTTTGCTTCTTGTGAGGTTTGGGGTGAGGGCTATGGTACTTCCAAGTGTGTACAGTTTGTTCCCTGCGTTTTGGCTTTAAGTGGACAAAGGCAATAGTGCATCAACAATTTACAGAAATAAGATCTTTGTTTTGCTGTTCACTTTTTAATTGGGCAAAGGGTGTGAAAATAGAATTTGCTAATAATTTAAGGACCAAAAGAAGCAATGCCTTTAACGAAGAGAAGTTTTGGATCAGAGGGTTATCTTTCTAACCTTGACTCAACCAGCCTTGCCAGTATGAAATGAATCCAACATTGTGTAAATTCAAAGAGAAAAACCGACATTGTGAAAGAAAATAACTCACCTTATGACACAGTTACGTATATGAAATGGTGCCGTCTTTCAGGTTACATTAGAAAATGGAGCAGAAAGGTATTGTTTGTTCGTCTACTTGAAGCAAAATCATTTTCTCCTCATTCAACCAGGTGGAATATTTTACCATACGAAGAAATTTGAACTCCATGTTGAGGCAGCCATCATTCAATGTGTACCTCAACTCCCCCATAAACATGTAATGAAACATCCTCAACAAATGCATACTTAAAAACAACTTTTTAATGGAACTCCTCATTATTTATGACACGTGTTTACGGCTTCCCTGGAAATCACAGAATTCCTTAGCAGTCCATCACACCAGAATTCACTCCAAACACAAGTATCGCTTTAGATTTAACTGTTTTACAGATATGGTTCTGAACTTGGCGTCGTAACTATACAATATAATTAAAAAGTCGGCAAAGAGATGCTTTGGCTGGTTAAAGCTGATGTTAAAACAGTTAATTCCATTTCCATGTATGTACACCAGAAAGTTTGCTTCATGAACCATGAATCTGCACTCAGCTGTGTCCAAAAGTTCATACTCTCTTTCCCGTGCTGCAACAGTTTCGAACTCTAAGCTCCTTGGAGAAAATTATCTTAGTGCACTTTTGCAGTATCCAATTAGCTACCATTGTGCCATTTGAAGTAGTGATGCATGTGGGGGTACTAGACATTGACATCAGAGCTAAGGCCAAAAGCAGAGCCGCACTTAATCAGCTTCCATTTGGTTGGTAACCCTTTTTGTTGTCTCACCTTTCAGTATCTGAGCAGCAAGGATCAGAAGCTCTACCATCTCAAATCCTGCGGCACAAACAAAATCTATCTTATTGCTGCCGGTGTCCCCATACACGTCATCTGGCTCACTGCACACACTTAGACCAATTGATTCACCTTCTGTATCAGCAGACCAACTTATAGGCAAGGAGCTCCCAAGGGCAGTCTTCACAAGTTTAGCCTCGGAAACGATATTATCAAGAGCTTCTGATATGCCTAAAAAGTTATCGCCGCAAGGAATTGATTCTTTCACCTATAAAGGACATTGAGACAGCAGTAAGAAAGCTTGTGTGACATCAATTAGAAACCTTTATTCATTACGGGTTACTTCTGCACTAATTACTACTGGAACTCAACCTTCAAAAAGCTACTGCTTCCATCTAGGAAAACAGCACACCCTTGACACATACTGTCTATCAAATAATTACCTTTACAATTGCAAGACGGAGTCTATGGATCGAAGAAGTCAGATGCGCCATGCTTTCCATGCCTTCTTTGAGGGTAGCATTTTCAATCTTCATTCTGTTAAAATAAAAACGTTCAATTTATTCAGGTGGACCAGGGATCATTTAAAACACTTTCCAATAAAAATTGCATCAACTGCTGTGAAGGGACAACAAATTAAAATAAAATATTTGCAGATGCAACTTCTTGAAAACTTCAATTTTGAATCAGAAAATATCATTGGATGCATAAACACTGTCAGACTAAAGCCATAAGCTTCAACTTTACTAACCTGGCAAAATCCATATTGTTAGATCGTACACTATTGACATTCCCTTCACCATTTTGATGTGCTCCAGTTTCATTTCCACTTAAATCTAGAGCACCAATCCACCGTGTCAAAGATGTCTTCTTCAGCAGATTCCTCAACGGTCCATCTCTTTCATTAATCAAAAATCTTTTTCTAATGCCCAAGAATGCATTTCCTTGTTTTATCTCCGGTTCTATTCTCCTGTACAAATCATGTAACCATCTCGTTAGTAGTTCAATTCAAGGAAATAGAATCATGAATGCCTTTTCAAGTGAATAGGCTCTCACTAATCTTTAGCTTTGGCAGCAGTTTTGAACTAAAAGTCTTATAATGCAATCTTAAGCACAATGGACAGGGACCTTCCAAGACATTTTTCCTGTCTCTTTTAGTAAATAGCAACATTCTCAACATGACAATACGTGTACAGATGATAATCAATAACTTGGCATTGGACATGCTTTCAATAGTAAGAATTTTGGCACAATTCAATCAAGAGATCCAATTTGTACTGAAGGAATTACCAAAAGAGAAAAAGATGTTATAAAACAACTTGATTTCAACAAAAATGTACCAAATGTTATTAATCTAGAGAAGAGAAAAGTCTATGAATCATACTCTTGTACTAGTAGCCGAAACTCCTGCTTCAACTGTGCCAACTCCATGAGTGCTTTGACCTTCTCATTTGTAACCTAACCAACAACCAGACAATCAAAAGTATCAACAAATGCAACTGCAAAGCTCATTACCCATTATACCAAAAACAGAAATTTGAACCTCCATTGGGTTCAAGTTTAAAGGCATAGGAAAATACTTGTAGCAAGTTTCTCTGAAGCTCCTCTACTTTTTTCTGGAGCGCTCCGTTCACATTTCTTTCCAGTAGATGCCTTTCTTCCTGCTGTGATAGAAGCAACAGTGCTGCCACCTGGAAAAGAACAGGCACTTGAGTGCAGAAAAGCAGACTTATCCCAAAACAGTTGCAGAAAGGGCAACCATACAAGAATGAGATCATGTACAAGTTTTAGGAATGAGAAAGGAAATTGGACCTTCTCTTGCAATGCCTGTGCAAGGACTTCAGATGTGTTGCCTTCTACACAGACTGCAGTATCTGGAGATTTATGGTCATCTCTCTGCAAATTAAAAGAGTGTAAAGTTATAGATGAACTGACTACACAGCAAGTTTCAGAAAAGTACAAATTATTCTCTCCACTACAGTTACTTTCTTTGCATAATATCAAAATGTACAGGGAACTTCACTCTAGCAACTCATAACAAAGGTTAAAGAATGTGAACCACCATATACTTAATGTATCCATATTTAATAACTCAAAATTGTTATTAACATACTATACATGTGTTTGTTAAATCCATTGGGCTGGATCACTACGAAAAACAATTTGGCAGATATGATGAGCTACCTGATGCCTTGAACATCACATAACTAATAGTCCCTGATGAAAGAACAAAAGTTTCAACCGTAACAAGATATGGTGGAACTTCGTAAATTCAAGGCTTTGCCAACTTCTGACAACTCTTGAGTTCTAAGAACCTTAAGTGTAAAATTCCAAGGAAAATAGGTATACAATGAAACATCTATGATGGAATTTCATTTGCTATTCTAGATACTTTCCCCAACTATCAACCAAAAATTGCTTCCTGCATTTACATGACACTCAGCATGCTGTAACACTATCCCTTCTCAGTAGATATACATTGTTTTTACCCCATGCATAATAAAGCTATGACATTACAATTTTGGATGCCGTAAGTTCTGGTATTCATTGAGTTAAAACCTACAACTTGCAAATTCCTGTCATATGTACATGATCTAAGCCAGATATGTCATCAATTGTTGAGCTGCCATCAAACATGGAAACAAACAGATAACATTGGAGCTATTACTTTCTCATGGACCAATCATATCAAGCTCAGGTAAAACATAGATTTCTTTTTATAAAATGGTATTGTATCAGCAATGCTACTCATCAGAAATTTGAATCAACATAACTAGCTTTGCCATCATCAATTTATTGTCCTTGTTGGCAGCATCAACAACACAATATAGGAATTGCAAACCACTGACTTTTGGGGGAAGCAAAAGGTAACCAATTTGATCAGATTTAAGGATCAGTAATATGTAGTCATCAGGGAGATGCGATAACTTATCATAAGAAAGAGCAAAGAGAGGAAACAGATGATAGGGCTAAACCTTAGATAGCAAGGCAGGGACTGCATCTGCATTTATATGCACAACTCGACAAACATTGTCATCTGTGTTTACAATTTGATGAGAAAGCTGCAAATTTTGTTCTCTGCTAGCATCAAGCTGTCTGATTTTTTCCTGTACCATATTAATCATCCATTCAATCTGAGATCTACCCTCACCAAGTAAATTCAAGATTTCAACTCTCTTCTGTGAATGGAAATCGCATAATCTTGCTACACTATTCATCATCAGTTTGTCTAACTGAATCTGTAAGCAAGTGGTAAAACCAAATATTAGTAGAGATAGCCCATAAACATCTAAAAGTTATCAATCCCAAAGAAATGACTATACCCACTTGTTTCTTTTCCAGTTCACGAACTCTCCTCTTTAAATGGTTTTCAATTTCCAGTCCCTGTAAGCCACAGCCAGATCCACATTTAAGATGACACAACAGAAACCCACAAAACTGTTTACAGCCAGGTTTAAGTCCATACCACACGTTGTTTGTTCCGAAGGTTATCCAGGGAGTTCCTCATAGTTTCCAGCTCTTCTTCTAATGCACTCTGTCTGATGAGAAGTTATTCAAGGAGAAATAAAGGATGTAGAATCTATAACTTCAAGTCAACAGTCTTAGAAGCTAAAAGTGATAAAACATATTAAGCCTGCTATTAGATCCATTGAAGTAACAAGGACTTTCCAAGATCAATGGGGGAAAAAGATCAATTTTGCATCATTTCCATCATACCCATTCTACAACAGCATACAACGTATGAAGGCCTATAGTCTAAATGCAACTCCACATTTACTGGTGCATAGGAGATAGGGCCCAGCTAGACACTTGGAAAAATAAACTTTTGCACAAAGTTTTTATAACAGTGGAAAAAAAAAACATGATATGGACCATGCAATTATATTAACTGATTACATAAACCAACAGGAAAAAGACAATTAAAACTTACTATATACTTAGAGGTGGAAGTATCATTATAACTCCACATCTCCATTGAGTCATGCAACAGAGATGCACATTTATCATCCCAATTTATATCATCATATTCCTCAAGGGACTGCTGTCTGATATTATAGAACTTGTTGACAACCTGTCATCAGACAACAAACATTTTAACCAAAAAGAAAACATGCATACTAACTAGATGATGGATCCTAAAAATATCTAAAAGAACTTAAGAGTCATGAAAAACATTTTATAACTAGGGGGAATAGCAGTCAATCACCAGTGAAAAAGGATAACATTAACCTGATTGGCACAGAAGAATCCTAACACAAGAGGAGATGGCAATGGGCCAGGCCGGGCCAAGCCTTAGAACTGGCAGCCAGAGCCCAACCCAAGCCTGAGTAGGTCACCTAAAACAATGTCATTTTGGGAAATTTACCCAAAACAACATTGTGTTGGGCTCGCAGTCAGGCTTTTCAGGCATCAGGCCGGCCCCTCAGGCCCGAGTCCTGCTCGAAGCCTGGTCAAACCAAGCTCGGCCCGTTGGTCCAAGAGCCCAACTGCCATACCTAAACACAAGCATTGAAAACAGTTATTCTGTCTCTGAATAAACAAATTAACCCATCTGCATATCCGTTTTCAATAGAACGGTCAAGTCTGTTATAATTTTTTGCCTCCTATTCTTTCTGTTCTGTTTGCGCTTCGGGTTTTGGAGGATTCCCAAGCCAAATGTTTTCAGGTACGATATCTTTACCACACATGACAAATAATAGCAAAGAAAATTCAGGAAAGGAGAAAAAAAACAATAACCTTCTTTAAAGTGTCATTCTGCTCTTCTAACTTTGCCTGAGAAATCTGCAATTCATCCCTAAATCTCTTGTGTTCAAGGCATTCTGACATGAGCTCTTCTAACCTGTATAGTCAATCATTAAAGATGCAAAGTGCAAAATCTTTATCAAAATTGTCCAGTTCACAAAGGCAAATTATCATTGGTAGCTGCTACATGATCTTTAACTTTTGCAGCATGCCACACTATATTGACAGACTAAGTAATAATGTATGGGAAGTACCTATTCTGAATTTCACTGAACTTCTGCGACATGAACTCCTCATTCTCTTTTGCCTTTTCAGCCTGTCACAGTTTTTGAGATTTTTAAAACTTAACTGAAATTGCATGGCACAGACCACTAAAAAATCTTGAAGATAGAGAAAATGAAGCCAATCAATTAACATTACAGATGAATGAAGGAATTTCACAACCTCCATTATTGATTGATCACGTTCAGCAAAAGCAGCTGCTACACAGCTCTGGAAAAATTTAAGTTGCTTCTCTGCCTCCATATTCTGACATAAACAACACACCAGTTGGGACCAACCATGACAGAAACTCCAGTGCATTGGCAAAAAATCTCAACAAACAAAAAATCATTTGAGGAAGAAAATTAAGACTGGAAGTTAAAATGTCTCAAAGACATGTTTACTGTAGCTTGTAGAAGCAACTAATTTTATTGTTGTTCTCAATTGCAAGAAAATCAAGTCTTGCTTTTTCTATAAACTAACGAGATGTCTTTATATTATTGCCACTTGACTGTCAGAAAACTAACATCTCATCCAAGAGACAAGTCGGCTACTCCATGACATCAATACAAGAAATGAAAATACAACAGGTCTAGAATTACTTTGGAATCACAACTTCTAGTATAAAGAAATGCAAGCTCCACATCTTACAGACAATAACTTATTAACTGATTATATCCGACCAAGTCAATACTCCACCAGTTTGCTCCTCACTGTTATAGTTGCTGGTTTACCTTAGGTGAATTTTGATCAAGTTGGATAATCATAATTGCCAGAAAAGAGAAACAGATACATGCTTGTCCAAGAGTTAATACAGAGAGAGTAAGACCTTTTCCACCTCTGCGCGGTGTAGATCTGACAGTTGGCTCTGAAGCAGCAAAATAAATATATAAGAATAATCAGCTAGCTTAAGTGGCACCGCTTAATTTCAAATTCTTACTTTGATATGATAAGCCTCTGAAAGTTCCTCCTGGAGATTAGCGTTATCTCTTGTACATGCTGCTAACTTCTTTTTCAAGTTCTCAATCTCCTGCTCCAAACCAGCTGTCCTAAGAGGGCATTAATTTTAATACAACCCCCATTCCCTCAATGAAAGAAAACTGGACAAGATAGACCCTCGTTTCTCTCCTCTGCAACTTCAGACTCCCACATGAACAAAAAATAAAGGGACAAAGGACCAAAGGACCAAGTCTCTATTTCTTTTCATTCTTTGGGAAGGGGAGGAAGGCTTGAGGGAAGATGAAGATGGTGCAAGCAGAAAGAAAAGGATAATTTTATACCTCTGGAAATGCATTCGAGTAGCCACAACAAGATAACTAGGTCCAGCTTGCTGAATGCACAATTGTTCTATATCTTTGCGCAATTCATCACGCTCTGTAAAACACCATATTTTAATCACATGCTTCCCTCAAAACCAAGCAATTTAATTAAATCACTTCTCATACATAAAGTTGGCTTAATGCTAAAATTGATCAACAAGTATCTGACTAGCACCTAAGGTTTTGCGCGTAGAAAATATGGAGTTTCAGGATAAACTGAAAATGAGAAAATGGCCAATCTAGAAACCATAACCACTTCATTCAACTATGGTGGCAATGCTTATGCATGCATAACTAATGTGAAATTATCAGACACCTCCTAACCCTAGGCGAACGTTGATGGTTTCAATGTGAAGAAGAGTTACCATGCTCCAATTGCTGAATGCGAGCCATCAATGACTCCTTATCATCTAAATTTGCATCCATGCCTGTAGGAGGGAGAGAGAAAGAGAAAGGGTAGCCATCAACAAACCCAACCAAGTAAACAATTTGCCCAATAACAAATAATAAATGAACCTCAATCTCCACTAAAGGACATTAGGACTCATAAGAAACGATCAAAACATTTTTCAAACTAAAAATACTGAATTAAATAGAAGAGTGTTTTGAAAAACACATCTTGAGAAGACATTCAACCAAATTGTCAAAGAACAAAATGACATTAGAACTCATAAGAAACGAACAAAACATTTTTCAAACTAAAAATACTGAATTAAATAGAAGAGTGTTTTGGAAAACACATCTTTAGAAGACATCCAACCAAATAGTCAAAGAACAAAAATTAAGACAGTAAATTACACATAAAGGTTTTATTTTTAACGTGAAAGCTTAATGTTCAGCCTCAATTCCTACATTTTTCAACACTAAAAAACTATATTAAAAAAAATGTCCCAAAAATTCGTCACATTCTGAGTTACTTCTTCAGAACAAATATCATTCAATGATATGTTTTCCAAAACAAGCAAAAACAAAACCCAAAAAGCCAAGAAAAAAAAAAAAGAAATCCTGATATTGAATGTATTAGACAAATAAAACGGAAAAAAGCAGAAAGTAACGTCTTTTATCAAGAGGGTATCGAATTTTCGTTCAATATGTGCACAAAAGAGAGCGCGAGAGAGAGAAAGAGTCAAGAGAATACCTTAAGGTTGAAGTTAGATGCAGAGGAGGCCAAGAATTCTAAGCTTACAAACGAAAACCACAAAATATAGAAATAGAAACTTGTTGATGAGAGGGAGAGACAAGAGAACCAAATTCCCTCCCCCTCTCTTCTGTTTCGATGTGTTTCTAAGGTTTTAGCAAAAACCTGAGATGTTCTTCGCTTCCCTGTCCAACTTAACAATTATGTAGCAGATCGTCTTAAGGGATCTAATCATTTGGGCTTATACCATATCCGATGATCTTATGTCATATCATTGTGGTTAAGAGACAACTTGAAAAGGACGAACGAGACCCTCTGTTCGTTCGTGAATGCCAATCTGGTCTTATCGCAAATAAATGGATAAACGAGATTTAATAGAATAAGGTAGAAGTTAGTTAATTGAAATTAAATGTATAGATAAAATTTAATAGAATAAGAAATATCCCCTCAAAAAAAATAGAATAAGAAATAAAATATTAAACAAAAAAAAGGAGAAAATTATTTATTAAAATTATCTTTGTTGTAAATTTTATAAAATTTCTTTGACCATGTTATTTTACCATATAACTAAAAGACAGTACAATTATGATAAATATATATATATATAACTAAAAATAAAAGAATGCCAATTTCCTCTATAATTTTAGTCAATTTATTTTTATTATAAATTTAATTTTGTTAATTTTAATTGTAAAAACCTCTTTTAGTATTAAGTTTTAGATATTTTAACTTTGAAAATATTGTACAATTTAATTTTTATCATATGACTGAACAGTCTGAACTAGTCATTATTTCATAAACTCTTATATTTAAAAATATTTAAAGTAATGAGTAAAACTATAACAATAAAAATTTATAGAAGAGTTTAGACCTTTTTTTAAAAAAAAGTAATTTAATATGAGAGGATACAGAAAGAGCCTTTTCTCATATTTAGTTATTATATAATTTATTTTGTTAAATAATTAATTAAAATATTTTCTATTTCATAAATAATTAATCAAAAATTCAAATTTTTATAAAATTTTTTATTTTAAAAGATTATTAGTAATTTTTATGATAAGAATAAAAATATCAATAAAACAATATGTGCTTTTGATGATAATATTATGATAAGAATAAAACAATATCTTGACAATAACTTGATAATATTTTTATAATATCTTTTTATCTCTTATTTTTAATATCTGATTCCAAATTATACGCTGCACTTATGTTAGAAATAAGTCTTTTGTCATTCCTGGTTACTATAAACTTGCCAACTTGGCTTTCCCTCCAAGAGCCGCTTTGATTGATGATGTTATAGCTTTTTACAGCTCTTTTTTGTCTTTTGATTCTTTACTTATTAAAGTTTTTTAATTAAAGAACTAGTAAGTAAGGAAGCAGGAAATCACATTCTTACTAATCTTTAATCTTTTCGTGTTAATTGCTACCTAGAACACCAGGGGGCTTAATAATCCCAACAATTTGTTAGTTCCTCTTCATCCAAAACTCTTTTGGAATCCAAAATAAAAGTACCCCTCTCTTAAACTTGTTGCTTCTAAAACAGCAGACAATGACCTTCCACCAACTCAGCTTCAGCGATAGGATTACTGTCCTCTCATTTCAACATGAAGCTTCTTTCTCTTTCTGACCAATTCATCCACGTTCAGCTCTTAAAAGTGTCTTTTTTAACACTTTGTCACTTTCATTTATGCCTATAACAACATGTCAATTAAGAAGGTTCTGTTGAATGATTTATTGAATATTGGAAAATTTTAAAATGGCTTCTAAATTTTCATGGGATATTTCCACATCCACTTTATACTCGTCTGAAATAGAAGAGGAGAGTGTGTAGGAAAGAATCAAGGGTTTAGGTGACTGTTTTCTTGACTGAGGATACAAGTTGCTTCATGCTTCTGCAAGATTTATGAAAGAGATATGACGACCACCAATTAACATGAGAGTTTAACAAAAATATTGGATTAAGATGTCTGATGGTATAATCCTATTAAGATATCAATTTTGAAGATTAAATTTACCATCTTTCTGGATGATAGAAACTAAAAAAGAAAAATTTGAGATCAAATGCCCCCAAAATGGATATGAAATCAAAAAAATGAAATGACAAGATAAGCTGCGTAATGAAATATGTGGAAAAACGAGACAAGAATTCTCTACAATGACATTGTAAATCATATCAATTGAAAGGGATTTGGCGCCCTAACCAGAAGAGTAGGGCTCAAAATACAAATACAATCTAGCATACATCTCTGCTGAAGGTCAACTGCTATTGATTTCTTTCTACATTCTAGCTACTCCTCCTTTGCAGCATTTTGATAAACCCTATGCAAGAACATGAAAGCTACAAAAAATCCCATTGTGTCTACAAAAACTGCCTATGTAATCTATTAATACCCATGATCCACCACTAAAATGAGGAGAACATACATCTCCATAAAGGGGCCTATCTATATTTACAAGAAGCATGCGATAATCAGCAGGTCTTTCAATGATGATCATGCCATTCCAGTGCACCTTATTGATCATTTATGTAATTTAATCAGGACCGAACCATCTGCACATAATTTCAGACTATCAAGCATAATCTCTATTCATGGAAAATTAAAAGTAAAGCAGACAATAAGCAAAAGAGCTCATCACAATTATCAGTCATAACAACTACTGACTGATCTCTAGTTTAAGATTAATTCAATTATGACCAACTACTGACTCCTGCATAGTGAATATGACATTTATGCACCCAAATGTGAACGTTTGCTGATGAGAAAAATATAAAAGGGATGTCGTTTGAATTCTATGCAAGAAATGAGATGGATTTTTTTCCTGGTATGAATTCTACTGCGATTATGATAACTGGTTATGCTTTCTATTTCTAGCATTCTAATCCACTGGTTTCTCAATTAGCTGTAGAAACACTAATCATCAGTGCAAAAAAGGGTAATGACATTTACCATCTTGGGTGTGGTCTTTGCTTTTAATGTCTTTAAAGCTGCATCTGCAAATGCTTGTGCTGCTTCTGCATCAGCCTCAGCTGCTTCTGCCTCTCTGGCTGCCTCTTCAGCTTCTGCTATGGCAGCTTCTGCCTCAGCAACAGCTCGAGCAGCAGCAGCAGCAGCCTCTTGTGCTGTCATGCTCCTCATCCTGGCTAGCTCAAAATCAATCTCCGACTTTGTCAGCATACTGAACTCATCCCTCTCAACTTTAGGAGAAATCCTGTGTCTTCCATCCCACAATGACATGGAAGTACTTCTGCTATCAAAAAATGTTGAAGAAGGTGCAATCCTGTACCTACGTTTAACCTACAGCAGAGAGACATGAACTGGAGTTAATAACAATCTAACTGCGACTAATTAGTGTAGAAATTCACATACACAAAAATAAAATTTAAACATAAAGCGGTCGTAAAATCTGGACTGAAGCATACTTTATTGCATAAAACTTAATTCTGATGCTGACAGACTCAGGTGCACATGAAAACATGACTGCAATTTTCCATCAACTCCTAACAAGTCAAATTATGCATCAACCACTTCAATCAACCTAGCTAAACACATTTTTCTCCATCCCTAATGAGTAATGACTCATTCAGGGACGAAAGGAGGATATCCACCAGTTTGGACCATATAACTATGTGCTTCTGACTTTTAGCAAGGTGAAAATATTGCATATGGACAACTATGGTGGAGAACATAATTACCTTTATCAGTTTCCCGTTTGCAGTCAGATACTTCAATTTTGCTGACAATATCCTCTTAAAATCTTGTGGTGGCCAATATTGCTCCTACAGAATTAACCACAACAGTTAGGCAAGGTCAAAGTCAAAGATTCATCTATATCAAAGAAACACACCTGGGCAGAAGATGCCATAAATAAAATAAACAGTGGCAGAACAATTGCTTTCCTTAAAAAATGCACAAAGCTCCTGATATGCCGTGGGATTATAGTGTGCCATCACTTGGTAAATTATTGGGATCTTTAACCATACAACCATTGAGTAAAACAAGGGGAAAAAAATGATTTCTGAGTGATGTCATCCTCAATTACTTCTAACACAAAAGAAATCTTTGGGCTACATCCAAATAGAAAGCCTCCTGAGGATGATCTATATTGTTTGGCTTTAGACAAGGAAAGCGTTGAACACTTTCTGAGAATCCTCTGTTATTGAACACTACTGTCTGTCCTCCAAGAACCAATTCTTGATCACATCCAACCTTAAAACTAGTGAAAATTTCCAAAAATATGATGCTATTGAAACTTCAAAATAGTACCTTCTTACAACTGGCCCTTCAAATCATCATCAGAAGTTAGGCCTCAGCGGCTACTGATAAGCCAATACAGTTTTAAATTATCCTCTTTGATTCTTTAATCTTGTGTAGACAGTTCATTACACTTTGGACTATTATCAATCACAACAAGCATCTAAGAGATATGTATTACATGTTAAACTTTGCGAGCGTTAAGAAATTGCAAGCAATAGAATACCTCTATGTAAGAAGCAATTGTTGTTTTATTATTACATGTTAAACTTTGTGAGCGTTAAGAAATTGCAAGCAATAGAATACCTCTATGTAAGAAGCAATTGTTGTTTTATTTGAACCACCAGGCTCCTTCAAGGCAGTTATAGCCTCCATAATGAGATATT
>JAOSBL010000211.1:32532959-32554165 GCA_027568915.1 Erythroxylum roraimae | reverse complement strand
CTGATTGCGGCAAAGAGCCAAAGTGAAATTGACATATTGAAGGCTCAGTTGAGTAAAGAGTTCGAGATGAAGGATTTAGGGGAAGCAAAAAAGATTCTCGATATGGAGATAAGCAGGGACAGAGAGAGAGGCAAGCTTTGGTTGTCACAAAAGCAGTATTTGAAAAAGGTATTACAACGTTTTGGTATACATAAAGATTCAAAACCTATTAGTACTCCACTTGCTCCTCATTTAAAACTAAGTAGCCAGTTATCTCCAAAGTCATATAGAGAGAGAGAATACATGGCAATAGTCCCATATGCTAATGCAGTTGGAAGCTTGATGTATGCAATGGTGTATACAAGACTAAATATTTCACAGGCTATTTGTGTTGTAAGTAGGTACATGCATGATCCAGGTAAGGTTCATTGGCAAGCTGTGAAATAGATTCTACGGTATATCCTAGATACCATAGATGTTGGTTTAGCATTTGAGCAGGATGAATTACTTGGTCAACGCGTAATTGGATATTGTGATTCTGACTATGCAGGTGACTTAGATAAGCGATGATCTACAACTGGCTATTTGTTAACTTTAGCGAAGGTGCCAGTTAGTTGGAATTCTACTTTGCAGTCAACTGTAGCTTTGTCTACAACAGAGGCAAAGTATATGGCTATTACAGAAGCTGTGAAAGAGGCAATTTGGCTTCATAGGTTGCTTAAAGACTTGGGAGTTGGTCATAAACAACTTGAGGTATATACTGACAGTCAGAGTGCTATTCATTTAGGAAAGAATTAAGTCTTTCATGCAAGGACGAAGCACATTGATGTTCGCTATCACATTGTGCGAGAAATTCTGGAAGAAGAGGAGATACTTATTCAGAAGATTCAAACTATAGAGAATCCTGCAGATATGCTGACCAAGGTGGTTACAAGAGCCAAGTTTGAACATTGTTTAGACTTAGTAAATATCCTGCACATTTGAGTCGGCGCATGACGACGCAAATTTGGGAGCACCGCGAAGACTGCTTTTATTTTTGTTTGATTAAGAAGATTTGTATTTGGTGGGACCAAAACATTGTGCCAAGGTGGAGATTTGTTATTTTTGACATCAATGTTTTGATCCCACATTGGTGAGTTACTAGTACCAACTTTTATCCCATATTGATAGATTATCAAATGGTGAGTAGTTTGAGAGTTATAAATAGGAACTATCCCATATCGAAAGTTTAGGAGTTTGGAGGGGAGGTTGGTCGTTATAAAAGGAGCTCTCCCCCTCTTATTGTAAACATCCCAAATTTGTATCTCTTCTCCTATATTAAATAAAAGCGGGCCATTTGAGTGGTATTTCGGAGATGTAGGCATAATTGGCCGAATTCTGTTATCAAATTTTCTGGGTGCTTTCTTTCCTTATTTCTTTTATTCTGCCTTTATTGTCTTGTTTCTTTTCAAGTTGTAGTATAGTATTCAATATTATTTGTCGGGTATATTTGTAGTGACTTGTTCAATTTATTTAGGTGTATTTACTGTTCATGTGTATACACGGGTTAGGTTATGATAAATACACCGTGTACGTAATTTCTGACTAGGAGGTTGGGTTTTAACTGAGACCGTTTGTGACTCCTCCGCTCTTTCCTGAGATTTTACGTGGAATGGTAATAATGTCTTAGGAGTCTGTTTGGCGGTTTTCCTGGGTATTACCGAATCAGTTCACTTCACTAGTTGCTTACCTTAGAGGAAAAATTACCCGATTTTTCCAACACTCTGATGGAGTCATCTTGTCCATCCACAAAATACGCATGATACATTTTTATTATAAAAACAAAAATACTTCAATACAGTGCTCAAGCTCTTCTTTGTCCTTTAAAAGATAGTGCTTCTGAGTGACTTATAAAAGCCTAATACTAAAGAAAAATAGATAAAAGGAGGAAAATATTGACACAAGATATTGATATAAAGGTTTATCTTCATATTGATAAAGAAAAAGAGATATTTAAAAAATTAATGAAAATAATGTTTTTAATATAATTATTTGAGTATTAAAAATTTAATACTTAATTAAAATTTTGAATATTACAGTAAAAAATTTAAAAATGTTTGTTAGAGTTTTTAGTCGTTTTTTCAATATATTATATAGAGAAAGGGTTGAGAGTGGCGAAAATCTTAAAGCTTTTCTCTTATTGGATTGTGAAGGTCAATGGTAAATCATGTGAATTATCACACCTAAACGTATATATTATCTAAATAACAAGTGCCGTTTTGAAAGACCTTTCGTGCTCACTGAAGCCATCCTGGACCTTGAGTAAGCAACAGGAGAGCCAGTCGCAAACCACATATTTAATTAGATTGTATGGTATTAGGCGTACGACTTCAACGATGTGTTCCATGTTCGTACAGTTATAGCAAAGCAAATCTTTTGATGGTCACGCAACTACAGTCAGCTTTAGCGTTCTGTTATCAGAAATTTGGAATGTCTTTGTCATGTTAATGGTCTAACGTCTTAAAAGTAAAACAATTTTGTCAGCTTGATACGACTCGATTTGCAAGGGCTATATTTAAATATGTTGCAACTTGCAACCACCAAAATTACATAATTAGGTTTTTAAAAGGTCTTAATAAACTTTTCTTTTCTTTTTTCTCTCTAAGATAAATCTATTGTAAGGAACTGTTTAATAATCATTCTGTTTGTGATAGTTAAGATCAATATTTAGTATAAATTTTCTTGATATTAAAAATTTAACGAGGTAAATAATATACAGTCTTATATTTCATTAATAAAGAGATTATTTACTGTAAAAAAAAGAGTGAGAAACGAAGCTAGAGAGAGAAAGAGAGCTAAAAAGAGAGGGAGAGAGACATTTAAAAGAATCAGATTATCTGTTCCATTTTTACTATTCCAATACTGTTACAACTTATCTTATCTACACATTTATATAAGATTTATATAAATATATATAGGAAATAAATTGGAACAACTTTAAAATAACAAAAGTGCAACTACACCTCCCCAGTATCTAAGATATTAAGACGGTGTTAATTAGAACAAAGCGAAGGAGGAGTCCTTTGTACATTTAGTCAGTTCCAACTCTTCGCGTTATGAGCTTTCATGTATCAAAATTTTCTCCGTCCCGATTATTTATTGCCTCGAAAGTTACGTTGGCATAAAAGGAACATCCCAGCAACCAATCATCAACCCAGCAATCAATCATCAGTAAATGAAGGAAAACTGAAAATGGGTATGAATAAACAAAAGTTATCTAAACAAAAAAGATAATAAAATAACATTTTTAATTAAAAGATAAACTAAATATTTGAATTGAAAAAAAAAAGTAGAAGGAAAGAGGTCATGGTTAGCGTACCAATAAGGGCGTTTTGAAAATGATGGGAGGCTAAATATGTGTTTATAATAAAATTAATAAATAAATTATTTTTTTCTTAGCCCCACCATTGAGTAAACCTAATAATATAATTCATTTTAATCCTCCACTAAATGTGGATTTTAAAGTCTAAGCATATACAAAATGCTATTTCTTTTCTTATTGAGGACAATATTGAATCTCAACCTTTTCCTTTTCTTTTTAAGAACAAGAAAAATCACAGGAAGGATGGAATGCGTAACCCCTCTTTCTGTGCTCGCCATTTGAGAATCTAGGGAGAGTACTTAATGAAAAGTAACAGCCTAAGTTTAGCGTCACTGTCACCGGTCACCAGTCACCATCAATTCTTTGGTCATCATACTCTCTTTTAACTTGGTTGAATGGGAAACAGAAGAGTTTACAAACGACATTTCTTAAGTGACAAACTTGAAAGTAAGACGGAAGGTATGGACATATCCCAGTTGGACAAGACTGGGGAGAGCTGTTAATGGCAGGACTTAGGGGCATGTTAATGTTGCCAAAACGGAAAAGATACTTGAACACGTCTATTAACCTTGTGAGAAGATAATTCAGCCTTTCCAACAGGTTTGAGGAGTCTTTTCGTTCTTTCTCTTTTTATTTTTTTTTAGGTTTACTTGGCTTCCTTTTGGCGTTTATGGTCATCACTTAATTTGAGCTGCTTTTGATTCCTGCTGTACGTTTTCGCCACTTAAAAACTATATGTTGGTCAATGACGAAGTAAATTAATAAATTTCCCATGTTTGCACATTATTGAGTAAATAGATGAAACAATAATATGAAGAGAAAAGGAGTTGGAACAAGAACAACGAACAGTACGGTCCAGTACTCAGGAACAATTAAGCTTTTCTTTCTTTGCTTTGGTTTGGTTTGACATCATAAACTACACAATTTTCCAAGCAAAACAAACCATAACGCTCCCCTTACTCATAACTTACAACACAGAATGGACATGTTCATAAGCAAACCATATACCCATCTGTAACTCACCTATACAAAGCTTGAAACTTTTTTTTCCCTTATTAATTGACTAGACAGAGAAAAAGAAGAGAGACAGAATCAGTTAATGCTACGCTTGCCAGGCCGATCAGCGACTTTCATGGTCTTCTCGATCATTTGCTTCGCTTTTCTGCTGCGAATCTCAACCTTAACACTTGCACTCTTATCCATCTTCACATAAGGTTTCTTCGACTTCTTCAAGCCCCTCACCTTAGATTTGATGGACTGCACCAGGTTCTCCAACTGAATTGCCATTTGAAAAGTCTCTTCTTTCCAATCCAAAACTCACCAACTTATCCTAGATGGGTATTCAAGAAAACCGAAGATTTAGAAAATAGTGGGTTTGCCTAAAAATCTCGCAAAATGTGCTGTGATAAATAACAAAGGCGTCGGCTTTCGACCTTTACATGTAGCAGTTTAAGGTTCAGATTTGGTTTCTTTGGTTGCTTTTATGCGACTCGTATGTTGTGTCCTTCCATTTTATTTTTTGGCGTGTGGTTGGTAATGAGGACTGCTCTTTACGGTTATTACGGGTTTACCACCGACCGTTTCACTTTGACTTCTACTGGAGTTAGGATCAGGTGTTTAGGGTGTACATTTTCTTGTGCAATATACACAAATGTCATTATTGTAATTGCCGACCATACAAAAGTCTACCATAATTGTACACCGTAAAATAAGCAATAAAAGATACTCCACAATTTTCCAAAATCACTTAAAAGTTGCTAAAGCTCTATTGAATAAGCATTTATATTTTAAGTTAACTTACCCACATAAATGTGTGGATAAGATGGATTGGAACAGGATTAGAATAGCAAAACTAGTACAGATGATCACGTACCTACAAATGGACGCTTATATGTTGATATCTTAACAAACTTCTGAAATCTTTGTAACAAATATTCCTTTCATGTGGACGTAATAATGAGACTCCATAATCCTACAATTGTACAACTATCGTAAGGATTTGGGTACTAAGTCACGTTACAATAATCAGATTACCTATTCCCACATAAATGTATGGATAAAATGAGTTAGAACAGAGTAGGAACAACAAAAGTAGAACAGGTGATTTGAAGGGCGTTACAGTACCAAGGCTACCTGTGGCTTTTTAAGTTCATTACGTGATTACCTGCACTTTTCTCATTTCTATTAATACCAACGATTGGTCGTTCTTGAGTAAGAATGTTTTTATTCAAATAATAATAATAATAATAAATAAATAAATAAAATGAAGTTTGTAAGGGACCAAAGGTGAGTTCTAGTTTTTACTTGATAAGAAAAATGTAAAAGTTTGTAAATGGAATTGCAACAGTAAAAGGGTAGTAATATATTCATAGACGTCATACAGAACACAGGATCAATTTTTTTAAGAATTGCCAATGGAAAAGAAAAATATGTGGTTAGTTTACGATTATTACTGCGCCATTCAGAATAACTCTGAAACCAAGTGCAGATGCATGTTGGACAATTTTGTCCTTTTCATAAAGTTGGACAGCTATTCATTGTATTTTCGATTTTTAAATAACTTATCAGTTAAGTTACGTAATTTGATCCAGACAAAAATAATAAAGTGGCCCAATAAACGATCTAAATCAATTGGTCGAAGATTATGTAAAAATGTATCCCAATCAGTGTGAACCGAACTCATATTGAGCCTGTAATAGAGAAACCTGATATGGAAGCTATATATAACGGTTAAGGTCTCTTGTAGTTGCTCATATAAATCGTAAGCATAAGGATTCTCTTATCCGTTAAGAGAGCTTACGCTTTGAGAAAACTGTAGAAAGACCATACCCGCATCCCAGAGAGTAGTTCTCGTGAAGGCGGCGGTGAATTCGTGTTAGTTTCAGCTTCAGAAAGCTCGTTTGAAGTTATGGAGACCGAAATAAGGTATTTTCCACATTTCTTCGTTTCTTGCCCTTTCACGTTCAATCCGAGATACGTAACTAAGGTAGCATCACGTATTACACGTAGTACCAAAGCGGTGACGTGGTCGGGTGGTTAAAAACGAAGATTTTTTTGTTTTTCTCTCCATAAGGTTTTCGAAGAATAAACTTCTGTTTCTCAGTTTTTTCTTGCTTTTTATTGCGTGAAAGTAGTATACATGTGTTTGGCCTTGAGAAACGAGATGAAAATGAGCCTGGGAGAGCAAAAAATTGGCCCAAAACTTGCCGAAAATTGTCATTTTCTAGCAGGGACAACGAAGACTACCAGGACAAAAAAAACACAAAATTTTAAGATTTCTCGTAAGGGTGCCCCGGGGTGTTTTGGGTCAATTTTCGAGTTCGAAAAATTCATAAAGTGAAATTTTCCATTTTTCTGGATTTATTACATTAGTAATAAATTAAAGTTTAACTCCAGGAAAAGAAATTAAGGCGTTTTGAATCAGATTTTGAGTGAATTTTCATGCTGAATCACATGAGGGAGATACTTCAAGTTTTTGTATCTTGAGTCTCATGTTCAGTGTTCGGGATCACATGATAGTTAATCGAAAAAGGTATTAAGATATTCTAAAGCCATTTTTGAGTGAATTTTCGTGCAATGAACTTAAGGGAGACACATAAGGTTCTCGAGTCTCGAGTGATTGGTTCAGTATCCAGTAATGCACGATAATCGCCCTACTGAGATTTTTCCTTTGTAAAAGTCTCCAATAAAGTTTTCAGAGCATGTCTTCAGCACAAGTGTGTGATAATGAGACTGTGCGTTCGAATTTTTGCATTTATTGATGTCACATTGTCACATACTATATGCCCATAAAGAATATGAGGATAACATAAAAATGTATCCCTTGTGTTTATGGACTTTTTGAGTGCTAATGAAGATGTAGTTACCAAAGTAACCTTTCAGTCAGTATTTTGAATTGTTCTGCTTATATGTTGGGGGATGTCTCTGATTTTATGTTTGATCATTCTACCTAAAGGTGTTGGCCTTACATAACATTTTAAGATGTGCATAAAGGCATTAGATGGAGGAAAGTTGTTGCTTAAGTGATCTATTCACCCAAAGGTGGTAGTGTCATGAGAGTTGATGGTTTGTACTCTAATAGCTTTTATGTGGAAGTCTAATTGCATATATTATGTATTTAGCCTAAAGGTGTTTCATAATATGTGTAATCGGATTTTCAGAAAAGATACTATTTAATGGTTTTGAGTATCACTGTTGTCCTATGTTTGTGCTGATTTAAACATCATTATTTTGTAGTCACCTTTTTGGTAAACAAAATCAGTGTCGCCATTGAAACCCTGACTGGTTTCAATACAAAGAAGTAGATAGAGGATGTATTGAATACTATGGAGATAACTGAGGTCGATATGACCATACGGATGAATAAGCCATCTCCACCTATAGCTATGAGCTCGAGAGTTCATAAAGTAGCGAAGGAGTTACGGACACAAACATAGCGAAGGAGTTTCTTGGTAATGTCTACCAGAGGTACACAATCTCACCTGATGTTAAAACAAGTGCCTTGATGAAAAAATTATTCTCCATGAGGTATACAGAAGAAGGCGGACTAATGGAGTACATATCAAGAATGATTCATCTTTACAGTAGACTGAAGATGCTAAACATTCCTCTTCCTAATGTCTTCATTGTTCACCAAACTCTGAACACACTCCCTCTAAAGTTTAGTAATCTGGTGATGACATATTACTCGTTGGATGAGGAATGGGACTTCAACACTTTGATAGCCCATTGCGTTGCTGAGGAGGAGAAACTCAAGTTTGTTACTCCTACAGCTCTCGAAGCAACTAAAGGGAAGGTAAAGATGAAGCCCGCTAAGTTCAAAGGTAGAAATTTTAATTCTTCTCCGCATGCTGATGTTGGTTAAACCAATGTTAGTAAAGGTCCACATGACATAAAGAAGCCAGCAGTATAAGGCCTAAAAGGAAAGACTGAAACCATCAGGTAACTCCTTATCTTATTAATTTATGAATCTAATTTGCAATAGTCGCGTTAAGTATTTGGTGGTTATGTAGTGGAGCATCTGATCAAGGTGCTTCCACGATGCAGGGGTTCATATCTACAATAAAGCCAAATAAAGGGAAGGAGAAACTGATGGTTCACAACAATGAAGAAGTAAAAGTAATATCTATAGGGAATGTTTCTACTGAACCTTGTTGTAAGGTTCATTTTGGGTTTTACACGACACATTTTATATGTGATCTTTTGATCAATTTGGATAGGGAAGGTTGACGTTTGTATTTAATGCTTTTGTTTTATAGTTGTTGTTTAATGCAAAACATAATGGTACAACTTTCTTATTATATGGTTTGTATAGAATGTGTCTTACCCTGAATTAGATATATGCTTCTTCGTATCTTGCTAAACAAGTTATGAAATGAAGAACCCTGATGAATAAGAAGTCATACATGGTGTGACATAAATGTTTAAGCCACATTTCCAGAGCTAGGGTTAATAGATTGATCAAGGAAAGCATTTCTCAATTTTAGATTATGATGATCTAGGAATATATGCTAAATGTTGCAGCGGTAAGTTGACTAATAAGGATATTGAGGTCAACTCATGCTTTTGACTTATTGAGTCTGATACATAAGGATATCGGTAGACCTTATACAGTTGCATTATGCAATTCTAAATATATTATGACATTTGTTGATGGTTATTCCCATTACAATTATGTGTTCTTGCTTAAAGACTGAAAGTTGAAAACTAATTGGAAAAATTTATCAAGATAGTCAGATTTGATTATGGGGGAGAATATCATGGCAAACATGGTGTTTCAGGACTTTAAAAGGTACATTTGCCAAATATTTGGAATCAATTGAAATAATGACTTAATTCACTATGCTGAGTAGTTCTGAGCAAAATGGTGTGTTGCCGAAAGGTACAACTACACCCCAAAGCACTTGAAGAAGTCGAAGCAGAACAGGGATATTCTACCAGATTATCTAGAAGTTTGGAAACCCAGTTTTGCACACATTCGTGTATAGGGCTGCCCTATTGAGATAGTATAATCCTTATAAAGAAAGATTGCATGCTCATTCCACTCATTGCTATTTAGTAGGATATCTCGACTATTTTAAGGTTATAGCTTTTACTGTAAAGAAGGCGGCACCAGAAAAGTGGAATCGCAAACAACTAAGTTTCTGAAATATAATGTCTATGATGACAGTAGACTCTTTGACCCTTCGGATGATAGCAGGCGGATACACAGTTATCATGTACCCATTACTCATATGGTTAGAATCGGTGGATCTAGGTCTCTGTACCGTGCCTATATAGGAATAGGAATCCATACCTATACACACAATAGTTCTTGGGGGTACAAGATCTAATGCAATTAGGTAAATCCACCAGAGTGAGACGAAATACTATTCCATCTGATTATATAGTCTATCAGGTGTACAGAACTATGATATTAGACATGTTTCGAATCCAGTTACTTTTACAAAACCAGTTTCTAGACTCAATGCGGATGTGTGGTGAGGTGTAATGAATGACGAGATGCAATCTATGAAGCATAGTAAGGTTTGGGAGCCAGTTGATTTATAGTGAAACTGCAAACTCGTCAATTGTAAATGAAGATTAAACCTAAAGGATTTCAGGATAAAGTTCAGCGGTTTATAGGCTAGTTCAGCAGCCTGATGGTTCACTTAGGGAGAAAGGTTAACTTTACTGTTACCATTTCTCTCGTATCCTCGTAGAATATATTTTGAGCGATTAAGTCAATTATAGCTCATGATGATATAGAGTTATATCAGATGACTGCCAAAACTGTTATCCTGAGTATATAACCTGAAGGATTTCAGGATCTAAATAAAACTGTCATGGTTTGTGCGTTATGCAGATCAATATATGGTTTAGATCAAACCTTCTGAAAGTGATACCTTACAGTTGATGAGGTTATGACCTCTTTCCACTTTATGGAAAATAAAGTTAAAAAATGCTTCTTATACTATAAAGTCATCGAGAGCAAAATTATCTTCATATTACTGCATGTTGTTGATATATTGCTCACATCAAATTATTTAACCATATTGTATAAGGTTAAGCAACTTTTGGTCAAGAACTTTGATATGAAGGACCTTAGACTAGCATCTTTTGCCCTACGTATTCAGATTCACTAGAACAGATCTCAACACCCATCAGGCCTCTCATAGAGTGCATACAATGAGTATATTTTACAAAGGATTAATACGGTTAACTGTAAACCTGTCGTAACTCCTATCTCTCATAGTGAGAGGTAATCTTTGGCACAGTATCCAAAGAATAAAGTAAAGAGACAGATTTTGAGGAATGTTCCGTATACTAATACGGTTGATAGCCTGATGTATGCTTTGCTATGTACTAGGCAGGAAATTACATTTACTATTTAGTTAATATCTGGTTAATCCAAGTGTAGACCATTGGAATGCAGTCTAACAAGTGTTGAGCTACTTAAAGGAACTAAGGATTATATGTTAACGTATAGCACAATCAACAGACTAAACCTCGTAAGGAATTCAAATTCAAATTTGGATATATATCTGGATGATCGAAAGTTCACTTAAGGTTCCATGTTTTATGTTTGCAGATGGTATAATATCGTAGAAGTGTGTCAAGTAGACACGGGTAACTTCCTCGACCATACATGCAGAGCGTATGCTAAGGGGTTGCTTCACAAACGATTTAGCTCAGAAACTTGATTTCTAAGATGTTTGTGGTTGATTCAGTGGTTAGACCCATTCAGTTGTACAGTGGTAATCTTCTTACTATGTTGTTTAATAACAACAAAGAGTATCACAGGGTCTTAGCATTTAAAGGTTAATTATTTGGCCATAAAGGTGTTGATACAAAAAGGTGACATTAAAGTTTGGAGCATTTAAGAACTGAGGAAATGATAGCCGATCCTTTAACTAAAGGACTTCTCCCACTTGTGTTTGTGACACAAGTATACAGTATAGGTATTTTGACGTCCTTAGACACTATTAGTTAGGGAATCATTATGTTTACTTCATGTGCATTTATACATTTGATGTAATATGATGGTATAATGGTTCATTAATAAAGATGATCATCGTTTATCCTCGGTAATACGTGTTATCGTATATTGTCATAATACATATAAAAGTCTTAAGATTTGTGTCGATCTTAAGCATTTAAAGGTCATTAGGCATATATTCAGAATGAACTTGAGTCTACGTTATTTAAACGCATACAGTTTTATACGAATATTCATGAAGTTTGACATGACATAGGGGGATATAAGTATTTTTAATCCCATAAAGGTTCTCTAATGTAGTTTAGCATTTAGTTAGAGAACATAAAGGTTTGCTCTAATGCAGTTTAGCATTTGGTGAGAGGAAACAATTGTTCTCTAATGCTGTTTAGCATTCGTTGAGAGAAAACAGAATTTATCTAATGTAGTTTAGCATAAAGTTGGAGAAATCGAGACCTACAAACAAAGATGATATAATTTAGATCATAAAGGTATCATCTTAGTTTGCCACACTCCATTTTCCTATTCATGTTAGTGAGATATTAGGTATACGTGATTGTATTAGATCTGTGTCGCATATGACATATGCGTTTGATGCTTTTCGATATTGAAAGCCTTATAGGATGGAATGATGACTTTCATTATCTTTGGATCAAATGTTATGTTTTTAAACTTAGTCGACTAATTCAGTAGCGTGACTTATTAGCGTGACTTAACTGAGTTTTTAAACTTTTTTAAAACGAGAGTCAAAACTGCAATTAATATTTGTCCAAGGGGGAGAATGTTGGACAATTTTGTCCTTTCTCATAAAGTTGGACAACTATTTATTGCATTTTTCAGTTTTTAAATAATTTATCAATTAAGTTACGTAATTTGATCTAAATAAAGATAATAAAGTGGCTCAATAAATGATCTAAATCAATGAGTCAAAGTCCGTGTGGAAAATGAATCTCAATCAATGCGGACCGGACTCATATCAGGCCTGTGATGGGAAAGCCCGATTAGAAACTATATATAAAGATTAAGGTCTTCTGCAGTTGCTCATATTAATCGTGAGCATAAGGATTCTCCGACCCATTAAAAGGGCTTATGTTTTGAGAAAATTATAGAAAGACCTTACCCGCGTCCCCAAGATCAATTCTCGTGAAGAAGACGGTGGATTCGTGCTCGTTTCGGCTTCGGAAATCTCGTTTAAAGTTATGGAGACCGAAATTAGGTATTTTCTGCATTTCGATTCGGGATATGTTTAACTAAGGTACCGTTACGTATTACAATGCATATTTAGTAATAATCGGATATTATCCTCTTTAAGGGTGATTTAAGTGGTTCATGATGATTTGAATTCAACGTGGACTTATCAAATGATTCCAAGTCTTGGAGGTTGACTTTGCATTGCGAAAGAAATTTTAATAATTGTTTGAATTGAAATTTTTAATTAATTATATTTTATTAAATAAATTATATGAGTGTAAATTCTGACATTTATTTTAAATTTGATTTTATATATCTAATAAAATTTCAAATTTAATAGATGCTTCCAGCTGCCCATTATTAAAAATGGATACTATTGTAGTCTGTTTTCAGTTAACAAATGAGTAGATTTACAGTTCATAACTTAAGGTTCTGATTCATTATCGTTGTATGTTGACAGCGACTAATTAAATTTAGAGTAAAAAAGGAGTTTATAATTGGATAATAAACTCATATAAAATTCTTGAAAAGAATATAAAATAATTTCCACGTGTTTTTTACTGGTTCCACATAAATCTAGACTTTTCTTTTGACTTGTGGGTCGATTATATTGGTTCAGAAAAATGATAAAATTATGTATATAAATTATACTAAAACCCGACTGCAGGCCAAGTTCCAATCATTTAAAAAAAAAAAAAACTAAAATCCAACCCAGCAAATGTTTCTAATGGGAATTGATGCTACCATCCGAAGTCAAGAATCATGCAATGTCCTTCTAAATCTTTGGATATTTATTTCCAGTATGCAATCTCTTAAATTACATTCAGGATATATAAAAAGATATATAACTAAGTATAGAAATGAGACATTTCGATGACTAGTCTTTATCGGAAATTTGGTCGATATTCAAACACAATTGACTTTGTTATATGCAAAAAATTTCTTGATCAAGTTAAGACGTGGACCATTTACCAAGACTTAATGTTACGTTAAATTAAAATTTAGGATTTCATAAAATAAATAGACTTTCTGATTTGCAATCGTTTAGTAAACACTAAATAATTGCAACACAATATTAAAATTGTGATTCTTTGAGTAAAAGAAAAGAAAAGAGATAAATATGCTTATTAGTTCCTATTCTCATTTTATTTCCCTCGTCTGGCTAATTGGCTCTACAAGATCTTCTTTTTATCATCAAACCAAAACTTGAGAAATTCAATATAAACTTCTTCCATTTCATTGTTTTACAATTAATTTGGAAGAAGAACGTTACATGTCTTGGTTATGATCAGATTGAGCGAGTCCGCAATCTCCGGAATTGTTTGTAAGAAGAAATACACGTGCAATAGACCCACACTCCACGTAAAAGTCTAATACCTAGACCTCCATTATTTTATTTCATTCAAGAAAATGATGCAGCCTGCCATGACCGTCAATTAGAAATGGTCAAAACAGACCATTTACGGTGCCATTTCTTGCAGATATATATATCATTTAAAAGGCAAATATCACCTAATATGCATGGGCATATCAGAGCAGAAGACAATAAAGACGCTTCAATTCTGGTACTATTATATATGAATGATTATCCAATTTGGTCAAGAAATAAATAAGATAACAAAACTGTAGTATTTGGGACCCCCAAAGAAGATAAGGGTCACTTATCAAGGTAAGCTTTCGAGATATGGCAATGAAAGAAAGATTAGACTTTTGGAATGCATGTGGAACAGATAAATAAGAGTGGACTTTTGGAAAGCGTGTGGAGCAAATAAATGCTCTTATCTTGGGGAAGCATGCAGATTATAAACAGCAGCCGACTGCAACTGTTCACACCCTTAGAAAAATAACCCAACTTATTGCGAATCTAAAAGTCAATATGAGCACCAATAGATACCCACAAGGGATATTGATGACATAAGATTGCGAGTCAATTATTCCTACTTTAGTTTTCTAATATGCAACATCAAGTGCATATGGCAAAAGTTGGAACGTAGGCAAGTACCTTCCCCAGTAAATCTCATTTGCACTCCGTAGTTCCCACCCTACTCTGTCCAGTCCACTCAAGTTTTCACATCCAAACAAAATTAAGAATCATTTCCTTTAATTTTGTTTGGTGACAAAGACTTAAGAGAAGAATTATTTAAAGTAGAAAGCTTTTGTGTTCACATTCTAACAGATTACGAAAGGGGATGGTTCAAAATTTGCTGCCAAATAACTGAAAACGAAATTGAAGATCGACTACAAGTTCTACATTAAGAAAGAAGCTAATTGTGTTGGTAGAAACTAAAAGGACTCGTCCACGTAAGTCCAAATTTCTTAATAGAAACGATTCCTGGTAACCAGATATTGTCTTCCTTGAAACTTGAATAACCAAAATGTAAAAAACCATGTAATGGTTGCATTTCAATATGCCAAGAACGCATATAATGGTTGCATGTCAATATGTCAATATGCCAAAATGTAAAAAACCATGTAATGGTTCCTGGATATCGGATTAACAAGAACTGGTTGACAAATTTGACACTGGCAAGTAGATAAAGACGACAAGTCGACTTTAGAATTCACCAATTTTCACTCAAGCCAAAGAATAATCGTGACGGATAGCAATCGTTTATGAATTTGGTAGTACAAAGTTAGCTCAAACAATGGACTAATAAACAAAAACTTTAAACCTATTGGTAGGTTGGGTCAAATACTCCATAGTCTAAAGCAAATTCTCAAAGTAGTTAAGAGCCGACTTACTTCTGCCCTAGCGAAGAGTAAAGAAAAAAAATTAATAAGAAAATTTGATATAAATTTAGAGAAATTTTATTTTATCCCAACTAAAGTCTGTGGGACTCTGTCCCGTCTCCAACTTATTGCATTTAACAAATAAGAGTCTAAAGAAGCGAAGATGGTTGTTTCACGTGAAAATTTGACTACGTAACTTTAGCAAGTACTTTGAACTAACTAAATAAAAGCAATTCTTGGAATAAACTGCCATCCTCGGCATTATTCGTATTTGCCTATTTCGACAGGCCTGGGTTTGAAAGCCACTGTAGGTTTCATCAACATAATGTTTTGGAAGAGAAGGATACTTTAACTAAAGAGAAGTATGATATGAAAAGAAATTGTAAACACACGATCCACAGATAATAATCATTTGATCTGCAATTGGAAATTGAAGCAACCTACGCTCTCAATTGTGTATCTCCGAATCTGCCAATTTCAACAGTTCTGCCTTTCTTTTTCAGATAAAAAACAAAATAAAACAAAGCATAAACCTTATAATAAAACAAACCATGAACCTACGTCTATGTGGGAGCTTGTGTGCAAGCTTACAGTACACACATATATATAATAATCAAATCCATACGTATAGAAAAAGGGAGAGAGTGGTAGAGATAAGAGATGGATCCTGTACCGGAGGCTTGGTGTCATCTTGGGGAGGTTTGATGTGGGGTTTGAAGTGGGCCCTTTTAACGATGACGTTTTGGGAGGCAGCCACTTGGTTTGACAAGCGGGGTGCTGTGCCTTCAATTTTTAAAGACTTGACTCCTTTTTTTTTTTTGTTTTTGATTAAAGGGAAACTGTCGGAGCAGGTTACAAAACAGATCTGGAGAAACTGGTTTCCGACATATCCTCCAAAAGGATACGTTGGCACCTTAGAGGTGCAATAGTGAAGTAGGTTACACCAATATCAAAATGTACCGTCTGGGTGGCAAGTCAGTCAGCACATCTGTTGCTCTCGCGGTAAACATGCCGATGAACAACAGACCAGTTATGGGTAAACATTTTGTGAATGCCCGCTACAATAGGGTTGGACGCCTGCGTGCGGTGAGGCGAGGAAGAGAGGAGCTGGTGCACCGCAAGTGAATCCACTTCCAACTCTATATGGCGGAATCCCAGGCGCCAGGCGAGTGATAAGCCGGTATAAACGCTCCATAATTCAGCAAACATCGGAGTATCCATCAAGTCATGATGCGGGACGTTCTACAGTTTCACAAAAATACGTGCCTTCACAAGGTCAACTGCGCATATCACGAAGCATTTGAACACTAACAATGAAGTAGTACCAAATTAACTTAACGAAGCAAGACATAAGGAAAGAAGGAATTCTTGGGATGAAATTGTTATCAATAAATACCAATGCTTGACGAGTCAATGGACAGAAACTACTCATCGTGCCCCATCAGCATTACAAGAAAACAACACAATTCGCGGCGTTTTATTGATAAAACGTTGCTGAATGTGAAGAAACGTCACGAAAAGTTCGAATTTTTCATGACGTTTTATGAAAACGTCGTAGATTTGTAATTTTTTTGCAATTTTTTTAATTAAAATGTCACGAAATAGAAACCACGATGTTTTATTGAATAAAACATCGCTGTTGGCGTGGTGGAACTACCTGACCCAAAATTATACCCGATCCTAGATAATAACCCAACCCATCATCTCCTAAACTAGCCTTTTTTGTTTTTTCCACAATTCTTCTCTTCGTTTAGGCAAAATCCCTAAAACCACAACTAGAGAAGGTGAAGCAGGCAATGATGGACAGGCAGACGAAGGAGCAAGCGGTGGGAAGTACATGGTAGAAGCAACACCCCTTATGTTCTGATTATTGCTTATACAAAAATTTCTATTAAAAATTGTTTGAAATTCTTTTATGTTTTAATTTTTCTGTTCTCTTGATCTTCAAGCAATGAGTTGAAAACTAAATACGAACTCTGACAAATGAAAAGGAGTGTTAAATTTAAAAGCTTTTTTGGTGATTGCCATATTTCACCATCATCATTAGAGCCCTTGATTCTCAGGTTTTCGTTTGCAAGGTATTGTTCCCTTTGTTAAGTAGTTTTTTTTTTTATTTCTTTGTTTCGTATCTTATCTTTCTACTTGTGCTTGCTTTTTCTTATCTCAGAACGATTATGTAACTTAGGGATTCATATCAATCTATTTGGTTTTAAAATTTTTAGAGACAATTTTGGGTTTTATTTTATTGTATCACAGTAACGATGAGATTGGAGAAGTGTTGGTTTTGTTCCTCAACTGTATATTCGGGCCATGGTATTCAGTTTGTCCGCAACGATGCTAAGGTAAAGTTCCCTTTTTTTTGTCTTTAATGTAGTTCAATTTGGTTAATTTCAATGCCCCTTCATGGGTTTTGTCCCTTTTTATGTTTTAAGTTTGCTGCTATTAGTTTATCATGGGTTGACATTTCTTTTATTGTCAATCCCTTTATTAGTGGATATATAAAGCACTTGAGCAACTGATGTCTGTAAAATCTAATTAAAAAAGATTCCTCCTTTCCTTGTTTCTTCTTCTAGCCCTTTGAATGATTGAGTTATTGGTTATTTTGCAAATATGACAGATATAAAATTAGTTCTTCAATCAACTCCTTGAGGAAACGTACGTAGTGAAAATGAAAAGTTTAAGTTGTATAACCAATCAGTATTGTCTGCATTAAAGATAATCCATGATGTTTATAGTTAGTGATCAGCTATTGTTAATTGCAGATTTTGTTTTAGATGTCTCATATAATGTGTGCATGAGATTTACTGTTTGGAGGCAGAACAATTGGGGCCATAGACCTGTTAATTAATGGTTCCTTTTGTGACGTTTACTATACTAAACAATATCTGTTCATAAGATTTTATACATTTAATTGTTAAAGTTTAGTTCTAATTTATTGTGCTTTATGATAGATACTATTTCCAAGTGTGAGGAGGAGATAGTTGGAGGAGCCATTGGACAACAAGAAGTAAGTATGCTAACTTATAAGTATCAAGTTGCTGGAGTATTAATTGGTTTGTTTGCATTCATACTATAGCTATTGAATTTGCTCTATGAAATGCCATATTTTGTTCTATGCAATTCCACTAAAGTATTAGATAAATAATACAGTTAATAAATTTCCAAGAGTTGATGTACGAATTACAGAGCTATTGTGTATTAGGTGATTGTATGTTTTTATTTATTGAGACCTTTGATGAAAAGTGTCAAACTACCTCATTAAGCATACGAGTAAGAGTCTTTGTGTTTGAGTCTGGTTGATTTGCCACTAACATAACACAATGTTCTCAGTCTTATATTTAATTAATAGGTATTTTTTGCTCTATGGATAAGAGTTGGATGAACAGTGTTAGGGTTTCCTATGACTACATTGATGGAGTGAGAATGTTTATGAATTTTGTGGCTGAAAAAAGGGCAAAGATTGTGAAATTTCATGCCCTTATGCACAATGCATGAATTGTTATATGAGGTCTCAGATGAATGTTTCTGACCATTTAATGCAATTTGGCATGGACCAATCATACAACCGCTGAGTTTTACATGATGAACTGCCAGAATATAGATTTATCTCTAGGGAAGAAAGGCTTGATGCTGTAAATGTAGACATTGATGGGACGGGCAATGATATTAATGAAGGTGATGGTGATGAGGAGGATGATGGCATGCAAGATTTGATTCATGATGTGGGTACTTTCTTAAATGATTGTCCAATTGATCAGGATGGAAGGAGTCCTCCTATAGGCTTCGGAGATTTTATTATAGGTGCCTTTCATGAATTGTTGAGCAAAGCAACTGAAGAGTTGTACCCCGGATGTACAAACTTTTCAAAATTGTCATTTTTAATAAAGTTGGGTAGAGACATTGACGTCTTTATGAGACCACTAGTAGATGAGTTAAATGAGTTATGAGAAGATGGTTTTGATGTTTTCTATGCTTTAAAAGAGAAAATTTTTGAATGCATGCAATATTAATGTGGACTATCAACGACTTTCTAGCCTATGGTACTATCTCTGGGTGGAGCACTAAAGGCTAAAAGGCATGCCCTGTTTGTAACAAGCACACTCTTTCTTGTAAGTTAAGAAGTAAGATTGGTTACTTAGGCCATCGGCGTTTTCTTCCTTACGATCATCCATAGAGAAAAAGCAAGAAGTTTGATGGCAAGAGTGTTCTTTGGCCTATAACTAACTTACCAGATGGAGATGATGTGGTGGAACAATTATATCATGTGTAGAATATATGTTATGGAAAGTACCCCAGTAATTGGGCAAGTGTCACTATTAAATCTTTCTTTCCAACAACATTAAACAACTCTAACTCATTGTTTCTGTTAATTTAACTAGAAGTTCGAGCTTCCAACTTCTCTCTTGTCCCATTTGTGGTTCCTTCTTCTTCAAATATGAGCCACGTGGTGGTTAGTGATTCTATTACATTTTACTTCTACTTTTGTGTGGTTGGTAATACGCTAGAGTATATCTGTTGCCAATGATTCTCCATGTTCATGTTGAAATCCATAGTTCTTATATTTAAGCTTATCACTTGCTTAATTATATTATTAACCTCATATGTAGATCCTATATTGTCATTTTCTCCACTGTCCATCCACTCAATAAATTTGTTAAGAGACCCTAGATGCTCACTTGTTGTGCTGGTTAGATGTCTCTTTTTCATAATTCAATTTTTTTGGTTTGTTTTGCTTCATACATGAACTTTGATGCCAGGATTCGATAGACACCAGACTGGAGTGGATTATCAAATGTAAGAGTAACAATCTTTGGTGAGCAGAAGGTACTGGAGAGCAGTCAACCATAATCAGGTTTTGATTTTATGTAACATATTATACTTTTTCTTGAACATCAAAAATCTGTGTTATGTTTCTCTGTTCCAGTAATGATGAGATTGTAGATTAAACATGGTATGGATTGTTGTAGTTGGGGATGGTACTAGCCTTACTAAACTAGCTTTAAGAATTTTGTGCTTCTTCTTTAGTAATCCATTTAGTTCAACTAGAATGTAGCAGTAAAGTATATGTTTGGACTTATTTATCTTTAACCTTTTGATGATGGCTTATGATCTTGATTTGCTTCAATTACTCTGTGATTTTATCATGTTTTTAGACAATCGCATGCACTATATTTACTTCTTCCTGTTGCTTTCTTAAAGGATTTGATGATTTGTATATAGGTACATTCTTCATAATAGTGAATCCTCATACCTTGTGTTTTGAGTATCCTCAGACTTCTTTTTGGTTTTCGACTGATTAAACAATTAATCAGAATACTTCCCTGAAATTTAGTTTTGTGTGGTTTAATCATTTCACCTTTATAGGACCAATTTAGTATATTTTATATTAGATATTTATTTCTTTACCATTATTTTGAAATTGCACATTATTGTTTCCTTTATAAATTTATGCACTTTTCGTATCAGGTTCCTTTATTATACTCTAAATACTTGGACTACTGGTTTTCTTAATTGATTAGGAACTTATTCTACTAGTTTCTCTTCGAAGCTACTTTTTCCTTTACTTCTTCATTCTTTGCTTCAGCTCTCACTATTTTATTTTCTATTGCCTTTCTAGTAGTGTTTCTTGGTTACTACTATGCTATAATATTATAAATTACAGTAAAATTCATGTAAACATGCAAGTGATTCACATGGGACTTGGTCTACCCAAGAAGAAGAATAAGGCTGCACCAAACAGCTTAGTACCGACACAACTGTAGCTGCAGTACCATCAGCTTTTTGGAAGTGTAGCTGATGAGTCATCTGCTCATACACAGCTAGAAGATCATACACCTGCACCGTGTGAGTCTACTCCAACACCAAGAGATGTCACATTTGCGCCTATTACTCATGATAGGATCGAATTTTCTTATATTTTCCTATACATTTATATGTGATTTCAATCCTATTTTTAAGGTAAAATGTTTG
>JAOSBL010000211.1:32515609-32526309 GCA_027568915.1 Erythroxylum roraimae | reverse complement strand
TTCTTCTCCTTTCCCACCAAAGGATTTTGTTAACTAAGTTGTCCTAGAAGAACAAGAGGTAAATCAAATTGGTTGAGCATACAACAACAAGGAGAGGATAGATTGAAAAAGGAAAGGATTCAAAAGCAAAGGCTTTGGATATAAGAGGAAGGAGAGGATAGCGCAGTGAGGAATTAAAGTTGTAGCAAAGGAGTCAGTAATAATCTTCATCATCTTGTTTATGTTTATTATTATCCTTATATCATATCATGTATAGATTGATATGATGATTTGGATAAATTGCTTCCGCTGCAAATAAGATTTCTAAAAAGTTTTGAAATCTATCGGTTCTCCAAATATGGCATGCTTTCTTTTTCCGATCCAACAGTAATGGCGTTAAACCCAAGCATTTCATACATACGCTACGTTAAACACAATGTTCAAGAGGGAAAGGTCGTAGCTTTTAAAACAAAGATGAACAATAGCGTGGTTTGTGAGTGTTTATTCGTCACATCAAGCTACAGCAATATGAAAGAGTAAATAGATAAGAGAGTTGCGTGAGAGAGTAGCGTGAAACAGAAGAGAGGGTGGCGTAGTGAAAAGAGCTGAAGGGGGTTTCAGTTAGGGACATTATTAATGGGGTCTGAAGTATTTTTCCGGAAGAGACCTTTGTTGTTTCTTTCTCTCATTAGGAATTGATTATGTTATCCTAGGTTAATTGATTTGGGTTTTGTGTATGGATAATCAGATTTTCGTTATTGTTCAGTTATTTGTGTATGAACCCATTGGATATTATGAAATGATGATTTTAATGTGTTCATTAAATCGTTTAATTGCAAAGTCATTGCTAGAATTTCTATATAATCCGTAATTATTATGTTGAAATTCATGTGTAGCGACTAATGATTCGTAATCATTAGGGATAACATGACCTAGGATAAATGACGCATCGTATGTGGTTATTGCCTTGATTAATCTATTTTCCTAATTCATAATGCTAATACCTAATTAAATCTAGAGATCGTATCCTAGGTTATTCGGTGGTTAGGTTTAATTAACGATCGTATCTTGATTAAACACTACCAAAAGGAAAACTTGGGTTAATTATTAACCCACGATTAATAGTTTCTAGGAGAGATTAGAGAACAAAAAATCAATGAAATATGTTTAATTATGGTATAGGTCAAGATTAAACCAAAATGGGTACAACATCAAATGGGTGATGAATGTCGTATTCGTTGTCCTTGCATCGATTGCTTAAATATCAACTTTCAAAGTCAAGATGTGGTATATAATCACTTGCTAATCCGAGGCATAGATAAATTCTATAGTCCATGGCTTTATCACGGTGAACATAAGGAACCAAGTTGTAGTAAAAGTGGTGGTACAAGTTGTACAAGTTATGATGTTACTAACAATAATGATGTAGATGATTGTGATGTTAATGATGATGGGATTGATGAGATGTTAGATGATTATGGGAATTCTATAGAGACTATGAATGAAACAAGTATGCCTAACATAATTGGTAGTATAATTAAAGATAATTTTGGGAAGTTATTGAAAGTTACTCAAGAAGAATTATATCTAGGGTGCTCAAATTTCTCACAACTATCTTTTATTGTCAAGTTGTTGCATTTGAAGGTCTATAATAAATGGAGTAATAAGTCTTTTGACATGTTAATTGACTTACTTATCGATGCAATACCTATTGGACACAAATTGCCGAAATCTTACTATGATGGAAAGAAACTGTTAAGGGACCTTGGAATAGGATATATTTCAATTCATGCATGTAAGTATGATTGTGATCTATTTTGGAAGGAAAGTAAAGATGTTTAGGAGTGTCCGATTTATAATCCATCAAGATGGCAAGTGGACGATGGGAGAGGGAAAAGGATACCGAATAAAATCTTTTGATACTTTCCTATTAAATCACAACTACAAAGACTTTTTATGTCAAAAAAATAGTGATGGATATGAGGTGCCATAAAGAGAAATACATTGATGATAACATTATGCGTCATCCAGCAGACTCAATGGCATGGTAAGAATATGATAGAAAGTTTTCATGGTTTGCACAAGATTGTCATAATATTCGACTTGGATTGGTCTCAATTGGATTTAATCCTTTCAGCGATATGAGTGGTTCATACATCATGTGGCCGGTTATTCTAGTGACATACAATTTAACTCCATAGAAGTGTATGAAGGAGCCTTTTATGTTATTATCTTTGCTTATTCCAGTCCTATTGCTCCTAGTAAGAATATCGATGTCTACATGCAGCCATTAATTGATGACTTAAATGATCTATGGGAGTTTGGAATAAAAACTTTTGATTTTGTTCAAAGTGAAACATTTAGAATACATGCCACTGTTTTGTGGAATATAAATTATTTCCCAGCTTATGGGAATTTATCTGGGTGGAGCACTAAAGGGTATATGGCTTGTCCTGTGTAGTGATGATATTATCTACTAGCTATCTTATTGGGTGACATTACACCTGCGAAACACCCAAGTAATAGAAAGCGAAAGAGAAATGATGTTGAATTCAATTGGACAAAAAAGAGAATATTTTTCAATTTTTCATATTAAGGAATTACTATTAAGGCATAATCTTAATGTGATACATATTGAGAAAATATCTGTGAGAATATTTTAGGAACTGTGATGGGATTGATGGAAAATCGAAAAACACAATTAAGGCTAGAGTTGACTTGGAAGATATGAATATTAGAAAAGACTTGCATTTGAAAAGAAGAGACGATGGGTCATACATTATGCGCCCTACTTGTTACAACATGTCAAAAAGGGAGAAACAATCTTTTTGTCAGTTTATCCAATCAGTAAAGTTTCCCGATAGGTATGCATCAAACATAGGCCGTTGTGTGAATGTTAAAGAGGGAAAATATCAAGGTTGAAAAGCCATGACTGTCATGTACTTTTGCAACGATTACTTCGTGTTAGAATACGTGGGTGTTTGCTGAAGGATATGTCCATAACTTTGGGTCAATTAGGAGAGTTTTTTAAGAAATTATATTGCAAGACACTTAAAGTTGAAGAGTTTGACAAGATGGAAAAAGACACAGCTTTGATTTTATGTAAGCTTGAACTAGTATTCCCCCCATTGTTTTTTTATGTTATGTTTCATTTGGCAATTCACTTACCATATTGAGCAAAACTTTGTGCATCGGTTCAATTTCGATGGATGTTCTCGATTAAAAGGTAATTTTGCTTTAAATTTTACTTTTCTCAAAGTTATTTGTTAGTAACAATTCCAAATATTCTTTGTTTTGTCCAAGTTTTTATGCCCTCTTAAGCTTTATGTACGTAATAGAGCTCGACCTAAAGGGTCTATTGTAGAGACATATATAGAAAACGAATGCTTGACATTTTGTTCAAGGTACTTAAGTGATGTGGAGACAAGATTTAATAGACCAGAACATAACTTTGATTTTGATGAAGAGGGTGGGTTCTCAATTTTCTCCCTAAAATTTAGGCCACTTGGTGTGGGTAAATATGTGAAGTGAACTAAAGACGAATTTCAAATTACCCATTGGTATATTTTGAACAATTGCTAAAAAGTCAATATATATATGGAGTATGTATATTCCTTTTGATTCAAACAATCATATTAGAATTTTTTCTATTAAATCCCATTTCCTTATTGTCATTTACTTTTTTAAATAGAGAGTACAAAGAGTTCAGTCGCAGAAAAGGGATTATTAATGTTGAAGAAAGACATAAGCTGAAGTTTGTATCATGGTTTAGAAATCGAGTAAGTCATATATTGATCACATATTATGAACATGT
The DNA here is from genome assembly GCA_027568915.1 of Erythroxylum roraimae. NCBI lineage: Eukaryota > Viridiplantae > Streptophyta > Magnoliopsida > Malpighiales > Erythroxylaceae > Erythroxylum > Erythroxylum roraimae. The sequence continues at coordinate 32,522,516 of JAOSBL010000211.1, read as the reverse complement.
GACAAATTATTTATTAGAATAACTTATATTTTCATTTTTTCATACAGATGATATGCTTGCGTAACCATAACGTGCAAGAAGTGACAACAGCAATATATAGTTTAGCATGTGGGCCTCATATTTATGAGAAAAAATATACAGGTTGCATTGTTAATGGGGTGAGATTTCACATACAAGATTGAGATAGTTGACTTAGAAGTCAAAATTGTGGGTTTGTTGTTGAGGGATGTCATGACGACGAATTTATTGACTTATACAGTGTCATCTCTGAAATAATAGAGTTGCACTACATCAAGGATAAGAATCTTATTCTATTTAAGTGCAAATGGTTTAATCTTACTAACATGAAAGTGGACAGGAATATTACTAGCATTAGTGTTAGTAAGACATGGTATGATAATGATCCTTTTGTCCTTGCAAGTCAAGTGAAGCAAGTTTTCTACCTCAACGATATTATATTGGGTAGCAATTAGAAGGTTATTCAAAAGTTTCAACACCGAAATGTCTTCAATTTTTGTGAAAGGGATAATGGTCAATTCAATAAGGATGTAGATGAAGTTTATCAAGAGATTGGATTGGAGTTCAATAATGTAGCCATTCGAATAGAAGATACAGATACATCATCACTATATAGGAGAGATGTTGATCCGAACACAGTATAACTGGATGAAGTCCAAGCCAAATTTTTTAATCAAACAGATGAAGAGTATAATCAGGACGAATTAAATGGCAATGATGATACTTTGGTTGAATAAATTAGCGATGAAGAATCTAATGTAATTAATGATGATGATTTTCAAAATCTTGATAATGATGATTGAATGTAAATAAATTGTTTATATTGTTTGAAATGTTATGTTCATATTTGAGTTATGTTGTAGATGTTTTACTTATGTTTATTCAGGATGAATCAATGCGTATTGTTGATGTTTTACTTATGTTTATGCGGAATGTTGGAGTTTGATTTATATTTATGCTGAATGTTTATTTTTGACATGTGTTTGACATATATTCGTATGGAATGTTGATGTTTGAGTAAAGATTATGCACTATGTTGATATTTCATTTATAGATATTCAATATAATGAGACCTAGTAAAAACAAGGGAAAGAGAGTGGCAACTACTGAAGATGTTGCTGCCCCACAACAATAAAATCAATCCGACCGTATTAATGAAGGCAATCAGCAACAACCTATATCTACCTCAACTAGTGCTAAGGGATCTTCAGGTTTGTTAATGTTAACCACCTATAATTATAGTTATGCTCAAATATATATTTGCATGTTTAATACGTTTTTTCTTATCATTATTTTTTTGTTATCAGGTTCTAATAACGGCATAAGAAAAAAAGGTCAAGGTATCTCTAAAGGATCTTAGTTGCAATGCATGAATGATGCAATGAACAGTAAGTTGTCTGTGCATATTAACCCCACACAACATCGTCCTGTTGATAAGATCCAATCAGTAAAATTGTCTAGTGACTTGGGAGTCGTTGTCAAGAATGAATTGCCATGCCTTGAGCATGTCAGGTAGTTGAAGGAAGACAACTTGCTACATAATGCTTTGGACAAAGTTTCAGTAATTGTTTAATTCATTTTATTATATGCATTATGATTTTACTTATTTAAAGAGTAAGTTAACTTATACATGTTATTCACAGATAAAGCTCATTATCGTCGATATCGAGAATCCTGAAATTTCAAGTTATGTCAGTTCACTATTGAAACAAAGGACAAAGGATCATTGTTATTGACTTCATAAATACTACAAGTCTTTTCCTTCGAATGAGGAGGCAAGGAGACATGTTCCAGAATGGGTGACTCTAGAAAATTGGAGTGAAATGTGTAATTATTAGGCCTCTACGAAGGTTCAGGTTTGTCTTCTTTCTCTTTATATTTCCTTCCATTAATTTTTTTGCATTTAATGACTATTTCTTCTCTTTATTTAGGAAAAGTGTGAGAAAGCTAAGGCTAGCGGAGCAAAAACGAAAAACTCCTCACAACACCAGCTCTAAATCATTTGTTATCGTCGACAAGAATTTGTAAGTGTAATGATTAGAAGTTGTTATTCTATTAGTTAATACAATATAATCTATTATGTTTCAATTTTTTTTAATTCATATAACAGAGTCATATTCAACTGCATGGATAAGAGTGTGATAGGATCACACTCTACAAACTAACGCACTATAAGGAAGGTGAAGGCTGAACGTCTGAATAGGCACAAAATAATTATGTAAGTATAAAAATTTTAATTTTAATTTTAATTTATTAAGTCATAATATTTGAATTACATCTCGATTTTGTATTTTAAATTGTAGGACAAGATGCAGGAGTAGTTGCAGAGATCATTGTCTGACGGGAATGAGCCCGATGTGGATGAAATTTGCATCAATGTCCTTGGTATAAGATCAGGGTATATCAAATGTCTTGGGCATGGCCCTAAGCCAGTTGGTTCACCATCGTCACGGCTAGCATATGTAACGACGCTTTAAGAGGAGAACCGATCACTTAAGGCTCAGTTACAATATAATGAAGAAAAGTTATATCGTACTCAAGAAAAATTACAACGTAATAAGCAAAAACTACACCGTATTGAAAGAGAGTTTATCAAGCTAAAAAAGATGGTCAAACAAATACTTGAGTCATAGTATGTTAATAGTAGTGACGATGATGAGTCTTAGTTTATCGATAAATTTGTTTCTTAAGTTTTATAATTAACATTTAATTACATGTTTTTTGTATAAAATGCATTTCTTTTTTAGTTATGAAATATTTTTATTTTAATTTATTATTATTTGAACAATATGCCACTAACAATAACTACAAAATGTGACTAAATTATAATTCAAACTATGTTAAAAACAATAACATGAACTAAAAATGTTGTTAATAATTACAATTAAATATCAAATTGGTAATAGGGAAGTTAAATTTAAAAAAAGTATTCGTCACTAAAAGTTTTTAGTTACAAATATAAAATCGTCACCAAAACTTTTTACCTACGCTTTCTAGAATGTCTCTAATAATATTTAGCTATGTTTTAATTTTCGTAGCTAAACATATTCTACTACGAAAACAAATCGTCGATAAATATTATTATATATACCTAAGTTAACGAAGCTAACTACCTTTACCTACTAAAATTAAACATGGCAATAAGTGATTTGCGACTATTTCTCCTCTCGACACCTATCTTTTTAGCGACGAAGTAATGATCATAGCAAAATCTTTTGGACAACAATTCATTTAAAATGTTGCAAATAATTTTTTGCTACGGGACTTTTGCGATCATTTGTTCGACGATTTTTTTCGTCGCTAAAAACTTTTTGCGACAATTTTGTTTCTTTCAGCGATATTCTATTTCGTTGCCAATACCCTTCTCTGTTGTAGTGTCTTAACATTATCAATAATTAAATTAAATATATTTTCAGTTTTAAAGTAAATATCGTCAAGTATAATTTATAACAAATATTACGTTATTAAATTAAGAATGTAATTCTTATACCATTTGAATTAGACCGTAATTATTATTTTGTTTACTATGCATGTCTATAATATGCAATAATAGAAGATAGCTAAAAATGATACCTTTGTCCCGGCTATGCTTTCTGTTTCACTTTATTTGGGAAGAAGTGACATGTGATATAACCCTATTGAATGCTATGTAGTAAAGAGATTATTAACTTTTTTGATGGAGTATGAGGTTTTAAGAGAAAAAGGAAAGAAGACTCACTGATTATTCATTAGGCAGAGCCAAAGAAAAGGTATTGGATCAATAATATTTGACATTTTCACATATTAATGTTACGAATAAGCCCTATAACAACCAATTAAAGTACGTTATTTGAGCTAGCAAAATCTTGTTAATGTAAAATTTAGGGTATTAGTTTCTGTATTATTTAACTTATTATAATCTTATTTTCGTTTTAAAACGATATCATTTTAGGTTTATTTACACATAAAACGATGTTGACGATGTTGTTTTGAAGCCAAAACAATATTGGAACAAGTTAAGTGGTACAAGGGTCTGAATCCAAAATTCATTAACTCTTGTACTATTCTATTTAATTTAAAGAAAAGTACGAAAGGTTGAGTTGTTTGTGATTAAGACATACGGGCTACTAGAAAGACGTGGATTCTAAAACATCCAAGTAAAACTCTACTATGGGCAGACGTTGAGTTTGAAAGCTCCACGCAGCATTGCATCTTCCGAGCATATATATGCACTAAGTCAAGAATCAATAAATTTTGTTCCTACCAAGTACACAAGGTGGTTATGGTATTAGAAGAGTCTACCATAATAGTTGGCTTGGTTTCAGTAACTCTTACGAAATGAACGATCATTCCTTGAGATTTAAACAAAGAATATAATAAAGACCATTGAGAAAAGTATAATAAAAGGAATAAGTCTAAACTAAGCTTTACCAATTATAGTGTCACACCATCTGATGTCTCCAACAAAAGCTTATGGACTTGATCTTCATTTTCATATGCACATACTTGTGTTTGTATATACATATCTTTTCGTATGGTAGATAAGCTGGTGGTGACGAGAACTGTTTTAGTCAACAACGATGCGCGCACCACATGGCATATAATACTACAGAATTTAAGAATATTTTTGGCAACTTTTAGTACGTAGAAAAGGTGAACACTCAGAAATCAAAGATCATTAAGTTATTTTTATGTAACTTTATAATAACATTTTATTCATAGACACGTCAATTATAGACGTCGAAAGCTCTACGATTTATTTGACCTGAAGGCTCTGGAAAGACTAGAGCGGCAGTTGCGTCAACACAGAAGAAAATGGTTTCAGATGATGTAAGAATCAACTTCAGCGTACGTCATACATTTTGATTTCTTTTGTCTTAAGTTTAAATTGGATATATACTAAGTTACCTGGATCGATGTTTCTGAAGAATCTGAACAATTTCAAACCCAAAAAAAAAAATCTAATCAAGCAAGTAGCTTCGTGAAATCATAGACTATACTTGGCTTATGAGTTTTCAGTTTACTAATTCAATATCAACCAAAAATTCTAAGTAATCTAATGGACATAAGCAATCAACAAAGAGTAAAGTTAAAAAGAAATTAAAATGTCAAAAAATAAGGAAATGCAATAGCCACCTACACTCCTTAAGATAAATTACTTATACTCGATTGAACAACAACTTCTGTTCCATTGATATACAAGGTTTACTCATATCTAATAATACGCAATTTTATTCTTAATTAGCAGAGGAATTGTTTCAATACTTATACCCTAAAAAAAAAATTTGTTTAGTTACAGGAGGAAAAAGGAAATTAGTATAACATACACATCAAAATCTACTCATATCCTATTAAATAACAACTTAATGATAGTCTTGCTGATACGCAAAGTTTGAAAAGATCTGATTACGCAACTTTATCCTTAACAAATAGAAAAGTTGTTTATGATAATTATACCATATTAAATTAACATAATTTATTTAGTTACAGGAGAAAAAAAGGTATTAATATATCATATACATCAAAATCTGCTAGAAAGCAAAATTAATGATGCAAGAAAATCTGTCGAGTTCACGGGTCGTGTTTCTTGGTATAAACATAATCAAGATGAGCTGTAAGTGATCTTCTCAGCAAGCATTCATCTTCGCCGACTCCGACACAACTCTCTTCCACTTGAACCTGCTCTTCTTTCTCAACATCCTTCAAGAAAGAACAAACACGCATGTATTATCGAAATGGGCATAACCATGAAAGAGTTAATGATGTTGCTTAATGAAATTAGCTCACCCCATATTCAATTTCCGTCGGAGTTGATTCCGAGAAGGCAGGTACCGGCCGGATGGCATAGGTAACGGTTATGGAGAAGAGGACGAAGGCTATGAGGCAATATGTCCTGATCTTGTGAGGCATAATTTGTTCTTTGCACTCTCGAAATGACAACGAAACAGGAAAGTTGGAGGGGAGAAACTAGCTCTACGAGGTTAATTTAACGATCTGTTATATGTGCTTATATAGCTCTACGAGGTTAATCACCATTTTAATTACTTAGTGATAATTAATTGTTGATTAGTTTGACATCATCGTTCCTTGACAAGTTACTTTGTTCTAGAATTACGGGTGTTCTAGAATTACGGGTTAACTTAAACGCTCAATCAAAACTGTCTTTCTTTTGATAATTGACATTGGAAGCGTCCATGTAACACGATGAGTCGATGATTTCGGCATCGGCACCGTAGGATTTGATTCGTTGGTAATGTACGTTTTACTTCGCCCCCCTGAAAGAGTCTTCTCGGAGGATTTTGCTTGTTGGACGTCATTTTAGCTTTATCAGCTATCTGCCTCAAATTTTTTTATTGTTTTAGTGATATATATTAAAATTTTGGAGTAAATACTCGGAAAAGACTATTCTAAATTTCTAGTTTTTTACTGTTTTAGGTAAGCTTATAGATGGAGTAGTTAAACATTAATGTCCGAATCATCATCGTCAGGCTACAGTACAAAGTTTTTGTCTTGGTAAATGCTATACGTCGAACATGAACATCCTACGTTTAATTTCTCCAAGTAATGGATTAATTGAATACATATAAATTAGCACAAATTTCGATATTGCTAATTAGAAAATGGAAAAGATTAGTAGTTTAGAGTGCCGTGAAGTTATTATTGAAAATATAAAAATTTTAATATAAAAAAGTTTAATATATATTGAAAACACTAAAAAAAGTAATTAATTGATTTTACAAAGAATATCGAACATACTTAAATATATATTATCTTCTTTAAGAATAGTATTTGATTAAATGGATTATTATCTTCTTTGGAGACTCTACACAGATCCAGGGCCGTTCCTATAATTTTATAGGCCCAGGGCGAAATTAAAAAAAAGGGCCCCAATAAATCGACAAAATCGTCA
>JAOSBL010000211.1:32424832-32455353 GCA_027568915.1 Erythroxylum roraimae | reverse complement strand
TGGATAACCTCCTGGGCAATGATGATATTATCAGTGATATGACGGCCCGGGATGAAGCTACATTGCGTCTCCGCCGTTAAGTGAGCCATGTGAGGTTTCAGACAATTCACAATCACTTTAGCGATGATCTTGTAGAGCACAGTGCAGAGGCCAATCGGCCGAAATTGAGAGACCTGAGTCGGCGAAGGGGTTTTAGGGAGGAGGACCAGAAGAGTGTGATTCAATTCGGTCTCCCAGTGTTCAATCCGAAAAACTTTCTGGATGAAGTCCACCACAGACGGACCTACCATCCCCCATTGATTCTGATAAAAGAGGGCATTGAAACCATCAATACCGGGGGCTTTGTTGGGATTCATGGTAAACACCGCTCCCCGGACTTCGCTGGCCTGGACAGGAAGAGAAAGGTCGTGTACATGTGCCTCTAGAAGGGGAGGGAAGACCCCGGAGATCGGTAACGGCAAACACGGCCCCGCTTCTTCAGTGTAAAGGTTGACGAAAAAGCTCCGGACAAGGCGGCACAGTTGGTCCAGGTCCGTCACAACTTGCCCAGTAGAGTCAACGAGGCTCCGACAGTGCAACTTCTGACGCTTGGCCAGGGTAACCGTATGGTAATACTTGGTGTTGCGATCACCCTTAGAAAGCCATGCACATCTGGCTTGTTGATGCCAAAAAAGTTCCTCTTCACACAACACTTGTAAAAGCTCCCAGCTCAGCCTGTCTTCCAGCTCCAGCAGAAAGTCCCTAGGCGCGGCTGTCAGGGCACGACGGATACCCCCCAGCCAGGCGAGAAGCTTCTTTTTCCGGTGGAAGATATGCCCAAACACAGTCTTGTTCCAGTGCAAGAGGTGGTCGGAGAATTGGGCTATCGAACGACTCATCGAGTTGGTAGGATGGCCCCAAAATTCCTCGACCACCTCCTGAAACCCGGAATGAGTGAGCCAAGCATTTTGGAAGCGAAAGGGTGGAGTGCCGGTAAAACGCTGCGGGGACATGCGGAAATGAAGAAGCATGGGCCGGTGGTCGGAGCCGAGGAAGGGCAGATGTTGATTAACAGTAGTAGGGTACTGCTGAAGCCAGGCGGAGGACCCGAGAACCCGATCAAGCCGAGCTTGGACTGCGCCTCTCCTCCAAGTAAATTTGGAACCACTGAACCCGAGGTCGTGGAGACCACACCGATGCACCCAATCCCTAAACCAGCCATTCACCACCGGAACGGAGTGAGAACCGCCCCGTTTGTCCGCAAGCTCCAGCTTAGCGTTGAAATCGCCCCCGATGAGCCAAGGCCCTGGAGTAGTGTTCCCAACCCACGTTAGCAGGGGCCAGAGCCCGGACTGCGAGGACACTTGCGGACTACCATAAACAACAGTAAGGGCGAACGAGTGAGACTCATAAGAGACGGTAGTATGGAGAAACTGCCGGTGGGCAATAACTACCGAGAGATCGTAAGGTTGCTTCCAAAGAAGCCAAATACCACCTGAAAACCCTTCCGCTTCGACACGAAAAGAGAAATCAAACCCGAAGGAGCGAATAACAGGCGTGGCCCGGGAACCACTAAGCCGGGTTTCCAGCAAAGCCAAAATTCCCGGTTTGTAACTACTGATATAATTACGCAGGATGGTCTGAAACGTAGACCCCCTGCCCCTTGGCAATTCCAGAATAAAATCAACATAAAAAAGAATTAAGAAATGGTACCCGAAATTGGAGCCCCTCCCGGGCTTGCTACTAGTTCGAAGCCGAGGGCCTCGGCGGGAAGCGGTAACGACAAGGGCGGAGCCTGGTTGAGGTTCGATGGTCCTCCCGAGTCTGACGGCACCATCGCGATATCAGGAGGCTCCGAGGGCGGTAGGGCCTGGAGGCCAGCGTCGGCCTCTAGGGCCTCGACTCCCTCCATTTCGAGAGGTCCTGCTTCGGAAGCCCCGAGGGTGGCCACGAGAAACTGGGAATCGCAGATCATTTCCGTATGGGATGGAATGGTAACGGCTAAGTGGCTATCATCGGACGTAGGAGTAAGGCGGATGGGTGGAGGCGTGACGGGAACCGGTTCCTGACTCCCGCTAGGTGAACCCCTATTCGCCCTAGTCTGCTGTGGGGCCAAACTGGGTTTGCCTTTGGTTTTTTGCGAGGCTCTACGTGAGTGGGCAGTTGTAGAGAAGGTTCCTGTAAAAGTCAGAGGTTTTTCAGTGTTACTAAAAGAGGGCAGAGAAATCCTTTGTCCAAAACCAACTAACTCCTGTGGCTTAGTCTGGTCAGTGGGCCCAGACGTCTCTTCCTCAACAGTAGCCTGAGTACTTAAAACATCAAATCGCAAGCCACCTCCAGCAGACCCCCCGCGCAAGACACTGGCCTTTGGCTGGACCTGTCCATTCACGTTTCTTGGACGTCTCTTCTGCACATTTGTCCACAGCCCGAAGCCGTTGCTAGTCCCTTCACCAGTACACGCCCCAGCCTCCGCCAACGGCTCCCTATCGACGGACGCTCCCGCCTCAGCACGGACAACCGCCGGGGCATCGACCCCAGACCCGGCTGCTTTTCGCGGACAGCTGAGAGGAGAGTGACCCACGATACCGCAAGAGTAACAAACCTGAGGAAGACCCTCATAAGTGATCAGCAAGGTTTCACCATTGAGGTCGACGCTGGGTGTGAGAGGAGCGGATAGATCGACATCCACAGCAAATCGAGCAAACCGCCCTCGCTGAGCTTGCAAGGTAGCTTCGTCCAGCCGCACCGTCGTGCCAACAAGGTTTCCCAACTCGGTAAGGATCGTCGGGTGGTAACGGGCGATCGGAAGATTGGGTATGCGTATCCAAACAACGGCCCGGGTGATCGTGGCCTGAGTAGGACGGAACGAAGGAGTCCATCGCTGGACGGCTAAGACGTGCCCAAAGAGCACCCAAGGACCAGCAGTAAGCACATGGAGATAGTCTCCTTCCTCCTGGAATTTAACCAGGAAGAAATCCTGATCAAGGTCGACGATTTTCATGGGTCCATGCAGTTTCCATAGGTTCCGCAGTTGGGAAACGAGGACAGAATATCCGACCCTGCGACCCAGAAGCTACACAACCACAGTGAGTTCCCATTGTTTATCAAGTTTGGTTACCAGGTTCGGTGACAGGAGGAGGCCATGCCCACTGTCATCGGCCACTGGCGTGATGTCGTCGGCTTCGACTTCAACAGGAACCTCGTCAGGCCAGCTCGCCTTGGCAGCGGAAGCGGTGGCGGTGGTGCCCCCTGTGACTGCCTCAGTGTAAGACACCTTAGGAGGGGAGTGTTCCTCATCCCTCTTGCGCGTCCGGCCCTTCTTGGCTAGGTGACCCTCAGCCTCGAGGGATTCCATACTCCGGCGACACTCTCTGTCCTACACAGTCGGAAGTAAACAACGAACGCAACAAAAAAGCGAGCAGAAATCGTCAACTTTTATCTCACTAGAACTGGTGTATAGCACTAGTAACAGGTATGAAAATAATCATTCATTAATATACAAAATGATTAGTATAAAAAATAACGTCATTTTGAATGTAAAAGAAGTTTGAGTTGAATTCGAGCTTGGTCTGATATTCAAAATAAAAAAAAAAATCCAAATCCATCTTGTTCACTTCAAGTTAGATTAATTCAGACTAGCACTCTTTTGTTATTATCAGGTTTAAAGAATAAGACTACAAAAATAAATAATAAGAAGAAAGTACACATAAATCAATGTTGTTACTTGTATTTTCTTAATTTTTATTATTTTATTATAAATACAATAATTGATATTTTTAATGCTTGAAATTATTATTTAATATTTATCAATTGTTATTTTTAAATTTAAAGTTGAGAATTGAACCAATTACTTATTAGATACTTTATTAATATGGGCCAAGGGTCGAGGTCAGGCCGAACACAGCCAAACCCAGCCCAACCCGTGAACCAATCATAAAGTTAAAAATAACATCGTTTTTACGTTTTTTTAATATATATATATATATAAAGTCCCCTAATCTTAAACCCATATATACTATAAAAGATACGTATTTTAAGTCACTATTTATATGTATTTGTTATATTTTAACATCGGATAAAAAACATAGATATCTCATGTAATTTAAGAAATTTTATAAAATTCTCGAAAAAGAAACTACTTCTAATTTTTTGTTCTCCAAGAAATTCACTCTTAGACTTCCATCAAAAATAATGATGAAACACAAATAGTATGAACATCAAATATGAATTAATTAAATGTTACTAATATGATATCTCAACTTTACTTTTAAATTTGACTCGAACAAGTTAAATTTGACTTAAATTATTAATTTAATATAATTATAATAATTATTAATTTTAATTGAATTTAATTAGTTTATTTTGAGTTTAAGAGTTATATTGAATTGTCACATAAATAATATTTGATTAGTCAATATTTAGTGTTCATACTGGATTTGTTTTGTCATTATTTTTTATTAAAAGTTTAAAAGAAGTTGTTGTTCTAAAAAACTAAAATTTAGAAAGAGTTTTTTTCGAAAATTTTAAATACCATAAGATTTTTATATGCTTTTTTAAACTTCATAGGAGGTTTGTGTTTTTTACTCTTTTAACATCTCATAAATATATATGTATGAATTAATATCTCATGATGCTTTATTTATATATTTAGAGTTACTAAATGTATAACTTTAAATTTATATTATAAAACGATATTCAATATACACGAATTTTAAATTTTAAAATTAATTTAAATTAATTTTTATATGTATTAATTTAGTTTACATTTAATATATATGCATATAGGTATTAATTGTGCATAATACTTTATTTATCACATTTAAAAGTTAATATTAATGTCATTTTTTGAAAAATAACTAGAGCTATTTTCATATAATTTGTCATGTATCAAATTTTAGCAAAAGACACGCTTTTGAAATGATTGAAAGTATATTAAGAATCATTTTTTTTCATATATGTTTATTGTTTAATTTCACATTTATTACAATACATTAGTTTTACATAACGCTTTGTTTATCTATTACTTACTAAATATATAATTTTGATATCATATTATGGAATAATATTTAATGTGTATAAATCCAAAATGAATAAAGTAAATCAATAATTAAGATGTTTGTAAACTGATTCTAATTTTTAAAAATCCAACAGTAGCATAATATATATTTTTAAATTAACATTAACCATACCAGAATTTGTCACATTACACTGAAACTTGGAAGGAAAGGCCATACAAATAAAAAAAAAATTAAAAAAATCTAGTCATAATATATCACATCCCACGCGTTCCTGTTCTCTGTGAAATACTGAAATCACATAACCATGAAGCTTAGACTGAGATCTCTCGAGACCAAAGAAACTCACAAAATAGAGGTACCCAATACAGCCAGTCTTCGATCACTTGGCGAAACCCTAGCTCTATCAATCTCATCGGCTTCGTCTTCTCCACTTCCTTTATCAACATCGCTTCGCTTCTCTCTCAATAGAAAGGACGAACTCATTGCTTCATCTCCTGAAGAATCGTTGAAGTCTCTTGGTATCACCTCCGGTGACCTTATCTACTTCTCTCTTACCGCTGATAGTGTTTCTTCGTCCTCTCTTGAAGGGGTGAGTTCGAGTTCTAATTCGTTTGTTCAAGCACAAGCACAAGGTAATTGCCGAGAACCCATTTCAGATCAATCCGTGGGTTTTCCAAAGTCTGATTCTTTAGGTGGAAATATGGTTCAAAAACACGAAACCCCAATTGGGCATTCCTGTGTAGGAGGTAAAAGCTCGGAAATTACTGATACGGTTTCTAATACCCAGATTGAAGAAACCCCGGAAACCCTAGGATTGGATGATGTAGAGAGCATGGATATTGATGCTGGGTCTGGTTTTAGATTCTATGAACCATATTTCTTGGGGAGGGTGTTGAGAGAAGAGTTAGGTAATTATGGCGGTGACCACAAGCTCTTGGTTATTGCAATTCATGCTGTGTTTTTGGAATCTGGTTTCGCTGCGTTTGATCCAGTGTCTGGTGCGCAAGTTGAGGGGTTTCACCTGCCAGAGGAATGGCCATCTAGGGCTTCTACTTTGACACTTTGGTATACACTCCCTAAACTTTTGGGTGGTAACAATGTTCCTGAGTCAGTTGTTTTGAAGTTTCAGAAGTTGGGACAGTTTCTCAATGTCTATGGATCTTTGTCGAATGGTAGCTCAGGGTTGCATAGGGTCTGCTTAAATGAATACAGGTTTGCACCAACCATAGACTTGGTTTGGGCAAATTGTGATAAGAAAGATAGGGTGAACCACGGTGATGTATTGTCCAAAACATACCCTGAAAGTGAAGTTTTTGAGTTCTGGAAAATTGTGAAGGATGGGCTTGCTCTGCCATTGTTGATAGACCTTTGCGAGAAGGGTGGTTTGGATCTGCCAGTATGTTTGATTCGCCTTCCAACTGAGCTGAAGCTCAAGATACTGGAGTCACTTCCTGGTATTGACATTTCTAGGATGGGATGTGTTTGTTCAGAGATGAGGTACTTGTCCTCAAATAATGATTTATGGAAGAAGAAAGTTGCAGAAGAGTTTGGTATTGGGAATGGAGTACAGGGAATGATTAATTGGAAAGAAAGCTATGCTTTATGTTGGGAGAGCAAGAAGAAGAGGAAGAGGGATATCAATGCACGGCAAATGTTTCGTCCAGTTTATAGGCCCTATCACTTCCCGATCATAAGAGACCCTTATCCACTAGGTATTCCTGGTCCTATGATAGGCGGAGATTATGATCTCTTCCCAGGGGTTGGTTTTCCATCTCCTTTTGGACAGCCTGGTCAAGTATTTCCCCGGACACTACCTCGCCGGAATTTTTCACTCAATTGTAACTTGGGTGGATTCAACTCCTAATCGGGTCTACAAGTCTATGTTATTCATGCTTGGACGCTGAAGGTGAAACCTTTTGTAAGAACTTTGTGATAGACTATATAGGCGTGCTAACTATTGGCATGTGATCGATAGATCTCCAGCTAGGGAGAAATACCAGTTTGAGAATACTTTAAATGTTTCTGTGGGTTTCGAGTTTACCAAGTTTATATGTCCTTTTATCATATATTTCCCATAGTACAATAAAGCCTTTTGCCCTTTTATGTGTTGTTCATCAAGTTTTATGTGTTGTTCATCAAGTTCGACAATTATCAGTAAGTGGCACCTGGAAAATATTTTAGCTTCTACGCTACTTGTATTCAGATAATGCTAGTTTTCAGAAAATATGTTCAGGTAGTTGTAAGAAGTCATATTATACTGTGAATCATTTAGTATAAGATGGGTAGAAAAATTCAAGTGATTATGATGTCCATGTTATGCCGTTTCCTGCTTTAATTGGAGAATGAATGAGGCATGGTTGGTTAAAGAGTTTTACAAACTGGTCTGCTTTAATTGTTGAACATGAGGCGAAATGTTCAAATCGGTTTGGTGTCTGTTCCTTCTGAGGTTGCCTGGAACCATGTTCACAGCGAGTGAAATATCTAAGCTACTCAAAAGATTAGCGATTGTTGTAGTAGCTAAAGTTCTCTTTCTTCCATTTTGCACAAATTCTGCCGAGAGTAGTACTTGGTGGCTCGTTTGCTAAAATTTAACTATTGGCAGGCCTTTGTTTAATTTAACTTGGAAAAATCTTAATTCCCTTGAAAATTTCTGTTAGAACTTGGAAGATGTTAACAAAATTTCTTACCTGAAATAATTGACAATGTTCGGAACTAAAAATAAAAGGAATAATATTTTTAAAAAACATCAATAAATCCGAGTACTAAAAATATGTTTTCCGCCTAAGAAAACGACGATTCTCTGTCGATCTTCAACCTGACACAGTGATACAACTGACCACAACTGCTTCAATACAAACATTAAACAGCAGTTGTATGACTGCTTATCTATCCACCTGTCTGTTCTTCCCATCTTCCAATTCGCCGCCTTGACCAAATTCCCGGCCGGCCACCCTTTTTGTGGAATACCTGGCAATTACATCACCTGAAAGTCCGAAACTTTATCAGTTATTGCCAGGTAACAGCTGCAAAACAGTGGCTGTCATGTTTTTTAGTGTCACTCTCTCTCCTCCCTCTTCCTCTTCCTTCTGTCAACCCCACCGCCGCCACCATCACAGCAATATAACGCTTCGGGCTTTTGTTTCATGTTCTGAACTGGATGCCAATTTGCAGTCTCTTAAACCACCTCTTAATCGCTTTCCTCTTCAAGCTTCAAGAAGGGCATCTGGTTTTCCATCTGAAGGTAACGACTTTGTTGATGATCCTCGCAATTGGAGCCGTTCGATCAACTCCCACTTCGTTGATGACGAGGATTACGAGGATGAGGATGGAGAAGACGAAGAGGAAGATAGGAGCTTGGATCTGCTGGTTAGATTTGTCCAAAACATGTTCAGGAAGATATCTAAACGAGCCAGAAAGGCCATGCGTTCTGTTCTTCCCGCTTCCATCTCCACAAAGCTGGTAAACTTCATCTTTATTGTAGTTTTATGGCCGAAAGGATGTTAATTTCTTTTTCCTTTCGGGTTTCTTCGTTCAGATTGAAAAAACAAATTTTGTGTTTGTTCGGTGTAGGTGGGGTTTTCTGTAAATGGGGTGCTCATATTGACGTTGTTGTGGATTGCGAAAGCATTTCTTGAGGTAATGCTTCATAATTTCTTGCAGCTCTGTTTATGTGGCAAATGCCATTCTCCCTATCATTGTAAAAAGGATTCTAATTACCTATAGTAACAGTTTTCTGTAACCCCATAAAGATAGCAGTCTATCTTATGCTTCTCTTTAGGAGTTAGTATCATAACTGTGGATGGGGGGAACCTGATCTATATTTTCCAATATTATACTTGTCCATCTTCAAGTTAACACTCCTTTTCGAGTCTGATCTGAGAAGTTCAATGCTAATCTATGATCTATCTATATTTCCTTGGCTTCTGTCAACCACATTGGTTTAGTGGGGTTCTAGCCTTCTTATGTGTTCCCCCATGGTTTATAAATTCTCGTACACCACTGGTGGATTGATACAATTGACTAGATTTTTGGAAATTAGGAAAATGGGTCATTGGAGATGAGTGCGTAGCATGTGCTGAACTTGGTTGGAGTATCAATTTACTGGGAATCACTTATTGACATTGTATTTTGGAGCAGTAGCTGGATAGTGTGTGTAGTCTACACTATGAGATCAAATTGTGATATCTATCACTTGCTATTTAATAAGTCTGGAAGTCTGATGCAGATGCCGATTTTGAGATTTTCTGTGCTATCATATGCAATAGAAACCCAGTTTTATGGTTGAAGAAGTCGCTCTACTCCCATAACTGTTGGGTGTTGTCACTACAAGCATGAAGCTAACATTACAAATTAATTTATGCTTAAGCAAGAGAGCAATAGTAGAGTAGAAGAAGAGTAAACGCATTAATAAATAGTGCTGTTTGCACTTAGTTTTCGAACCTTTCATATCTTGAAAAAGAGCACTAAATCTGTACTTTGATTGCATGAATGATGTGATTTGTCAACATTCAAAGTGGTTGAAAGTTCTGTTATTACACAAAAAAAAAAGCTGATGCTGATGCTACTGCTAATGCCAAGAGGACAATGCTGTTATTCTTCTTGTTTGTTTATGTTGTTGATTTTCTGTACTTCTGTTTATGGTATGCAAGACTAAATCTTCTCTATAAAGATCCACAGTATTATGTTGTCAATTTTGCTTGTTTTTGT
The DNA here is from genome assembly GCA_027568915.1 of Erythroxylum roraimae. Lineage (NCBI taxonomy): Eukaryota > Viridiplantae > Streptophyta > Magnoliopsida > Malpighiales > Erythroxylaceae > Erythroxylum > Erythroxylum roraimae. The sequence goes on along the minus strand of JAOSBL010000211.1, from coordinate 32,445,649 downwards.
ACCATCTTATTATCATGTTACCAATTACTGCTGTCACAGTTGAGATAATTATTGGGTAAAAATAGTCTTCTGCAGATATTCCCTTATTTGTCTGAGAGTGACACATCATTCAGTTATCAATTATCACTTAATTAGAGCATCTAATCTATTTATAATAAGCGACGGAAAGGTAACCAAACTTGTTAGTCCTGGATCTCATGGTAAGTAATTTGACTCATCGTGTTGGTTATCTTTCTGTCTGTTCCCAAACTGATAAAATGTTGGAGTAAGTTAATATTAAGTCTTTCAAACCAAACAAACCCATCATTTTAGTTTTGCCCTTTTGGTGTATTAATTTATGGAAGGATCCAGAGGTTAGAACCATTGTTTTCAAAGAAAGCCCTGTAACAGTTTAGTAAAGAATCAATGTTGTCGCCTTGTGCATGGTAACAAGGTTTCAGATCATGTGTATTAGGATGTTGCTATGGTAGGCTGTTGCATGGTTCTGTGATTTATAAGCCTTATGGCATTATATTCCAAAGATTCTATTGCAGATGATTGCTGCCATCTGCTGTCCGTTAAGAAACAGAAACTTTGTAGGTTGGGAATCTTAGTAATGTGGTCTATGATGGGTTACTTCTGGTTACTTTGTGCTATTGCTCATTTCTCGGTACATTTCTGTTTCAAATTTAGGTGGTTTGTACCCTTGGAAGTGTAGTATTCATCAGCATATTACTTGTTCGCGGTGTTTGGGCTGGGATAACATATTTGCAAGGAAGCCGTAGCCTGAGGATGAATGAACTCGAAGATGACCAGCGCGCATGGAATGGCACACAACCAGCAACTTGAGTGTTCAGTAAAGAGATCGAGAAAAAAAAAAAAAAAAACAAATGTGTCTCCGCAGAAGATTTGATCAATCACAATCAAGAATGTAAGCACCCTTGTCTATATTGCCTCAATGAAGTTTCTTGACGAACTGACTGGTAAATAATTTGGAATAACCAAGGCATAAGTCTAAGGAGACATTCAAATTCCCCAAAGTTAATTCTAAATTGATATTCATAGGGAAAGTAGAAAATCTTAAACCATATGTACGGGTACAAGGTTACCCCATGTCATATCTATTCAGACATGCGATCTGTTCTGGAATGGTGGTAACACAACACGTGCTAATTCTTTTATAAATCAGGTTACATGCAGTCTTGTGTGTTGGGAAATAATATAATTATCTAAAAGATCAACCAAATATCTAAAATAAAAATACTCTTTATCTTCAACCAATAAGTATGAGAATAAAAAATTGAACAATAAAACAAACACCAAGATTTATGTGGAAAATTTTCCAGTGTAGAAGAAAAAATTATGAGTCAAATTGACAAACAAATTTACTAAACTTAAATAAAGATTTACAAAGAGTGATCTCTCACTTATAATAAAAGTTGTATATTTTTAAGATTGAAGTTAAAGTTGATATAACAATTAACAAACTCTCAAACTAATATATAAAACAATAAAAATGAATGAGAATAACATTATTTTCCCTTTATCTGCTTTTTCTCACTTTTGGACGTCATGAACGTACTCTCATGCAAAACTTATCTATTTATCTATTTTCTATTACAAAATAGGTTTTTTTATATCGTACATAGTTACATACACAACCGTGTAAGTTACTTTGTCTCTTCAACACCACATCAATTGTGGATATATACAGTCACAATGAGATATACGGTTGACACACACAGTCATGTATATCATGAACACGGGCGTGTACACGAATATGTATATCTTTGCTCTTTACATCCTTCTTCACACAGTTTCAGAGACTTACATGATTGAACTACACAGCCGTGTAAGTTAAGACATAGGTGTGTGTTCTTACACAATTGATACAGATAGTTGTATAAGTCAAGGACATTGGCGTATAGCACCCTACACAACCATGTCTCTCTCTAGAAGAGCTTCGTTCATCTTGACTTCACTTCTTCATCATCCTTGGGAACCATAAAGGTGTTTATGATCACCGAGAACCTCAAAATAGGGTTGAACAATCAATAATCCCCTCCTCCAACCCAATTATGAGGAAGACACGTTATTCTCCATCATCTATTTAAAAGAATCCTGGCAAGCTTACTGCATAGCTCATGTTTACTTCCAGGAACAATTTCAGTCAACATATCAGGTCCATTCATATCTATATAAATCTTCTTCAGAGAATTCATCTCTTCTTTCATAGTTGCGAGCCAAAGATCTTTGCCAGATGTAATCTCTTACACATTCTCAAGCTCCCCCTCAGCAATCATCAATAGGTATTCTAAACTTGGATATTTTGTAGGTGGTCTTTTCTCCCTTGTCAACCCTCGAAGTTGTATATCACTAGCTGTTATATCCAATTGTTCCCCCTACTCATTATCCTCTATGTTTCATCTTCAACATTATCAAGATGTGGCTTATATAACTCATCTTCAACATGTGTTTGATCACATACTTTATCTCCTTCACCTATAAGCTGCTCAATAGTGGAAGAAATTGGTGAAGAATTAACAATGTCATATTATGAGTTGCTAAGTGATGACTTTCTCCTTTTAGAAGATTAACACCTCTCTTGTACTCTTGGAATACAACATCCCTGCTCCTTACTACCTTTGGCTTCTCTGGGTCATAGAGTTTGAAGTCAAACCAATCATCACCATATCCAACAAAGATGCAAGATATCGCCTTTAAATCAAGCTTTTTTCTCTAATCCTTGGGTATGTGTTTAAATACCTTGTAGTCAAAAACTCTTAGATGATGATATGTTGGATCTTTATCGGTGTACACTCTTTTGGAAATCTTAAAATATAATGGAACTGAGGTAACTTGATTAATTAAGTAGATTGCAATTGGGACTACTTCACCCCAAAAATGTCTTTGGCAACATAGACATTCTGAGTATGCAACGAACCTTCTCCACAATTGTTCCATTCATCCTCTTAACAACACCATCATGCTATGGCATCCATGGTTTTGTCTTTTCATGTCTAATGTCATGCAATGTATAGCAATCTTCAAACTCTAAGCATGTTCTTAACTAGGATAAGTGATTTACTAGCCAACAACTTTAATTCTTTCTCACTTATATGTCCCAATTGTACATGCCACAAATTTGGAGAAGTTTTCTCTCCGGCTGTGTATACTTCTTGACCACTAAATACCTGTAAGTGTGTCTTGTACAATGAATAACATTCCTCTCCTTGAGCAACAGTCATTGCTCCTTTGGATAGTTTCCACTTTTTATCCTTGAAAGTGTGCTAAAATTCTTTTTGCTCTAAGACATTAGCCGATAATAGATTTTCCTTAGATCGAGGATTTGTTGTACATCTCTTAAAGTCAGTAAGCATCTGACGTTTGTCTGAACCCAGATATCACCCATATTTACAATCTTGGCGAAACTTTGATTTTCTATCTTTACACTCCTAAAGTCTCTACTTTTGTAATTTGAGAAGTACTCAATCTTTGGAACATAATGATAAGAAGCTCCTGTGTCAATCAGCCACTCAAAAATCAAATTTCTGACATGAAAGCATTCATTTGTTGTATAAACTAAGGACACCTCATCATCCGTGCTTGAAGTTGTTGCAGTTGTATTCTTATCATCTTCACCATTTTGATGATCTTGCTTTTTTCTTATCCCTTTTTCACTTATAATAGAACCTCCTAATGTGACATGGCTTATCACAGTGACATTTCTTCATGTCTTTGTCACATCTAAACATTAATTGATTCTTAGACTTGCCACATTCTTTGGGAGCCTTGCTCTTGTTCCTTCCCTTGTTTTATGTCACAAAAGTCTGCATGTTGTCAACTCCCATCTCCTTTTTTCTGATTTCTTCATTGAAAATACTCTATTTGATTACATCAAAAGAGAACACATCTTCAATAATTGAGTTGCTAATCGTCACCACTAGCGTCACCTAACTATCAAGTGACAAACTCAACAAGAATAAGGCTTGAAGCTCGCCATGAAGAATTATCTTCATTATAGCAAGCTTGTTGATTATATCTTGGAAATCACTTCGATGCTCCTATACAGAATTTCTAGATTTCAGCTTCAAGTTCACAAGCCTTTTAATCAAAGAGACCTTGTTATGGGCAGTCTTTCTTTCATAGAGTCCTACAAGCTTTTTCCACAGCTCAAAAGGATACATTTCTTGACACACATGGTTGAATATGCTGAAATCAATCCATTGTCTAATAGTGCCCAAAGTTTTTTGCTTCATCTTTTCTCATTTTCTATTTGACACCTTTTTAGGTTTTTAAAGGAACATCATTCTTCACACCTTTGTCCACATCAATAGGATCAAAACAATCATTGTAATACAAAAGGTCCTCCACTATGTTCATCTTTTCTCATTTTCTATTTGACACCTTTTTAGGTTTTTAAAGGAACATCATTCTTCACACCTTTGTCCACATCAATAGGATCAAAACAATCATTGTAATACAAAAGGTCCTCCACTATGGGCCTCCAAATAGAGTAATTTGATGACGTCAATTTGACTATAGAGTTATTTCTACCTTCCATCATGATGTTTATGATACCACTTTTTAGGAGACAATAATAAAACTCTCTAAAAGATCAACCAAATATCGATAATAAAAATACTCTTCAACTTTAACTAGCAAATCAGTATGAGAACAAGAAACTAAACAATGAAACAAATACCAAAATTTACGTGAAAACCCTCCAATGAATAGGAAAAACCATAGGTTAAACTAACAAGCAAATTCACTAAATTTAAATAAGGATTTACAAAGATTGATCTCTCACCCCACAACAAAAGTTGTCTTACAAAGTTTCAAGATTGAAACCAAAGTTGATGCAACAATCAACAAACTCTCAAACCAATCCCAAAAATAATTAACAATAAGGATGAGAATACAATACTACTTGCCCTCTTTCTATTTTTCCTCACTTTTGGAAGTTATGGTCGTACTCTCATGCAAAACCAATACATTTTTCTCTTTTATATCATGAAATAGGCTTTTTCCATAGTGTACACAGTGTGTCTCACTATGACCGTGTACATTTGACAGTATTTCTTCAGCACTGCTTCACTCACAAATGTACACAATCATAGTGAAATACACGGTCGCACACACAGTCGTGTATGTCATGAACACATGTGTGTGCACGATTGCATATGTTTTCGCTTTTCACGTCCTTCTTTACATGATTCTAGAGATTTACATAGTTGATCCACAAGGCCATCTAAGTTATAGAGGTGTGTCACTTTACACGGGCATGTGTTCTTACATGGTTGATATATATGACCGTGTAAGTCAAGCACATGGGCGTGTAGGGTGTGTACACGGTCATGTCTCTCTCTAGAAAAGCTTCATCCATCTTGTCTTTACTTGTTCATCATTCCTACGAATCATAAAAGAGTTTACGATCATCGAAAGCCTCAAAATAGGGCTAGACACTCAACATTATGAAAACGTTTAGAAAAGGAGGCAAACTCAGTACTGTAGCTTGGAGAGCAAAGGGTTGTGAGTTTTGAGAATAAAATGGGTGTTGAGTAATGGCGAAACTACTAAATTATGGGAAAATGCTTGGGTGCATGATCTTGGACCACTTAGGCAACGGGTGTTGCAACCTATTCCGAGTAATTTGTTCAACCTACCAGTCAAATTGTTTGTGGATAATAATGGAGGATGGCGCTGGAACTTATTTCAATCAATTCTCCCGACATCAGTTTGCATGGCAATAGCAGGAACGCTACCTCCAAGCACTCATTTGGGCCCTGACCGGTTGGTTTGGGGAGCTTCTACAAATGGTCTCTTTTCCACGACTTCCGCATACAAGTTGATAGATGGATAGGATAGCAATAGTAGAGCAGGAGATTGGGACAAAATATGAAAATGGGAGGGATCACAAAGGATCAAAGCTTTTCTGTGGCTCATGGCTCGTGAAATGCTCCTCACTAACCATCAATGATACATTAGACAACTAACCCCAAACCCTTCCTGTCAGTTCTGTGGCGAAACTGAAACTCTATTGCATGTAATCTGGGACGGATGCAAAGCTCGTAATTTCTAGAGAGGATTCCCCGACTTAGTCATTTCCGACGAATTTTTCAGCGTGGATATAAAGGAGCTGTGAGACAGTACGGGAACTTGGCTAGGTGGCTTTGCGCATAACATAGGCTTCTGCACCGCAGTCTGCGCCGAACTATGGGGGGTATTCACAGAACTACAACTCGTATGGAATCTTAGGTATCGAAGAGTAGAATTAGATGTGGACTCGTTGATAGTTATCAACATCTTATCATCCTCTGCTAATTATCAAGTTCAGCATAATTCTCTGATCCTGGGTATTCATAACTTAACAGCTAGAGAATGGATCGTGAAAGCTAGGCATGTATACCATAAGGCTAATAGAGCTATGGATGGCTAGCTAATTACGTCAGTTTTCTTGAACTTGGCATCCATCTATTTCAAAACCTATCTGTGGGTTGTCTGTCTATCCTGTTTGAGGATATCTCGGGGGTGTCCGTCCCCCGACTAGTAAATTAAGGCTTCATGTATTAATCTTTCTTATAAAAAAACCTTTGTTTACGCTTATTTAGATCAGTATTTATGATCTGGATTTCACATTAAATTTGAATGCTTCCATATGTTTTTGGTTCTTCGACATAGCATCAATATACCTGTTTTGTAAAAAACTATCCATTTTCTGTTAGAAATTATAAGGTATGCTTTCAGAGATTAAATTAAGTACACAGGAATTATTACTATACTTTCTATTTAAATTAAGAAGAAGAGATTAAAACATCCAATAATGTAATCCTTTACACCGTTGACTTAAAAGACGGTTTTCTTTAGAACATATGATACTTTCTTATTTACCATATCTGTGTAAGTTTTGATTTTTTTAAAATGTAGGAGTTGCATCATAATACTTACGTTATTGGGGAAAAAAAATCCTAGTCCTAATTCCTAATCCTATGACTAAATTATTTATGGGAAATAAAAAAACATTCGGAGAAACCAAACAAGAAACCTATCAGAATCAACCTTAAAATCGTACGAAATAAGACCCCGTTCAATCTAATAGATTAAGATTATGTATGAAAGAAATCACCAAACAGAAGACAATCGGCCACCCACCTCTTAGCTGGCCGGCCCCGAGCGGCAATAAGTTTTCCAAGAAGTAATCATTGCTAACTAAGCACCAATTGTATTCAAGAGCTTCAAACACATGAACAAGCATTGTCTGAACCAACCCTGGTTAAACAAACAGTGCCTATAAAAGCGCCCGGTAGGCTCGGTCACTCCACACACATACACCACCCAGAGAGAAGAAAGGAGGCGTCTTGATAAACGCCTTCCTGTTTTCCTTACAGGTCTCTCTCATTTGTATTACTTTTTAACGTTGTTTGTCGTCGGGTTTTATTGTTAACTTTTCTTTAAAATACAATGAGAGAGTGCATTTCGATCCACATTGGTCAAGCTGGTATCCAGGTCGGCAATGCCTGCTGGGAACTCTATTGCCTCGAGCATGGCATCCGGGTTTGCTGTCTTTCTCTTTCAAAGTTTTCATCTTTTCTGTTAGATTTGTTCATTCCTACGTGGGTTTACTCTAGTTTTGATTTTTATCCAGTTTGCAAGCGTCCATTTTCGTTTTCTTTCATTTGCAATGTTGTTCTGTGCTTGTGATTGTTTGCTTCTGATATTGTGTTTCAAATCCCATATGGGAATTTTAATTATAGTGAGACAGTTTGGAACTTGAATATTGTTCCTTGCTTTGTGTTTTTTATTTGGATCTGTATTAGATGTTTCTTCAGTTATCTCAAAGAAAGGAGATTTGAGGGATTGTATATGATGTATTTAAGTTTTATCTCAATTTCTATTTGCTCATTTCTTTTGTTAAATTAGATTGTTTAATCTTCGCATCTATTGCTTCTTCAGCCTGATGGACAGATGCCAAGTGACAAGACTGTTGGCGGAGGTGATGATGCTTTCAACACCTTTTTCAGTGAAACTGGTGCAGGGAAGCATGTTCCTCGTGCCGTCTTTGTAGATCTTGAGCCCAATGTCATTGATGAAGTCAGGACTGGAGCTTACCGTCAGTTGTTCCACCCAGAACAGCTTATCAGCGGCAAGGAAGATGCTGCCAACAATTTTGCCCGTGGTCACTATACCAGTAATTACCTGCTTTGGGTTTCCGTTGTTCATTGAATTTTGATTTTGACATTCTGATAATGGTTGCTTTTGGTGTCTCAGTTGGTAAAGAAATTGTTGATCTCTGCTTGGATCGCATTAGGAAGCTTGCTGACAACTGCACTGGTCTCCAGGGGTTCCTTGTGTTCAATGCTGTTGGTGGTGGAACTGGCTCTGGCCTTGGATCCCTTCTCTTAGAGCGTTTGTCCGTTGATTATGGAAAGAAGTCCAAGCTGGGTTTCACTGTATATCCCTCTCCTCAGGTTTCTACATCTGTTGTTGAGCCCTACAACAGTGTCCTCTCCACACACTCCCTCCTGGAACACACTGACGTGGCCGTGCTTCTTGACAATGAGGCCATCTATGATATTTGCAGACGCTCTCTTGACATTGAGAGGCCTACCTACACCAACCTTAACAGGCTTGTCTCTCAGGTAAATGCCTGCCTTCTGGTTTTTTAAGTGGTTGATTCTTAGTATTCCAGATTTTTAAATAGCTCGTCTGCACTTTTCAGGTAATTTCCTCCTTGACGGCCTCACTGAGGTTTGATGGGGCCCTGAATGTGGATGTGACTGAATTCCAGACGAACTTGGTCCCCTATCCGAGAATCCACTTCATGCTTTCCTCGTATGCCCCAGTGATCTCCGCAGAGAAAGCCTACCATGAACAGCTCTCAGTAGCTGAGATCACCAACAGCGCCTTTGAGCCCTCATCTATGATGGCCAAGTGTGATCCTCGGCATGGCAAGTACATGGCGTGTTGCCTGATGTACCGTGGTGATGTTGTGCCAAAAGATGTTAATGCTGCCGTTGCCACCATCAAGACGAAACGCACCATTCAGTTTGTTGACTGGTGTCCAACTGGGTTCAAGTGTGGCATCAACTACCAGCCACCAACCGTTGTCCCTGGTGGCGACTTGGCCAAGGTGCAGAGAGCTGTTTGCATGATCTCTAACTCCACCAGTGTTGCTGAGGTGTTCTCCCGCATAGATCACAAGTTTGATCTCATGTATGCTAAGCGCGCATTTGTGCACTGGTATGTTGGTGAGGGCATGGAGGAAGGAGAGTTCTCTGAGGCTCGTGAGGATCTCGCAGCCCTTGAGAAGGACTATGAAGAAGTTGGTACTGAATCAAATGAGGGTGAAGACGATGATGGTGAAGAGTATTAAGGGGTCTCTTAGATATCTCGGATTTGTGTGGCCGCTCGAGGTACAATGAAAACCCTCTGATAATCTGTGTCCCATAATCAGTACTAGAAAAATCTTCTAGTTTTGGAGGTGCTACAAAATAATTTTCCTTACATAGGTTATCGTGCTTTTGAAATGTTAATGTTTTCAGTTTTTTCTAGATTACATTTCCTGATACTTCCAGGACTTACTGTGCTTCAAATGCTCCACTCTAACTTGGAAAACGAAATACTTCAATGACTTATTGACCAACATATAATACCTTCAGATTCCATTCCTAAATGCCTTCTCCAGAGAGGATGATAAATGCAGCCTTATTCATCGCTAGGAAACAAATGAACAAGGCTTTAGTTAATCGACTTTGCCCCAACTTGGAACAGACGGTCCTCTAACAAGTAAACAACTAAAGTCCCTTTTCTACATTAAAATTGCCAGAAGCTCCTCATTTGATTTCCAAGCATTGCACGAACTCTCAGAAGTCAGAACCAAAGGTTTATCAGCTTTAACAATTGCAGCAACAATCTTCAATTTCCGAAAGACTTCAACACTACTAGTTAAATGACTAAATATATCACGTGAATTCAACATCAGAAATAAATAGAAACCGAATATCTATCATTTTAGATAAGTTGTCAGCTAAAACTAAGTGTTACAGTATATACATACGAAAAAAATGAGCAGGGTAAAGAAAGTATATTACTGATGCCTGTAAATAACTTTCTAGACATAGTCTTCGTATAGGTAGTTTTGATCCTTTACTTCAATGTGGGAGCTACTTGAGATTCTATCCTTTCATCTTCCAGGAGTGCATACGGATCGACATATGGAGGTGGTGACACATTTCTGTTGCTAGCATCGTGAACAAAAGCTGATCCAAAATACTGAAAACAAAAACAAGGAAAGAAAAATCAAAGGTAGGACATAAACATCGAGGTTCTTCTAGACAAGGTAAAACAGAAGTATCAGCCTGTAATATGGTTCTTAAGAGCCAATCATTCACTCATAATCATCAAATTCACAAAGAGGTAGAGGCTTATCCAATAAAGTGATGATTTATCAACAGTTAGAAACAGATAAATCTTCAATTGCTCCTGCAAATTAAACTCCATATATACTTGCCAGACACAGACCTTAAAGCCATCAGAATAAGATTGCAAAAAAATTTATTTGAATCACAACACAGAAAGTATGATCCAGAGTTATAGCTTGTCTAAAGTATAAACTTTCAACCAGGAATTAAAGGTATTCACTTGCTTGAAAACTGAAGCAACTGGACAAGTGGAACTTAGTTAGCATAGGTGACAGATAACAAAGCCAGAAACCAATCAGAGCAAGGATCACAAAGTCTAGTTCTTTACTAGCTACCAGGGATAACTACAACAGTCAAGAAGCCATGTTTAAGTCTGTAGTTAACAAGTTCGTTATATCCTCAACAATTATTATGCTATAGACAATTAAACTCGGCTATTAGTTGATCCAAACTGAAACTGTCAAACAACAGATGAAGTAGAACTAGCCTTCTCCCTTGCCCTTGCCCTATTTTTCATCTGAGACCTTAATTTCTTCTCATTACCGCTGCAATTATGGTTTAAATCTCAAGTACTCAACAAAGAATCAACTAATTTGATCTGAATTCCATGCATTACTACTTTTGGTTGCAGAACTATGTTGGTGACCCTTCAACAAAATGGAGCCCCAACAGAACAACTCCAAAACCATATACATGTTGAAGTTTCACATTCAAAGTTTCAGTCCACTTCACTGTTTGGCCACCTCCAGAAGGTGATGTATTTATCAATAACGGCAGTGTCAGACTACAACTCAAATGAAACAAAGCAGAATCGACAAAGGTTGCTAGTTAATCTTTTACATCAAGTGCTTTCATGAGGATCTGACATAAAAATGATATCAGGTGTTTAGGCTTGGAAAACAATTAACTCTGTGAATTTTAGAAAATTAAAAGAAAATAGAAAAACTTCAAAAGGATGCAACACCATGCATTTAAGGATGATAACTCACAAAGTAGAGACCAGAAGAGAATGCCACCGTTACGAGTATCAGAGGCCAAAATCCCAAGAAGAATGTCCCTCCAATTGAGAGCAAAAGTTTAGCTCGAGGAATTAAACCCTGAAGAGATGAAAATTGCAAGTCCATGATAATCTGCATAAATGTAAATAGAAAACAAAGATAACCCCACTTCCAGTTTGGTTTCCAGTTTGGGATAATTCATAGACAACTTACTATTAGTTGATCAAAGTTAAAGAAAGTAATCAATGAGCAACAAGAACTATTAGGAGTAAGAGATTGAACATTAAAACTCAATGTCATAATCGCCCTTCAAAAACCAGAAGACCATTTGGCAATAACCATATTTTTGACAGTTACGACTAGTTTGGAAGACTTAAAATTCACATTAAATCTTCTGTTTCGGTGTTTTAAGCTTGTGTCATTTAATTTTATCCACGTCTTCAAGATTTAATAGAACATGATAGAAATACTAGAACCGGATCAGAAGATCCTCTCAAAATTGCTACCATAACCAAAGTCCAAGTATCTGTTTTTTGCGGTACGTTAGTAACTGATTAAGGCAACTGAAGAAAACCTCAAGTCCTTCGCTGTTCAACGCCATAGAACGCTCCCTTTGATTCAATACATTTGGATCAATTTCTTTTTGATTAGTTGAGACCGCATTTCTTTTCGAAAAGCCTCCGTCTTCTTCCCCTAGTTTCATTTCATCTTCCAGTCCATAATTGCTCCTGGTGTTTTCCTCAAGTAATGAAGTGGGATTCAAACCTCTTCTCTTCAACTCCTTCATAAACAAGGATTCTGGAAGCTCCTGACCTGACATAGCACATAACCCACTTATGAAATCACCCATCAAATTCCCAAGTCCAAAAACTGAAGCTCTATTAAGTAACTTGGAATCAACAACTAATCCATCGTTAAACATTCAATTAATTAATTTATCCAAATCAAATTTAGAAGAATCCCGAGTCGTCAACACAAACACTAACTAGTACGTAAGTTACGCTACTTTCCTATCCCATCCAAAGTTTGAAACTTTCATGAGAGAACTAAGCTTTAAAGTCGCTACTCTGCTAATTTCCAATTAAAAACCAATATTATCATACACTTCTAACATGAACATACATAAACTGAAACGAACAACATAAAATTATAACTTAATGTCCCAAACAAGTACAGTAATCCTTTTAAAAAATACGGAACTTGCCATTTCTTCTAGGATCGTCGTCTTGTATAGAACACCAAACTGTAAGATTTTTCCTTTCCAAGTATACTCTGGAGCTCTTTCCATGAGTTCTCAACCTGAGAAAACTTTTCCTGGAATCTGATCGCCCACGAAAACTTTGTTCTGACACAGAAAACGGAGAAAGGGTCGACTTCAGAATGTGTAGGGAGGCCATTGTTGGTTTATTTGGTGCGGTTTGGTATCAGAGAAAATGAGAGAAACATGTAGTTGCCAGAGCTCCTAGAAGCTGGTGGCAACAATAGGCGTATCCTAGTGAGATTTGAGATGATGTACTAATGTGCGCGGTGAACTGTGCGTATCCCAAGTTGGTTTTTGTGGCTAGAAGTTGAGTTGAGTGACGTAATTGAACTTGTGTTTCCTTCTCCGCAACGTTTAAAGCAAGAGTGTTTTCATTAATTGATTAAATTAGTTTTTAGTTTTATTTTTATTTGATTGTTAATATTAATATAGTTATTTTTATTATTGATGGTAATTAGCGTTAGATAAAATTTAAAAATAACTTATTTTTAATTAATTAAAATTATTTTAATTCATATATTTATTAATAAATTATAAATAAAAATTGTTTTATTATATTATAATAAATATTTTATAAAATATTATTTTATTTATACATTCATATTTATTTTAAATATTAAATAAAAATTTTATTTAAAATTTATATATTTGGAAGAAATTTTTAATTTATTTTATTTAATTTAACGACAAAAATTAAATAAGTTATTAATTAAAGTAAATGACAATTAAGTTTTTTTATATTCAACAATTCTTTTAAATCTTGCTTCTAGGAAAAGTTAATAGTAAGTAATTTTATTCAATTAAATATAATATAATATTAAATTATTAAATAATATATATTTACTCAACAATAAATCAAATTATGGAAAAAAAACATAGAAGTAATTTTTATAAATATTTAAAACTAAAAGAAACCAAAATAAAAAAACAAACAAAAGCAAAAAAACTTCATCATATTAGATTTAAAAATATAAATAAAAAAACATAAATAAAATCGAACAAGTTAGTTGTGTTTGGTAGTTATAGAGTTGTTGAGGACTTACACCTAAAGCTTGATTTTTAGCCAAATAGACAAATTTTGTCCTAAAGTGAAAATAAATATAGATTAAAAAAGTCAATATTTTTATTTTCAATCATTAAGTTTACTTTTTGCCTTATGCCATTAGTCCTTTTTTAGTTTTTCTGGATAACTACGAGATTTCATACTTGTCCATATTAACGTAGTATACTAGGTTAATGGAGAGAAAGGTGGGCGTATACCCTACGGAGCACAAAGAAAAGCCTCACGTTCCACTTTCCACTAGACGCCATGGATATTGAGGCCTAAACTGGCCCCTGCCCTGTCTTTTACTTGATGGACCACCTTAGGTCGGCTTGCTTGTAATGTTTCGATTGCTTTACGGCACGGAACAAGTTCTTCACAAACAAACAGAGCTTAATTAACGAGTACGCATCTGATGTTCCTCCAGTATAATAATTGCAGGAACATTTGTGATTCTGACAATGCCTGCAGGTTGAGAGAGTTCCGTTATACCATTCAACAGTTTTCTAAGGTCCAGTAGCTTCTTCATCAGGAACAAGTCAGCTACGTTCGATTGGATTAAATTAACTTGGCTTGCATGTTCGGTCCCCCTCACATGATAAGGAGGAATCATTGCTTATTTGCACTTTCCAATTTCGCTAAGCCCTCACTGAGCCAAAACACTCGAGAAAGCTTTCAGTAAGACATTAAATCATTTCAGCTTCGATTCTTCATTTGTGGAATGCCATTATGGAGGTAAAGAAGTCAAATTGTCTTCTATCAAAAGATAGAACAAACAATTATTTATTCCAAGGTAAAATAAAAATCTAACATTTGCAACTATGAGTAACACCAAAAGAAGTTCATTTCTCAACTAGGATAAAGTACAATTTATGGCAGCAGAGACAATCTACTGATTACTACATCTCTTCTCTATAGAGAATATTGCAAGTTCAAATCTACCTCCCAAGATAGGCATTACTCGTAAATCATCTATTGAGGAGATGTAGTTTTCACAAGCTGCATTACCTTCTCTCAACAGTTACCATAGAGATTTAACATCATTGGAAAGATCAGAGGCGAGCCGTTTAATCAATGTTCTTCACCTGGATTGACTGGAATACAGTTGATGTTGCACAAGTTGGAGGCAAATCTGAGACCATCAGGACAGAATTTCCATCTTTAACCATTCCCTTTGTTTTGACAAGACCAATGCTTCTCGAAATGTTGGCTTCCATGTCATCGGACAAATCAATGAGGATAGGAATAACTCCCCACTGCAAATTCAATGCCATTTGAACGTTTTTTTCATCCGTGAAGGCAAAAATTGGAGGTTTTGGACGGTTACGAGACAGAAGCCTTGCCATCTCTCCATGCTTCGTATAGACAAAGATGGCATCCACACCTATGTTATTAGCTGCCGATAGAGCATACCAATGAGAATAAGAAACTAATATTAACCTAAGAGCTTAAGTCTACATCTTATATCAGTTCTACAATGCCAGCAAGAAAAGAAGCCTGGGGATGAAAAGAGTTGCAATTGATAACTGAGTCGTGAATTTATTGATCTTTTTCAGACCACTAACTACTTTCTTTTGATGATAGATTACTTCCTCTAAAGCCCAATTTGCAATCATATGCAAGGTTAGCACCAAAGGAAACTGAAGTTACCCATTTCAACAGCAGAGTTGCATATTTCTTCAGCAATACGATCAGGCAAGGGAACGCCAAGTTCAGATTGATGGAAAGCCACTTGATGATTTTCCACGCGGCTCCATGATTCCATTCGGCTACTCACCATCCTCAAAACAGAAAGAGCTTTCTGTCCATGAGATCCTATAGCCGACTCACCAGACAACATTACTGCATCAGCATATTGCCGAACTGCTTCAGAAACATCTGCAACCTTTTCCATGTTAAAGAAAATGTCATTACAACAATAATCTTCCAACTGTCATTACATCCATGCCTTAAGGTAGGGATGGGAGTGGGGACAGATGGATAACAACTATTTGAAGTTTAGTAGTTAGTTTATCAGTGTACCTCTGCTCGTGTTGGGGTTGGATATTCAACCATCGACTCTAGAAGTTGGGAAGCTATAATTACAGGCTTGTTCAGCTGTCTGCATGTACGAGTTACTTCCTCTTGGACTGTTGGTATCTGCTCAAGTGGAACTTCCACTCCTAGGTCACCACGAGCCACCATGATTCCATCAGAAGCTTCTATGATCTCTTCAAGTTTCTGAAGAGACTCCAAGGTCTCTATCTTTGCCAGTACTCTTATCTCTCTGTAAATGACAACAATTTCATAAATCTCAAGTTTTAATTTCAGATATTATGAGAGGCAGTCTACAGTTTTATTCAGCAGAGAACTCTAAAGGTTTAAGACCTAAAACAACTTCATATCTACATAGCTGGCAACTTAGTATAAGTACGCATAACAAGTGATGCCTATTTCAGACAGTTGATATGCTTAACGCCATCGCTTTTATTAAGAGAAAAAATTTAAGCTACTGGCTACTTGTAACAGAGTTGAAAGAGAAACCAGTCCACTCAAGAGCCTCATGATGTTCAATCAAATTCATGGGTACTTGAGAAAAGGATAAACAGTTTCGATGTCAATAAAACTATATGAAATGTATCTGCTGCACTTACTTGGATGATTTGGTTGAAAGATAATTCTTCAGATGCTTGACAGAATCAGCATCATTTACAAATGACATGGCAATGAAATCAATACCTTCAGAAACTCCAAAATCAATGTCCACCCAGTCCTGTGGGTGATAATACAATTGCTAGGATTAGCAATACTGTAAAATAGTCCAAAGGACAAACTACAGGGTGTCATGATAAGCAAATATCACTATCAAGATCTTCAAAGTTAGAGTGCTTCCTTTTGTACTCAATCCAATGAATAAAAGGAGGGAACTGGATATCAAAAAGAGGTTACTATGTAGTCAAGCTATTAATTGGCTTAACATTTAATTTGTGTCATGTCTTTATTCCAATCAATAGCAAAATCAAGGAAAGCTTATGAAAGCAATTATAGTAAAAAGTGGTCCTCTTCCATTCTTTTGTTTTTTCTAAGACCCTTAAAAGGGCTACTTTTACAGTTTTTATGTCAAACAACCTGAAGTGAAGTCCTGAAATTTTGTGACTAGCTTTTTAGATGAGCCAAGAAAACGGTAGTAAGAGATCAAGCTGTGTCATTGCCATTGAGAGTACGTGTTTAATGAGATTCTTAAGCTAAAAATACATCAAGATGTGCCGAATAAATTGTTGAGTGAAACAAGAGTAATCATATTTCAACCTTATCTGATAGGGTTGGTAGACCTTGATAGGAAAGCTTCCCATCTCTCCAAAAGCTCAATTTGGCCCGAGGTAGAAGTAGACCAGGATCTATGCATTTACATCGTAAATCATTCCCCATCCTTTCAACAACTACAAAGGTTGCCATTCCACCATCTATAACAAGTTCATCACCCACCATGATGCCTGCAGATCATTGAATTATATTTCGTGAATGGTAAGTTTTCTACATGCACTGAATGCTTAAATATGAATGTGTTGAATTAGTGAGCAATTGATATGCTACCTTCGGAAAACCCTTCATAGTTTGCTCGAACAGTAAATGGACGAGAACCCTCAAATTTTTGAGCTGTAAATACCCAAACTGAACCTTCCTGATGCATCAAGGAGGTCAAATATTTATTAAGAACCACTACTTTTTGTTCCTTCTCTTATGATTTTGAAGAGAATGGATCATCGTGACACAACATCAAAAGTAATTATCAAAAACCAAGTATGGGGCTACAGTTGTCAGCTCTTATTTAGAATTCATTAACCAACTCACAACTTTTAATAGCTATTACGAATTTGTTTGAAGGCGTAAGAGATACTATGTAGTAAGGTCCAAGAAAAGGAGGTTGGTTCTCACGAAATACCTCTGCTTTAAGAGAGAAAGGAGCTCCATGATCCACCACATGAATCTGGCTACTTTCAGTGTCGATCATCAAGGAAACACAGAAACCCTTATCAAAATTTAACCACTTGATTTTTCTAATAACATCACGGTGCCACTCTCTTGTGTTGTGGCACATATTGAGCCTGGCCACATTCATCCCTCCCAATGCCAGCCTCTCCAAATCCTCCAGCGAGCAACATGAAGGACCTATTGTGCAGACAAGCTTGGTCCTCCTCAACCCCATAAACCCTTTTTCTCTCAACTCTCTCTCGGCTACCACATCAAAACCCGCCATTAAATTAACATCATGACTTTTCTTTACACCCTTAGCATCTGCCCCTGCGACTGCTTGCACACCAACCCTGACCTTTCTCTTCTGTTTCCTTCCATTGCAAGGAATAACCCTGGCAATTACTGATCTTCCAAAAACCTGATTCTTCAAATCAAGACTATGACTTTCTGCAAAGACTTTCTGGGAAATTCTCAAGAGTGATTCTGTAGTAGCTGCCATGGTAGATATAGTACTCCACAATGATGCAAGTTCTGGATCAAGATCAAAACTTGAAAAGAAAGATCAAAGACTTATCTGGATATATTCTGACTTGCTTCATATCGAAATCTCCGCCGATAGGTTTGGACTTTTTATTAATGCGAGTGTTAAAACGTAATTAGCCAATAATGATGACAAGCTTGTACAATACTAACCGGATTAAGGTGTCGATTAAAAAATTTCAAAATTGGAGAGAGGCCAAATAGACGGCAGTGGAACCGGTGCCCAGCTGTCCCAAACAACAACCACCAACCCTTTTCTTTTTTATCTTTTACAATGAGGGTCAGGACTCAGGAGGGAAGTGAAAAATACAATTTGGAGCATAAAAGCACAAGAATGTACAGAAACGGTCAACATGGAAGGCAAAG
Source organism: Erythroxylum roraimae (assembly GCA_027568915.1). Classification (NCBI taxonomy): domain Eukaryota; kingdom Viridiplantae; phylum Streptophyta; class Magnoliopsida; order Malpighiales; family Erythroxylaceae; genus Erythroxylum; species Erythroxylum roraimae. Next base: position 32,427,088 of record JAOSBL010000211.1, on the reverse strand, counting down.
AGGCCAACGTCTGCAAATGTACGGACTAAAGACATTGGTGGTGTTACTGTGCTGCTTCTGAGAACAGTGTCAAGTTTATTGTGGTCCCAAATGGAGCGGACAGAACAGAGACGGTAAGCTCAGTTTCCATGTGACTCAGGTAAAATGGTAGATTGATGTTTACTGTTTACTGTTTAGATTAACAAATTTGTTACTTGACAGTTTTTACGGCGACTTGACTACGTAAGAAGTTGAGATGAGAAACACTTCGCAGTAACAAACTGGCAATTTCAACTTTCAAGCACTTTTCAGTCGGGAGTGGGTGGTGCCTCGACAATCATAAACAGCCCAATTTCAAGCTTCCATTTCACTACATTGAGACTTGAGCTTATTGACTACCCATTTCCATATTGAAGGCCCATCTTTGAAGTTCTCGGACCAGAACATTTGCATAAATAGTCAGCTTCAACGCAACGAGCCACCCAAATTGTTTGATGGGTTCTGTTCTGTGTGAACCTTCATCTCCTTTGGCCTCTACTTTCCATTTACGATTGAGATGGTACGACTTGGTCACCATATAACCACTAACAACAAGTGGCTACTTTGGCATGTAAAAGATGAAGTTATGAGTAATATCTATCTTAAAGTTCTGAATAAAGTTCAAACTTTCAAGTGAAAGCAACATGTCATATTGGTTCTAACGGCCCAAAACGGCGCCTATTTAAACACTACCTAAAAAGGTTCATCAAAGTCAGAATTACATTCAGTAGTAATCCATTTTAGACACAGCACCTACCAAAAGACCAACTTAATAATTTCATCTGCGTCACATTTTTTGTGTGATGTCAATTCCTTATATTGTCGACTTCAACTATGGTGTCCAAGTCTATAAATGTTATTGGAGCTTCCATAACCACTAGTGCAAGACTTGGTTTTCGATAGACAATCTATCTAAGAATCATTAACTCTCCACTTGAATTCTTTCAGCTTCCCTCAAAGTTAGAGCTGTTTGCGTTCTGATCATCTCCTCACTTCACCGTGCATTATTCCTTTTACACTGGTATAAAGTTTAATGTAATTATAGCAACTAAGACAAGATGCAATCATGCAATATTTGATCATGCACGCGTTTTTGTTCTATAGCATGAGAAGAAATATGTTTTGCACTTTAATTCTGTCCACGGAAGTTATTGAACCTATAATTATTTGTAAGGATTTCGGTCAAACCTTTCCTACCTGTATATGGTCCCTTTCATCGTGTCCCGTGACTCCCGCATATGTTTTGTCGCCAACTTCCTCAACCTTCCGCTTCTGTGATGGACAGTAGGGTATGGAAGTGTTGTTTCAAAATAAACGTTGGTTTTGGTTTGGTCCCTATCTTCACCTAAGCTTCAGTTGACACCATTGATTCTGCTGAGAAAGAGGATAGAAGCTCCAAACTCCACAGATACTTTCAGCTCTTCGGTGGAGAGACAATGGCTGGAGGTATTATATGGTGTTTTGGTTAAACTTCCGTTGCTTACTTCATATATATATATGGTCTTTATATGCATGTATTTTGTACGTAAATATTTGTATGGAATGCATACTACTGCTAAGGTTTCATTTTGCATTTGGTATCAGAGCTTCAGTGCCACCTCTGTCTTGCCTTAGAAACCACCAAAATATTTTCTCTGTTTTTCTCTGTTTTGGTTGCGTTTCTGCCGTATATATATCTGTTTGAGGTTGTTGAGTTTTCGACATTTTAGATCTCTTTGAGACTTTAAACTCGTGCTGTCGTCATCTATGGGACGCTCGACGGTAACAAAAACCATGTAGGGAGGAAGGGACGATGATGGCCGTACGGGAGGCTTCGACGTTGCCATTTCTGGATAGTTGCATGGTCGGGTTTGCTATGTCTCGTGCGCGTCGCCTGGCTCTCCTCGTCCCACCGTCGGTCTTCCCGTAACGTTTGGCATCTTCTATGCGCCAAACCAGTCGGGGCTCCGACTGGTTCCAGCCGGGTCACGCCCGACCCAATTGGAGGTTGAAGACGACGCAATTTTCATTTTTTTCTTTTTTTAAAAAAATTATTAATATTAATTTTGTTTTAATATTAGTAATAAATTGGGTTACTTCATACCTAACCTATGAGTTATGATTTTAATTATAAAATCATTTTTGGGTATTAATATTTTATGAAAAAAATTCCTTTTAAATGTGTATGTCTTATTATTAGCATTTAAGTTTATGACATGCATATGATAATTGTTTAATTTTGCACAAATTACATGTGAT
>JAOSBL010000211.1:32396334-32415020 GCA_027568915.1 Erythroxylum roraimae | reverse complement strand
TCATCATTCTCCACGTTTTTCTCTTCTTGAGCAACACGAAAATCCCTCTTGGAGACCATGAAAAATCAAAACCTAGCATTTCTTCTTTTTCTCCTCTTCTCCTTCTCCACGACTCTTTCTCTCTCTTCTCTCATTTTCTCTTTCTTTTCCTCTCATTTTCGTGCCTCTCTTCTCCTTTACATGTAAGCCACACTCTTCTTATGCATGATGTCCAAAATACCCTTTCTTATAAGCCTTGAAACTTACATGCTTAAGTTGTCTTCCAATTTTACCCCTCTTGCAACTTACCACATTAATTCAATAATTCGATCAACTTATATCATACGATCTTACTCAAATTAACATGTTAATTGACTCCCATTAACATGTTAATTTATTCCACAAAATACTCCATTAAGACCTTAAAATTTATTTAAGTCATTGCCTAACTCCTTCCAAAAATCAAGACTTTTTCTAATCATGAAATTAAAGGAATTTGCTTGTACTTCCTTCTAGAAAAATGTTCCTTATTGTCTCAATTTTCTAATGACACCAAAATCATTCCATTTGGTTTCATATTCTAAGAGTTATACCCTAAACATTTCAGACTGTTCTTATACTGAAACAATATCCTGCGCTTGACTTCCATCCAAAAATTGATACTCTTAGAGACTGATTTAAAAACTTTATTTCATCATACAATTTGTAGCCTTATCTCTCTAATTTAATCCAAATCAAAAATTGTCTCATTCGGATAACCAGATATCAAGTTATGGCTAAAACACCAAAGCATACTCAATAAACATATACATTTTCCAGCTTTTAACTTCCAACATATCACATATAATCCATCTTGTACCTTAAACCATCTTTTTCATTTCATTTCAAATTTATGAATTCTCCTTTCTTTATACATAAATAATCATGAACAACTTCTCATTTAATAGTCCTAACTTCCCAGAAAGGTTCGGGGCCCAACACTAATCCTTTTGAAATTACAACTTCAAACCCTTCTAATTTTTCTAGATATACTTTGAACTTGAATAGATTTTAGGGTCTTTCTATTGGTCTAGATTAAGATCTATATAGGGCAATGATAAGAATATATAGGTTTTGGAATTTTGCCTTTCTATTAGTGTATTTTGATAGTCACAAGGAATTAATTAGAGCTTGATAAAGCTTTTTCTTGTTAAGCCAACTTACTTCTTATATATTTTTCCAAATTAAATAGGATCCATCATATCTTAAGTTAGAAAGGCACATAAAATTACCAGGTTCCTCATTCTTATATTTTTTACTCAACTTATCTCCTTCTAACTCATAAGTAAGAAAATATTGTTTGAATAACCTAATACTAGCCATGAGGATGACATAGAGGAGTTTACAATTTTGAGGTTATTATAGAGAGTATTCCTTGAAAAAACGTGTTTAGCTATATAGATGAAAATGACTTCTAGATAGTTGGGATCTTATTCAAAAATTACTACTTAATGGGTGAATAGGTCAGACATAATCCTTTAATACAGTGTTACTTTGCTATGTCAAAAGCTAATATAATTCTTCCTTTATGGTGCACTTGATAGTTAGAAAATGAAGTTTTAGATCTTACTAAATGTTTAAGGAAAATTATCAAGTTTGTTTCCCTTAATTTGGTCGTAAGAAGACCAATTAAGTATGATTTTTTAAAGAGTAAATAACCATAGATAACCTATTGCACCTGATATTCGATGATATGATTATAAAAATGATATTAGGGATTATGTCCCTTTCTTCTTCTTTTTTTTGTTTCTTCTTTGTTTTATCTCTAAAGGTTCACCAGGTTCTTCTTTTATGTTGATATCTATGGGCTTATTAGATGTTCATAAGGGACTTACTAAAGCTCTCACATTTGTCTTTAATCCCAATTTGAGGGGGGAATGATCATATAAAGATTTTCTAGTTAGTTGTTATGTAGGACAATTATCCTTCAAGGTCAAGATTTGTCTAGACATGAATTGTATGTTATTTACTGAACAACTGTTTGACCATTCCCTTCAAGTACCTTAGTTTGAGATTCCATATTGTTCCTACTAGTTTCCTTCAAATTTTGAGCTTATATTCTTCTTCCACTAATTTTGAGGACACCTTGAAAAATTCCAAGAGAATATATGGAAATAAGATATAAGAACCACTTATAATATGAGGAAGTTGTTTCTCACTATTAGTATTGTCTTGAGTTGTTCTATTTTAATTTTTAACTTAAGTGTTTTTTTATTCTAATCCTAAAGCCTTAATTTATTTCCTTATGATGAACTTTTTACCTGTAGGTTCCTAAATTTTCATTTGTTTTTGCATTGTGGGTTTCCATTAATAGCTTAGCAATATTTATGTTTCAAATAACCCTCCATCTTCATCCAATCTCTTTAATTTTAGTGTTTTGGAAATTCTTTGTGCGTTCTATCTTTATGTAAATTCTAGTATATCCATTTCTCCTTACTCTTGTCATGTTTTCATCAAGACAAATTAGTTTCCCCAAAGAGCTAGTTTGGTAGTTTAATCCAATAGTCGACTAGTATTTAAGGAGAATATTCTAAAAGTTGACCTAAATAGAAAATGTGTTTCATTTTATTTTTATCTAAAATCATTCTGTGTTTCCATATTTGAATAAGTAATGGCTTTCCATTAATATGACAAGGTCTTATCTTCAAAATTATCATCAAACTCGAGTTTACACTAAACTTAAAGATAAAGAAATTTTATTCATTGATCAGTGTATTTGTAAGTTCATATTTTCTTCAATCGACTTCATCCTAAACTTAGATTTGCGAAATAAACAACTTTTTTTCAATGAAGTAGCCAAGTAGTGATATGTTATAATTTATAACCCTTGCTTTTAACACCTCGAAAAGAGAAGAGATAACCATAGAGTGTACTTCTTGAGATCTAGGAATGAACTTGAGCTTTTTCTTGTATTGAATGATAACACACTGCCTGACTCTAGGATTTCTTAAGCAAACCCTGTTAATTACTAAAATTTAAGAAGCCTATTTTAGGTGGATGAGAGCCTGAAAGTAGAGTTTAATGAGTGGATAAAGGATCAAAGGAGTCAATTGAAGTGTTTTACTTAGTAACATATGTAAGATGAGCAAAGGAGTGGGATAAGGGTGTAGTTTTAATTGAGAGGCCGAAAAGGAAGAAGCGACAGGGTTAAGTAGGGGAACAAGTTGACTGAATTGTTATAAAAGGTTATTTAGAGGGAGAAACCTCTCCTGGAAAGTTGGACTACAATTAGTTATATTCCTATAATGGAAAAGAACTAAATCAGTCTGGTAGGCATGAAAATTCATGCCCTTAAAGCTTTTTTTAAAAAAGGTTAAAGAAATGTAAAAACTATCAATGAAAAAATGATAAGAAAAGATGAAAAGGAAGAAGTTGAAAAAAGATGATCATTATAACATAAAATCAAAATTGATATTCATAACTTTAGGATCTTGAATAAACAATTATCATAAATAATTAGGGTATAATAATATGTATCTAATGTGGAAGACGTCATTATTGTAAAGAGATCAAGAAACTCCACTGTATCCTTTGTTAAAATTGGTTTGTCTCTCTTAGCTCCCTTTTTGTGATAGAGAACTTGATGAAAAACTTTATGTAATCCTAATTAGTAGAAAGAGAACCAGTTTATATATTTATAACTTTTAATTTGTACATCCATCAAGTGACCAAAATAAATAGTTGAGATTTATTCCACTATTAAATAGAAAATATAATCCAAATAAGACTAGTTAATTATATTAATAATATTATTAATATATATAGAATATAGCCACTAATCATACCAAATTCCAACATTCTCTCACTTGGCCTGATATTTCAAACTTTATTTTTAATAATATAAACATTAGGCACACATAAACAAATCTCTTGACATCTTCATGATTTATCTTAACATATAAACCACATAATGTCAGTTATGACGATTATACACTTCAATATGTCATACTTCCTTCTATATACAACCCTAGCAATATATCAAGTCAAATAACATAAGTGATATATAAATATCATAAAGGTCCATATTAATGTCCTATAGACAATTTTATTTCCTATTTAATAAGGATTACATTTACACATTCATAATAAATAATAAAATTGTCAATTAGAAACTTTTATTAAGCTCAAGAGTGTTAAAACATCATTAAAGAATTCTTTCGTTATAGTCTTTTTGGGACAATCATAATAGTCTTTGTTATCTATTTCGAAATACTGAAATTTCTATCATATAGGATGCCTCTCCTGTTTCTTTCATTGCAAAATTGTTAGAGAGAAAATCTTTGGTTTTTTATAATATGTCCAATTCATTAACAACAAGTAAAATATCATTAATATATATAACTAAAAATATAAACTTACTCCTATTGATTTCTCGATAAATAGAACAGTCAATAATGTTTTCTTGAAAACCAAAAGATGTTATAGTATCAATAAACTTAACATACCATTATCGAAAAGTGTTTTTAAGTATTTATATTGATTTCTTAAGTTTGCACACCATGTGACCTTTTCCTTCTATAAAAAAATCTTCAGGTTGATCCACATAAGCTTCTTCATTGAGATCATCATTAAAAAAAGTAGTTTTCACAACCATTTAATGTAGCTCTAAATCAAATTGAGCCATTAATACCATAGTTATTCTTAATGAGTCTTTCTTTGAGACAAGTGAAAAAGTCTCTTTATAATCATTATCGTCCTTTTGAGTATAACCTTTGGCAACAAGTCTAGATTTATGTTATAGGCAAATTGAGTCATGTTTAGTCTTAAAGATCCATTTGCATCTCACTTGTTTAGATTCTTTTTGAAAATCAATAAGGTCCTAGACATTATTTTGTGCCATTAATTTCAACTCATCACTGTATATGGCTTACGAAAACAAAACAGGATCCTTTTTAGTGCCACAATCAAATTTTGACTCTTGTAATAAACCATATGGTCATCAGGAATAAATGATCTCCTTATTCTTACAGGTTTTTTTTAAAGCTACTCCACATGGCTCATTTTTGTCAATTGGTCGTAAGTTAACTTCTTCATGAGCTGCTGTCTTATCTAAAAGTTGTCCAAGATCATTTTGTTCTTCCAATACTGGGTTGATTTTTGGTATAGACGTGGATATCAGGACATTTATAGGTAATGAAACATTAAACCTTCTTTCCATTAATATCCATAAAAATCTTTTTAGCACTCCCACTAACTTCAACATTTTCCATGGACTTGGCATTAATTGTTTCAACAATTCTTAGACTATGGTTTGGACAATAAAACCTATATCTTTTAGATTTCTCCAAGTAACCAATAAACTAACCACTAACTATGTGAGAATCTATTTCTTTTCATGTGAATTATAAACTTGCGCTTTTATTAAACAATGCCAAACATATAGGTGCCTCATATTAGGTTTCCTTCTAGTCCATAACTCCAAAAAAATTTAGAACTGTCTTACTAGGAATCCTCTTCAGCAAATACACAATAATTTTAAGTCCATACATCCACAAGGTTTTTGGTAATAAGGAATTACTCATCATAATCCTAATTATATCCATTTAGGTACTATTACATCTTTCTACTACGCCATTTAGTCGAGGTATGCTTGACATAGTATGTTGTGCACATTTATCATGTTTCTCTATAAACTTTGAAAATAGACCTGGACGTTGTCTTGATTCATCATATTTTCTATAACATTCACCACCTCTATCAGAACTTACAATTTTCACTTTTTTTAATCTAATTATCTTTTAACCTCCTTTAGAAACACCTCAAGGGCATTTACAGCTTGAGAATTTTTATTAAGAAAATAGACATATCCATAATGTGAAAAATCTTCTATAAAGATGATAAAGTACTTTTCTTCACTAAAGGATGGAGTGTTAAAAGGTCCACATATATCTGTGTGTATAATTTTAAGGAGCTGAGTACTTCTTGTGGCTCCTTTCTTGTTATGCTTGGTTTGCTTTCTTTTAATGCAATCCACACATATATCAAAATTAGTAAAATCTAAATTCAGAAGCATTTCATTGTTTACCAATCTTTCTAATATTTCTTTGGTATGACCTAAACATTTATGCCACATGTAAGTTGAATTATCATTCATTATGCTACGCTTAGTTCCAATGCTATAATAAATAGAAAATAGAATTTTAGAAAAATTAACATAAAGTTTCAATTTAAATAAACCATCTATAAGAATTCCACAACTAATGATGGGATTATGTTTAAATAAATTGAAATAACTATCACCAAACTTAAAAGTAAACATACTTAAAAGTAAACATACTTTCATCAAGTTTAGAAACATAAATGAAGTTTCTATAAATTAAAGGTTTATATAGAGTTTCTATTAGATATAGATGATACTATTATTGGACGATAAGTCCCTACGCCTTGAATTGGGACCTTCTTATGGTTTCCCACAAATAGAAAGTTCTCAGTTAGGTTTGTGGTTTGGATTATAAAAAGAATCCCTGCATAACATTAGAAACATAAATAGTAATGTCATGATCAAACCATCAATTATTAGAAGGAACTTCAGTTAAGTTTAGTTTGGAACATACAAAAAGGTTAGATGCACCGTTCTTTTGAAACCAATCTTATGTTTTAGACAATTTTTCTGATAACGTCTATCTTTTTTACAAAAATGACACTTATCTATATTTTGTTCCTTTTTGTCAACATTAGTAGTAACGTATTTTGTTTTATAAGCATTTTCTTCTTAAATTTCTTAGCCTTTAGCTTGTGAATCTTGCTAGCTCCTTAACCCTCAAGGTTAATTGAATTAACTTTTTTGATTTTTTAAACTGGTTTCCTTCTGAATGAGCATACCAGACAATCCATTAACATTCAACTTGTCCTTTATAGTGTTGTAGTTAATTTTGAAAGGACCACACCTAGGAGGTAACAAGTTCATTACGAATTACACTAAGAAGGTATCATCAATTGTTATACCCATGGTCTTTAATTTCTACAATATTTGTTATCTTTAACCCATGTTGTTGCATGCTCCGTGATCCATTAAACTTCATGGTCGTGAGTTTAGTTATTAGTGTATTAGCAAAAGGCTTGTCTGTAGAACGAAAATGCTCTTCCACAAATTTAAGGCATTCTTTAGCATTTTTAGTTTATGAAATAGTGGTCTTAATGTAGTTGTTAATAGTGATTCACATGTTTCTAATGCTTTATAATCTGTCTTCTTAACCTCATTACTCGTTTCTATAATAATAGTAGGTTTTTCTTTTAATAATGCAAAATCAAGATCTATAACACCTAAATGAAAATTGACTTGTTTATACTATTTAGAGAAATTTAATCATTAAACACAATAACAAAAGAAGCATGTGAACAAAGATAAATAACTACAAATACATAAATGTCCAATAAATTATTTGATTCAAATAATTAAAAATTTAGAATATACTATAGGTTCTCTTTAGGAAAACTCATCATATATTGTCATAAATTTAATGTCATGCAAACTTTAAAAGGTCATCAAACAAAAAATCATAAAATACAATTAATATCTTTGGATATATAACATATTTCACAAGTGAATGTTGATTTTCCTTTGTTATGTTTATTAGTCTTAGAGTATTACTTTGAGTAAATTCTAAAATTCTATCAACTAATAAACAACATTTATCCAAATAATTAATTAAATAATAAGCATTAATATTTTATGAATAAATGACTATTTATGCGCACAAAAAATTGCTTAATTAGTTTGATCTCTTTAGTAACTAAAAAACAATCCTTTCATAATATCATGTATAAAAAACAATCCTTTCATAATACGTCTGAGTCTCATCAATAGGCTATTCCTCCTGAGACTGTCGCCGAATTACATATTGTATTTGGTCCTATTAGGAAGCAATGTTTACATTAGTAAGGGATTACTATTAAGAAATAATAATAATGCATTAATTTCACATACAATCAGCTCTCTATATTGGCTGTTGACGAATGTCACACCGTTATGCTTTTTTTGTGTGAGTGTGCAAAAACAATTGAGTAGGTGTAGGCCTCATGCCCAAAGACTGTTCAAGCCTCATGCCCAAAGACTATTCCTACATATTTAACCTAAATTGTTAGATGTGAACTGCATTTTATTAAAATTTTGGCAGAATTTTCTCTATTTTTATGATAATTCCCCTTGTTGAACAAAAAAAAGAACTCAACACGACTATATATGGCACTAGATATTTATACCATTATCATTATCTATAATATGGCAAAGTAAAACGTTTATAATATTAGTGTCAAGTTTAAATACTTACAAGTATCTGTGCCTGCTCATGGTGGGTTATTGATCCTCCCGTATGTACGGGAAGACTCTCTCCCCCCGAGCCTCCACGTCTGTTGGTGGAGTTACGCCTTGAGATGTACATAGCCTCAGGACTTCTCCAATACTCCTGCCAATGACTCCATATTTCCTCCGAAATATAAGGCGGTCGTACACCTGCCTAGTGTATCGCACTAATAAAGTTGCGATAACATGTATGAGCTCGCCTCTCCCACAATCTATGTATGATGGCGTCGATAGTAGAATCCCAAAAAAATTCTTTCTGAAATAAGAAGAAAAAATTTAAACTACTATAATGTAATAATATTTATTTAATTAGTGTATATAAATCAATATAAAAAGAAAATAAATCTTTCTTATACCTCAAATTCCTGAAAGTAAAATCCCTTTTGTCACTTGAGAGACATTCTTCCACACGTAACCCCAAGATCAATTCTTTCTTTAAATTTAGAAGTCATATTTCTGGAATACGGTCCAGACAAAACCAACCTAATATAAGAAGTAAATTTATACAATGAAAAAACTGATAAACCTATAACTTCATTAAAAACAAATAGTTAATAATGTGATTTTACTTACAGATTGTTGATAATTGTTATGTACTTTCTTTCGTCAGGCCCCTCAGCTCCAGGCTGACGGAGGTCTCCTCCATCCAATAAAGCGGTATTGGATGATATATGAGTTGGGGATGGGGATGGTGTAGTATGACGAGCAGTAGGTGATGTCTCGTCTGCAACTGTAGGCCCTGAAGGGGGAGAAGGTGAGTCAGTGCGAGCTGCAGACTGTGACGATCTACCTTCACAGTAAGTACCTCCGAACATGCCTTTAAACCCGGGCTGCATTTTTCAATGCAATTTTTATACGATAAGTGAAAATTTGGTGTACTTATCAATGCAATTTTCATACGACAAGTAAAAATTTCTTGACAAATAATATTAAGAGTAAGTCAATTACTACTGAATTATTTCTATGATACATCATTGTTTTTTTTTTGTAAATCAGAAATTTAATAAATTAAAGGAAGTTATGTATAATGAAGGAAGCCTAGGAAACAATCCTTCCTAAAACCGCAGGAGCATCCTAACCCGAGAACCTTAGGACCTTTACAACAAGTGATCCTCAATTAAACTAGCCAACTGCAGCACTCACCTATACATATCTACTATCCAAGATGACCTTGAAGGAGGTTCATCTTAACCAGCAACACAACCATTTACAGATAACCAAAATAAAGGAACAAATCAAAATATACAATCCTTTCCGCTTTAAAACCTAGGTATTCATGCCCACTTTACATGAGATTAAGCCTCTGAGTTGCATTTTCTCTTGTGCATCACTGTTATGCATAACAGCTAGTTCCGTTTATGATTTCTTCATCTTTTCCTTCCCATTCTCACCCTTCCTTTCATTGAGTGAGTGCATTTTAGTATCAGATTGCAACAGAGACAAAAACCAAGTAAAACCTACTGGTTGGGAAAGATGAACAAGTTCACCAAGAAGTTTATCTTAATCCATCCCTCCAGGTTGATCTCTCGTGGGACCACCTGCTAGCCTTGCCATAATGATCTGGTCTACTCTTAATACAGTGCAAGCATCGTCATTAGTATATTCCAGAGCATAACTTCGTGACATAAAGGTCCCACATGCTCATAGACGATACATCCTTACAAACACCTTCCTCCAAGTCAATGCCCTTTTTGGTATTTCCAGATTAATGGTTAGCATTCAAGCCTCTTCAATTACTAGAAAACCTTGCAAAACAGAACAGTTAGGAAAATAATCTCAACCAGTATTTACCTCTCCTCAGTGTTTGAGCTGAGAATTTCCATAACTTGGAAGACCACCTTGGTGTTCAAATTCCCCACTTCCACGGCTTTTCCCTGGAAGGTTCGATGGTTTCTTTTGGACCAAAGATTGTAAACAATCACAGAAAGGATAATGGGGATAAGGTCGAGGTCAAAGTTTGTGTGGTTTGATGGGTGATTAAATCAACTTAGGATGGCTTAAAGGTTTGTTTGAATTGGCAATTGAATCTGAAAGTGTTCTAGACAATGTGTCCATACTGATTTTGAGTAAGCACACTCAAAGAACAAATGGTCGATAGACTCATTAGCCTGGAAACACAAGGAGCAATGATTAGGGGCATATGAGAAGAGGAGATTATCCCTCGTTTGCAACTTATTAAGGAAGGCTAGCCATAGGATAAAAGCATATCTTGGGCTAGTTCTTTTATGCCATACTAATTTATACCAAGGAACACAAGGAGTGGAAGGTCTCAATAAGGAGTAGGACGAAGCATTTGTGTATGTTTTGGAAGGACTTGCGAGCCATTCCAATCTATCGGGTTTGGAGTGGTCTGGTTGATATGTTAAGGGCTCTAGGGCTCATAAGGTTTGTAGTGTAGCCTCCTGCCAATTCCACACATTGTTCCTAATAATCTCCGCAACTTTAGCACTCATCGGTAATTCCGATCCATTGATCACTCTGGGAGTTAAGAGGTCCTTCAGAATTGTTGGTCCCCATTTCTGGAGCCCAACAATTTGGAGTCATAAAACACCGCTTTGGCGTGCCCACACCGGCCAGTCACCAACATCACAATTTTGAGAATCACAAGCAAAACACATTCATATTTCATTAATAAATCCAAACAGAGTTTATACAAGCTTCCATTACAAGTCAACATACATATCACTAGCTTAAGATGAAATACAAAAAGGATGCTCAATGTTGATATGCCTATAAAGCTATCTAAAATGTTCACTAACTTAATACAAAAGTCTCCAACTATCTTGGAGTTTCCGATGCCCTGCAAGGATCGCTAGCCTTCTCGATCAGCACCTGAGGAGGGAAAGTGGGGTGAGCTACATAACTTAGTGCCTAATATATTTATAGCCATTGGCAACGAGCCATATGATTCAAACACATAATATACATATCTCATTTAATCTAACAGTTCCATTATCCACAATTCTAGCTCAAAATTCATAATTCAAAATGTCATCACATAGAACATATCATGAAGATTCATCCATCAAGACATGACACTCAATTATGCGTCATACTTGACAATTCAATGATGTAATGCACAACAAATAGCTTGAGGATTCCATGGAAGCAGAATGGAGAAACCAAAGTTTACACCATGAACAGAATGAATCCATTTTCAGAGCTCATATGCCATAAGCGGGCAGCCAGGACAAGGCACTTGTCAACGTGCACGTGCCGAACAGAATGGTTCTACTCTCGCCTAAACAGAAGCACATACTCATGCTCGAAAATCATTTTATCAAACTTTCATACTTTTCATGCTCTTTCCTTTCTTTTCATTTATACAAAATGCCATGACATATTTTAAGGCATAACATAAAACACATCTTAATGCATTTTCCACATCACGACAATTCACAATTTAGCATATATTCACACATAAGACAATTAGCTCATATTACACAACAACTATAAACATATTACCCACCTAATTGGCTTGCAAAAATCCAAGTCAAGGTTGTCTTTCCCCTTGCTTTTGGGTAGGATTCTCTTGGTTCCCTTGATTCTTCACCAAATGAAGAGATCTTTAGCTCAAATGGAAGCTCTTTTCTTCCTCTTCCCTTTTCTCTTCTTGAACAGCTTCAAAATCTTTCTTAAGGACTAAGAAAAATTAAACCCTAGCTCAACTCTCTTCTTTTCTCTCAAACCACCGAACTCTCTTTCTCTTTCATTCTCATTTTTGTTATTCTCTTCTTCTCTCCCTCAATTCACGTCTTTCTTCTTCATTTAAAAGCAAGACAACACTTCCTCTTCCAATTATGCCCTTAATGATTGAGAAATGTCCAATTTGCCCTTCCATTTATGCCTTATGTTTTTTATGCTTAAGTGTCTTGCCAAAAATACTCTTGAACATTCTTACAAGTAAGATGAAGTAATTTGATAACACTTTCTTCTAGAAAAAAATGTTCCTCATTGTCTTAAGTTTCTAATGACACCAACATCATTCAATTTGGTTCAGTAATCTGAAAGTATGCCCCAAACATTTTCGGACTGTTCTTATATTGAAATAGTACACCATACTTAACTTCTACCTAGAAATTGAAAGTCTTAGAGACTGAATTAAATTTCTATTTCTTCAGATAATTTGTAGCTCTAAGTCTCTAGTTTATTTAGAAATAAGAATCATCTCATTCGAAGCTCTACAGTGCATGTTATCATCAAAATACCGAAGTATGTTCAGTAAAATGTCCAATTCATACTCTTCCAACCGACCCTTTACTTTGATTCAATCCATTTTTTCCAATTCAATACCAAATGCTATCAATTTCTATGGAGAGATAGAGAAATGTGTTATGAAACTATCGCTTTAAAAATTAGGTCATTTGGAGGTCGGATGACAAAGTTATGGCCAAAAGAGTAGATGGATCAGACGAAGGACTTAAGTCACAGAAGGATCAGATGAAGTTTCAGTCTAAAATGAAATCAGACGAAGGTTTAGTTTCAAATGAACCAGACGAAGGTTCAGTCTAAGAAGGAATTAGACAAAGGTTCAGTCTTAAATGAAATCAGAAGAATTTTCAGTCTCAAATGAAATAAGACGAAGTTTCAGTCTCAAATGAAATCAGACGAAGGTTCAGTCTCAAATGAACCAGACGATGGTTCAGCATAACATGGAACTAGCTTCATACAAAGGCATTCGTCTCAGACGAAGACATCATTCTAAGACAAAGGCATCAGTTAAAGCCAAGCTTTGACTCAGACGGATGGAGTCAACTTTGACTCAGACGGATGGATTCGACCAACCAAATCAGACGAACAGACGAAGGGTCTTAGACAAAGACATCAGTCAAAGTTGAGCTTTGACTGAGACGGACGGAGTCAACTTTGACTCAGACAGACCAGACGGATCAGACGCATCTAAGACAGACGCAGACGAAGGACATGCGTCGAAGCAAGATGCAGTCCACGCGTTGAAGCAAGACCCAGACGGACGAAGGACATGCGTCTACGCGAGAAGTAACCAGACAAAGGACTCGCATCTACTCGAGACACAACTGGACGAAGGGACACGCATCTACTCGAGATGCAGCCGGACGAAGGGACACGCGTCTACTCGAGACGCAACCGGATGAAGGGACACACGTCTAAGCAAGACGCAGTCCACGCGTCGAAGCAAGACGTAGTCCAGGAAGGAATCAGACGATGGGATTTCTATGGGGTATTTCTCACATCACTCAGAGTTCTAAGTCACTTCTTTCACTATAATGGCTCCGTATAAACATCCTAACTTATAATTGTCATAACTCTCGACTTCGATACCTAAAAATCGTCTACTTTATACCATTGGAAAGCTAAAATAATAAACTACAACTTTGCAGAAGACAACTTTGCCTCCTTTAGCCTAGATTGATTCAGATTTTTCTCCTGAAGTTTGTACACCAATTTTACCCTTATGAAAGACTAATTTTTTTTTCCTAATTTCACTTTCTCTAATGCAACATCATTCATAACAATTCAACTACCAATTTTATTTCATTAAACCCTCTAACCTTTACTCATTTGACTCATCACATTCAACTACATCTCATCATTCATAATTCTTTTTTTTTTTACCTCATGACTAATTGCCAAAAATTTCTCATTTAATAGTTCTAACTTCAAAAAAAGTTCGGGGTCCAACAAGGATACCCCTACGATGCCATAGGTCCTGCTATAAAAAAGTAAACATCCCATTTCCTATCTTAAACCTGAACTGGTTCCTAATAAGATTCCTAACATGTAACAATTTCCTCCAGCTCCAAGAGCTGTTATGATTAGGTTGAGCATTCTAAAAGGTTTTCCTTCTAAGAATAATGGTATGCACCCATCTGACCCACAAAGCTTCACTATCAGTAAAAAGCACCCAAATTATGTTCCCTAAAAGCACCTTATTCTACGTTGACAATTGTTTAATACCTAAACCACCCTTTTTTTGGGTCTACAAAGGTCGTTCCATTTAACCTTTGGATGAGAGGAAGACTCTGCAGTCCCAGACCATAGGAAATTTCTTAATTTTGTCTCAATCTCTTTAATAATGGACGAGGGAAGAATAAGATGACTAGATGACATTATTTCAAACTATTTCAAACTTATTATATTGTATTGAATCAGAATTTCTACCAAATAAAACCTATCTCATACTTGATTATATGCATTTTTATAAAAAAACGACAACATTTTTGAAAATTCATATCTTCATTTAGTTCAATATACTCAATCTTCATCAGACCAACACAAAGAAACAATGAAAAAATTAAATTTACAATCAATGTAGACAATCCAAAGTCATTGAACACGCACGGTAAAGGAAAAAATTCCAGTTCAAATAACCCGTCGTCATTAAAGATAGAGAGAGAGAAGACGAAAATACCTGGACGTTAACCGCCAAAGAAGACGACACTTATGGCCAGAGATGTATCAGCTCCACGGAGGACGGGCAGCCGACGATGGATGGAGTAGATCTGGAGGAGAAAGAGGAAGCTGCATGCAGGGGTAACCAAAACGACGCCGTTTGGTTTTAAACCAAACAACGTCGTTTGGTTTAAATAACAAAACGTTCCTTCAGCAATCAAAAGACGTCGTTTCGATGGTGGAGGCAAAACGTTTTTAAATATACTAACACGACGTCGTTTGACTTAAAACCAAACGATGTCATTTTCATCCTGAAGCAAAACATTTTGTAGTATAACAAAATGATGTCGTTTAAATTATAAACAAAACGAAGTCGTTTTGTTGTTGAAGGATTGATAAGTGTAATAAAATGACGTCGTGTGATTACTTTTCAAAACGACGTCATTTACATAAAAAGTTCGACCCTCCACGAAGGAAGACGACGCACAATTGCCGACTATATTAACGACGAAAAGGTCCGTCGGTAAATTTCCCTTTATTTTTTGCGCCCTTCCTGTTTTCCAGACAACTTTACCGACAGATGTAATATTTCCGTCGGTAATTGGCTATATTTTTTTTTTCTGTCACTAATTTTCAGTCCATATTTCATACTTTTCTTGTTGTGACATAATTTTAAATTTCAATATTAATATAGATAAAACTGATTGTAGGCATAACTAGGAATGAAACAAATATTTCAGCCTAATCCCTAGGCATATAACCTGAAATCCAAGGGATCGGAGCTACTTGTGATATTTTGTCGATCGCTAAGTGCTCTTAAGCTCAAAAGCATTCGCAAATTCCAAAACGTGTGGAATTGTTATGATCTCTCCTTATTGAAAAGTATTTTGCATAATGGGACCAATACGTAGTGCGTGTTTCCAGATAGACAAGCATAATCTGGCCGGGAACCACAAACTGGCAAATCTACAAGATATAGGTAGCTCCGATCCCTTGGATTTCAGGTTATGTGCCTAAGGATTAGCCTGAAATATTTGTTTCATTCCTAGTTATGCCTACAATCAGCTCTATGTATCTAAGTGCTCTTAAGCTCAAAAGCATTCGCAAATTCCAAAACATGTGGAATTGTTATGATCTCTCCTTATTGAAAAGTATTTTGCATAATGGGACCAATACGTAGTGCGTGTTTCCAGATAGACAAGCATAATCTGGCCGGGAACCACAAACTGGCAAATCTACAAGATATAGGAGATAGATACACATATCAGTGCTCCTTAAGTTTGAAGACTTTTTTCATGCAATTTAAATGTATACCCCCCACTATAGAAGGAAAGCATAAGATATAATATGTAACAGAAATAAAAGTGCATCTTACAAGTCATTTGTCACGTGCATATAGCAGTTTATGACTGTCTATTTAACTAGTGGACCTTATTATCTATTTAACACTTTATGTATTGTGTTTAAGCACCGAGAAGGCGTGGATTTGTAGGCACATGTCGTTTCACTCGTCACCGTGCTAAAAAAAATTTTCTTGTTAGGACCCCATTGTCTCAGTGGATGGTTCTTAATTATCACAAGTTGGGAAACGAAACATGGATAAGATCTCGTATCTGATTAGTTTTATATATGAACTTCAACTTAAAAAATACCCTAAAGCTAGAGAAGTTTGTTGCTAATATGCTTAATTATTAGACTCCTCGCTATCTATATCTTAATGTTCTGAGGACCCAGATTTCCCCTTGCTGGTGATCGAATAACATCATGATGTAGATAAGTTGCATTAAATATTATAAACAGTACCACCTGCAACATTAAGGATGAGAATATGATTATATTATATAATATGACAAAAAAGAGTTGGTGGAGGATGGTAATATGGGGAGAAGTTTTCTGCTTGATCAACTGAGCTGGAATTTACAATTGGACTACTTGTTGAGTGTCGACCATTATTATGGTAACTGGTAAATTAGAAAATATCTTGGTATAAACGTCTTCTTGCTTACGTGATGGATTGATTAAGTTCTAAATATGGAAATTAATGGCACCGATCTTGGACCTAACTCCAAGCATATTCTTTTGCATATTTCTGCAAAATTCGTATATTCTTTAATAAGGATAATCATTAATTTTCCAAGGCATACTTATCAGACTTGAATGAGAACAGTGAGGCATCACAAGTTTACTTTTGTTATAGAATGTTGAACACTAAGTCTTCTCTATTTTGTTCTGAACATTTTGTTTGTTCCTTTAGAATATAATCGGACAAAGAGAAAGGAGTGGAAGCCAGATTTTTCTCCCAAAAAGCACAGCAAGTAGTTGGTTGACTATTCTTTTTAATCATGTTAAACATATAAATAAAAAATGCTCTATTTGGATTATTGTTGACAAATGTTATATGAATAGATCAGTACTTTTTGATATAAGCATAATTTAAAATAATAAACTATTTGATATTATATAAGAATATTGTAAAATTAATTAAAATAAAGTTATTGTATTTAGTAAAGTGAGTACATAAATAATTAGTAAATATACAATTTTTTTGAAGTAAGTAAATATATAATAATTAAAAAGATAAGAAAAATTATTAATTATTAATAAAAAGGTATAATTGATGCCATAAATTATATGAATTTTACTGAAATTTACTTTAAAAGTATTTTCTCTTAAATTTCTACAAATTATAATTTGTTAAAAATAATTAATTATTTTAAAATTCGTATGTATATAAATATATATGTTAAACTCATAATGAGTTATAATAGAATTGTTGGTCCCGGATGGCACATAAGAGAGAAATAAATTATGTTTCCTATCACAATGTGTATCTCAAATAATTTCAACAACTCAAAATATCCCTTTCTTACTTATAATAATCCCTTTCTTACTTATAGTAATGAGTAAAGGCTTAACTTAGATCATATATACATACATTCTCTAACCTCTTAAAGCATTTATAACTATCTAATATGTCCAAGAAATCTCCATAATTCACATATGGTCTATTTATACTCAAAAACTTAAAATAGTCCTTAGAAACAAATAATAGCAGTTAAAAAACATCTCATCTTGTATTATGTCCATTTGGTTAGATGCTTTTTTTTTTTCCCCTTTCTGTAGGTTTGTCTAATAAGTGCATAGAAGGTGGAGACCCGTAAGAGTCCTTAATTTGATTCTCTAATTTATTGGTTTCATTGGGGATTATGTTATTATTATTATATTTTATTTGTACGTGATTTTCTTGTAGTGTGCATCTGGTTGATCAATTGGGCATCTACTTGATCAGTTGGGCGGACTTTTCTTCTTTTCTTATTATTATTCTTATTATTATTATTATTATTATTATTATTATTATTCTTAATATTTGTATTCTTATTTGTCTTATTATTATTATTAGTATTATTATTCTTATTTTGTCTTCTAAACTTGCATTGCATACTTGAAGTTTTTTTTTAACTCTTCATGTCATATTTATCTGTGGGTCTACCGAAAACAGCCTCTCTATTTTGTAAGGGTAAGGCTGTGTACTATCAAACCTCTCCAGATCCTGCATTAGTGTAGGATTGAACTGGATATGATGATGATGATGATGATAGTCGATCAGATCACATTGGTTTACTAATATAATCATGAACTCAAGGTATATATTATCAAAAGATATTAGTCAACTACTATATGAGTCAATTCATATACCTAAAAACTTAAAATCTATCAACCACTCACCTAAATTAGTTGATCAATGTAATTGAAAATAGTTTTTTGAATTTTAAAAGTTTTTCTAAGGATAAAGGGACACTCTTTTGATAAAAATTTGATTCAAAACTAATTCAAAAATTTGTGTAAAAATAAATAACTTTTTTAAAGATAATTTTTTTCTTTTAATTATGAAAAAATTTATGCATTATAACTTATATGTGAATGATCATGTGATGATTAAATCCTAAATTTATTGAAATGAGTAAGGTAAGGTTCCAAGAAAGTCGTAAATCTT
>JAOSBL010000211.1:32378857-32396234 GCA_027568915.1 Erythroxylum roraimae | reverse complement strand
AATTGGATTCTTTGTTCACTTCACTTTCCATTGAATTTGATATTTCACATATTAACTTATTAACATTATTAAGATAAAAATATTAATACTAACATGTTTTCTTGTTACCAAAATTATGAATTAGAACTTGTTTGATTCAATAAAATGTTTTAAATTTTATTTAAAATTGGTGTTGAGAGTTGTTAAAGAGTAAAAGTGTTATAAACAAGGAATATAGTAATTGAATTATTAAAGTTTAAATAATCAATTATCATATAAATAATCTAATTTATATATGACTACATTGATTTATACATAATAATTAAAGGTAAAAGTAAAATTATAAATGTATAAATTAAAATCATGATTCATGAGCAATCCCAAAACAACAAATTTACATTGAAGGCTGGTGTGCATGCATGCTTTTCAAAACCATTGCCAGACTCATGCTTTCAGTATTAAGGTTTTAGTTATCCTATCAAATCGTGAGAGTTTAGCTCCAGCGTCCATGTCCAATTGGGTACCAATAAATCATGATCTATATCAAATCAAATAGCACCAAATTTGAGGAGTTGGGAATCCATCAAATCAAAGACTTTTACATTGTTTATATGAACAATAGCACTTCTTCATTAAAAAATTATAGCATGACTGCTTTGAAAATTGAGATATAAAGCGTAAGAATCTGGTAGATATGGAGATAATTTTTGGTGCTAATTTTAAATTGCATCAATTATACATTTATATTGTTCGGAATGATTTTGCTTGTATAATTACTATAAAAAATAGTATCTTTATTATTTAGAAGTAAGATTATGTATTATTGAATCTTTTTAAATTTTACGTGTCAACGAAATTTATACTGAGTGCTATTAATTTAATTTTTACTGAATATTATTATCGTTAGTCTATACCACTGTATTACTAATCCGTGTTATTTGTTATCTATTCATTTCCTAAATTAAAATATATGAAGATATAAATTTGACATGTCCCTTTTTCATATAACAGATATGAAAATGTTTATTATAATCTTATGAGGATTTAGAATAGGAAAATTTAAGGGTGTAAGAAAAATTTCTTGCTGCTTGCGAATAGTTGTTCAAAGCAACTAACAGTAATAAAGATAAGAATAGTATGCTCATCTCGTCCCTTAACCATGTGGTGGGGGGTTCGAACCCCTACTTATGGGAATGGAGCAACTCTCGTGACTAGTCCTTTATCGCTTAGTGCGAGCTCTCGGAGCGAGTCCGGATTTAGTCAGTTATTCCTATAATGCCGGATACCGGATGGTTTCGACCCAAAAAAAAAAAAAAAAAGAAGAAGAAGCTTCCGCATCCTTATTTTGGCTGGCAAATAAAGTTTCCATACCTTTTACCCGCTGCTCTGTTTAGAGCTGTCTTCCGTATAAATAAATGGGCTGGCTCTCAAAATCTGAGCAAGTCTCACAGTTTCGTACAAAAACAACCCTGCCTCCGGAGGTTTAAGTCTAATCTCCACAACCTTTCCTTTGGACCCTCTGTGCCTCTGTTCCTGCAAACTTGAGTTGAATATTCTGTTCAAAATCCATTCTTTCTCCAGTATACATGCACCCCTTTATCTGCCAGTCTATTAAAGCTATTGTTATTGTCTGCTTTTCCTCTCTTTCCCAACTTTAGCGTGAGAAACAGAGAGCAGCATCAGAGAAAACAGAAACACAGAAGAACGGAAAGTTGAGAAAAGAATAAAGAATACTCCAAAAGAATTCTGGGATTTTATTTGTCTTTTGTTGCTTGCGTCTTTGTCACTAACCTATATACCATCTTCAAAGATCCAATCTTTGGTCAGAAGAAAGAAAGAAAAAAAGGTTCACATCTTTTCAAGAAAATAAAGACAAATAACTGAATTAAGAAAGCATGAAATGAAATGGGGAAACATTTAAAGTAACCCAGTTCAGAGGACCATTGATTCTGTGATTGGACTTGTGGGTTTTGAGGAAAATGACGGTAAACGGGGAAATCTCGCTCGAAGAAGAAGAGAATCAAGTAACAGTGGCGCCTTTGTCAGTAGAACAGCCTCAGAAGCTAGTGGTGGTTGGCTATGCTTTGACATTGAAGAAAAAGAAGAGTTTTTTACAGCCCAAGCTTGAAACTTTGGCCAGGTGTAACCATTCATCCCTGCATTTTACTCTTAAAATCACTTTTCTTGTGTTTCTTTGACTGTTTACTCGTTAATTACTATGGTCGTAGATGCCAACATCTCAATTTTTCGGTTTCAAGAATCAACTATGGATGAGAAGGTTTAGCACCTCCATGTTGACTCCTCGCTCCCTGAGGCTGTTGCTCTTTATTGTATATTTTCCCGTGTTTATGTATCATTTTATGAGTATCTGTCTGCTAGTGGTGATGGATGAGAAGCTATTTCATTGGGTTTTCCTATTCGTTTCCTTAAATGGTTCGTTTCAGAATTGTGGATATTTTGCTACTGATGGTTATAGTTGTTCTTGTTCTTTTGTTGGTTATTGCTTTTTTAAATGTTTAATTTTCTTGATTGTATCTAATCCTTATTCTGGACGAGACTTTCAGTTTGTTGCGGGATCTGGTGCCTTTCTGATAGTGTTAAATTATTCGGTACCTTGGGGCAAGTTGATTAGATTTTAGTTACTGGTTTTTGCTGGACTTATGAGCCATGCTTTTCTGGGTATCTGGAATCTTATTCTCATTTTGTAATCTTTTAGTAGGAATATTCTTCTGCGTATACGACATGCAATGAGGAGCATAAAGTCAAGAGTTTGGAGCTTTGTTCAGTAGTTTAATAATGTAATGGATGTCGAAATTCTATCTAATCCTTTGTTTACGATAATTTGGCGTACGAGGAGAATTTCCCATGAAACTCTAGCAGTTTGTGTTCTTTTGCATTTTGTTGATAAACATTAAGAAATTGTGGAGTCACTATTAGCTTGAATTCCTCAAACATAACTCTGACCTTTTCCTTCTCTTGGAGTATAGACTTGCTGAATAGGGGTACTTTCTCAAGATTTACACAAGCAGACTGTTGAACTAACTAATCTCTCTTCCATTAATTACACAAGCAAGTTATTTAAGTAGATCATCTTTCTTCTTGGATGTCTTATTGAGTTTTAGGTAACTCATCTTGCCATGATCCTTCCTGAAAATTGAAAATTCTGACTCACGATCCAAAACTTATTCTTCAGATTGTCGATCAATTTCTGGTTTTGAGGAACGTATATGAAATGGAATCAATTTCATTGCAGTTTCTTTTGGATGCAAATCTGGGTCATTGCACTGTTTTATTGGTAACACAAAAGCTGGTTGGTGCAATGGTCCTTATATCCTTGAAGGTGCAGAACTAGATATTTGATCTTGTATTGTGCATTCTTAGAAGGATATTGTGAAAACATCCTATTCCACAGGAACTACTACAGGACACATCAGCATGTAAAGAAAAGTGTGTGTGACTTAAGCTATTAATGGTTCTCTTCTGTTGGAGAGAGTAGAGCAGAGATCTTTTGAAAAGTCTGTATGAGTTGGATGTTAAAATTGGTTTCACTAGTATTACCTATTTCTGGATGCTGTCTAATATCAGACTTATCACGATATTGATCAAAAATTTCTTTGCTTCATGCAGAAATAATGGTTTATTGTTTGTTGCCATCGATCGAAGCAGACCATTATCTGATCAAGGCCCCTTTGACATTATCTTGCACAAGGTCAGTGTTACTTTAGGAAGTTTCTATAAATTCTAAAATATGCCTCTTTCTAATTGCTTATTAGCCAATTGAGAAGTTCTTTCATTTCTTTTCCTGCCAAATTATTCTGTGTTTGATTGAATTTCTGATGATCTCTCTGTTGCTTGTAGGTTTCGGGAAAGGATTGGTGCCAACTTATTGAGGTTTGTCAGTATAACTCTATGTCTGTGTTTATTTAATTATAATTCTTGGTGTGTCACATATTGAATCAACTACAGCTACTTGGTATATGGCCTGTTTTTGGTAAAAGTTAGGCCATCCATATTTTCTGTAGGCTAACAGCTATTGGATACTGGTTGAACCATTAAATGTCTTGACTTGAAATCTTTTTTCTGGCACGAGGTCCAGATTAAGCCTTTGCCATCTCAAACTGTGACAAGCTGGAATTGATATCTCAAGCATTCATAAGGGAGGATTTTCATTTGGTGATCAATCTACATAGGGTTTAGGTTTTCTTAAGCCAAGCTACAAACTAGAGGGATATAGATGGTGTGTAGTAGTTAACTATAGTTGGGCTTGAAGACTTGTGGAGTGCACGGTCTCACCTTACAATGGTTTGATTACATTTTTTATTGCATATCATGTGTCTTGACGACTGCTATATTGATCAACTGCAATAGTCTTTAGTCACTAATGGGATGTTTCCCCGTAACTTCTTTGGTTGATGATTTAACTGCAGAGACAAAAATGATAATCCATATTTCTTGTTCTATTTTTCATCTTGAAGGATTACAGGCAAAAACACCCAGAAGTAGTGATCCTTGATCCTCCTTATGCAATACAACATCTACACAATCGGCAGTCCATGCTTCAAGATGTTGCTGATCTTAACTTGTCTGACTGCCATGGTGATCTGTTTGATATTCTTGTACTTTTCCATTGCTTTCATATTTCCTTGTCTAAGCTTGTGTCCTGCCTTGCCAATAAAAAGTTGTGAAGAGGCATGCTGGAGAATCTCAGACTCAGTTCATGTTGTACTTCAAACCATGAAATAGCTGATCATTTTTATTTTGTATATTATGGGTGTAGGCAAAGTTTGTGTGCCAAAGCAAATGGTTGTCGATAAGGATCGATTATCAATCCCCTGTCAAGTTGCCAAAGCCGGGCTGAAGTTGCCACTAGGTAGGATTTTTTTATCTGTGCCAATGTGACATAACATCCAGCAACAGAATAGTCAAACCTGATGCTAGTAGGATGAATAACTGTGAATCACATGGAAACCTCATTCAAATGTCCAGGGGTAATGTTTTCTTTGTTTTGTGCCTACAGTTGGTAAATATAAGCTCAATGATATGAGATCTGTATTTCATTTGAATGAGAACGCTTATTATGGTTATGGAAATACTTGATCCGAAATGAGGATGAATAAATACTCCCAAATTGTTTGCATGTTTTTTCTCAGTGATTTTGATCTTGAACATTTTTAACTCGTGCATATCTACTGTTAATATCAGTTGCAAAACCACTGGTAGTGGATGGGACTGCCAAATCACATGAATTATTCCTCGCTTATGATTACTCCTCTCTCTCAGAACTGGAACCACCCCTGGTACTGCAGGAGTTTGTTAATCATGGTATGATTGTGCTTAGTGGGAAAATCAATTATTTTCATATATATAAGACTAGGAAGCTTATTATCCACTGCTCTTCAATTCTAGGTGGTGTCCTATTTAAGATTTATATTGTTGGAGAAGCTATAAAGGTTGTTCGGCGTTTCTCTCTGCCCGATGTTAATAAGTGTGAGATAGAAAAAGTTTCAGGGGTGTTTCCCTTCCCAAGGGTTTCTTCTGCCGAATCTCTGGCTGATGATGCAGATCTGGACCCCTCTATTGCAGGTAAGTCGCTGAAATGGCTTCAGTTTCTGTTATCAAAGGCACGCAATACCTTATTTCATTGTCATACCCAACTTTCATTTGCAGTACACTTATTTTATGCAAGCAGTAACATTTGGTTGTCATAAAAAACAATATAATTCCATCCAACTTTCAAGGGTTTCATGCATACCCAAGTGGTTGATTTAGCCATTCAATTTTCGATGCATATGATGAAGTATAACATGTAGGAGAACAAACTTCATACTTTTTAAAAGGGCCATGTTTGATGGGGTTGCCTAGAATTTGATAGGCACAGAAAGAACATGCTTCAATTGTTTGTTAGATTTAACAGCTTTCTTCACATAAAATGTCATTTTCCTTACAGAACTTCCCCCACGTCCTTTACTGGAGAGGCTCGCAAAGGAACTTCGATGTCGATTGGTAACTCCTTTTGAAGCCTGCCCCCCATTTCTACGGTATATGTTGGCTATGCCATACACCTGGTTATATGACTGATAGCTATACCATGCTTCATTTGGTAGGGTCTCCAATTATTCAACATAGATATGATTCGTGAACATGGGACAAAGGATGCATTTTATGTCATTGACATCAACTACTTTCCTGGCAAGTATACTATGTTCATTTATTTAGTTCTTTAAACCTCTAATTCTTCATTTATACTTACGTTGTGGACTCCTGTTCTCTTGGAGACCCTTTGGAAAGATTAAATGGGATTGTGTCTCTTTTCATCTTTTGTTGTAAAACAGAAAAGAAAATAAATCTATCATCTATGATGAGGATTTGTTACTGTTGGTCACACAGTGTCAAAATTTGTGAGTGATTGGAAAACGTAGGCTTGGTAGGCAAGATTTTCCATGCTACCAAAATTCTTCGTAGTCAGATACATCTAGCATTCATAGTATCCATGTTAGGACACAGACCAAAGTGCGGAAATAGGAAAACTATATGAATGGAGGCAAATATGATCTCATGTCTTCCAGTAGTCTGTATCATGAATTCCCAACCTAATTGCTGTACCTTTCTAGTTGACAACTTCTTTTATCACTTTGGATATTTTTCATCGTGCTGCTAGCTTTGTTCTATTTGACAGTCTTGGCATTCTTTAAAGTTTCTGCATTCGAAACTTGTTATGAAATACAGGTCCCCATAGCAATGATTATTAACATTTGCATTCTCAGTCCATAACCAACTTTTAAATCACCACAGGATATGGGAAGATGCCAGATTATGAGCGCATCTTTACGGATTTCCTACTGGGTCTTGTACGTGACAACTGTAAGACAGGAGCTCCACGTAAATGTTGAAGTTCTATATCCATTGCATATGACGTTCCATGCAGGTATTAGGTGTATTTGAGAAATTGAAGAACCATCCATTTAACACAACTCTAAAACTGCTGGATGGTACGGATCTTCTTAATCAAGTCACCACCATGTAAACACAAATCTTACTGCAAGCTTAGCTTGCTTATATCTTTTACCATTTTCATATTGTTTCTAGGCAAAATGACTAGATGCTGCTGCCTCTTTAGGCCCTTTACCTTCGACAAGAATTTTGATATTGTTTCAGACAGAGGCCAGCTATGGACTAGTAGGCATCAACTACGTTCTCATAAAATTTTCAACTGAACAACATAAACATGTACTTTCCAAAAGTTTCATTTTGCTCTTGTTTTTACATCAATAACTAGAATGACTTGCAAGTACTACTTTCCACCATAGTGATTAGTCTTTTCGTTTTAATATCATTTGTGGCCTTTCTTCCTGGTCGTGCATAAGGGTGAAAGCATTGTAATTGATCCTTAGTTCTGCAAATTTCAATACAAAGAAGATGAATTTTCTTGAGTGGGGTCCCATAACTGGATGAAAGATTGGTAACTGTTTTGCTATCTTAACTATCAATGCAAGGATAATTAACACCTATAACTAGTTCTCAAGCAAAACATAGATATGTGATGTTATTCTGAACATGTATGCTTATTGAATATCAAATTGATAAAAGCTCATAACACTAACCCTGTTAGTTCCAAATACCATTGTCGCATTTTCACAAATTGGTGGAAAGTTTCCCTCCATGTCATTAACTGGAAACTGTAAAGCGTAAAGAATTATATTTAGCAATGGTGCATTTCTTACATCACACCTTCGCATGAAATGTCTCCCTGTTCATTGAAGCCTGAAAGCAGTCAAACAAGTACAAAATGATAACTTGAAACTAATAGGAAGATGGCTAAATATCTGCTTACAATTTTGTAAAATTAAAGTTCTGTAAAACCTCCTTCAAGTAGTTTTTATAAGTAAATTTAAGTCTTCTTAAATCTTGTTTGTTAGTCACAAGTTCCTCATTTCAAATTCTTTAGCTAGTGATGCCGTCAATCATATAATATGATCTTTGCTTGGACTTATAACTAACATATCTTCTATAAACAATAGTAAAATAATGAAAGCATTATTATCAAGCCACTTAAAATATCCACAAAGACTGGTATTAATTTTATTATACTCGTGATGAAAGAATCAAATTTCTTGTACCAACACATAACTACCATTTTAGGACCATAAAAATGATTTGTTCAATTTGCAAATTATATTTCTTTTTTCCTTTTTCTTCAAAATCTTATAATTAGAGCATATAAATTTCTTCTTCAAGATCTCTATAAAGAGAAGTATTCTTCACATTTAACTGTTTAGATATAAGTCATTCACCATATATTATTTCATTTTAAGAATATTATTTCACTATCAATCTTGCACGATATCGCTCCATTTTTTTTTTCTCCATTTTGCCTAATCTTGAAGACTGATTTCTTATAAATCAACTTTCCTCTTTGTGGTAATAATATAAGTTCCCAAATTTTTTTATGAAGAATTCAAATTTCTCCTGCATTGCCAATAAGAGGAATCTGGATTATTTAGTACTTCTTGGAGAATTAATGACTCCCTAACCTTGGTTGTATGGTAACATCTTGCTTTGAAGCTACTTGAGAAGAAGTCTTTTGTTGAAATCCCTTTTTTTAATTCCAGTCTCGAAACTTTTTTGTAAAGTCTTATTGTCTTTTCTTCCCATTGTAATTTTTTTTGGTGCAAAGTTGACATCCCTACTGGCAATAATTTTGTAGGCAGCAAGATCCTACAAGAGATACCCCTTGCTCTATTATTGTATCATAAGAATAAATATTTCCTAGATTTTGGATCTAACTTTATGGTTTCTTTGATGTTATATATCATGTACATAAGACTTTGAAACAAATTTAGGTTGGAATAATCCACTGACTTCTCAATCCTCGTCTCTATTGATGTCTTCAACTCAATTGCATTTAATAGAACCTGATTCATTATATAATAAGAGGTATTAACTGCTTCTTACCTTGAAAGCCTTACTTAGGTCTAGAGCCCTTAATATTGCCATTGTTCTTTCTAAAATTATTTTGTTTATTTGCTCTTCCATTTCGAAGAGTGTATGCAATAGTGAACTATCTTTAATTTCTTCTCACCTACAGAAAACGTTAAATTTATCACTAGTATAAATTTCTCAATTATTTTTCCTCAAACACTTAATCATCCATATACACAAGTATATACACAGTACAAGTGTCCATATTGTTTGTGAAGAGAGAAGTGTCGGTTTTAGAAATGGTGAAGCCATAAGGAAGGAGCAAAGTTTCTTTTACCATTCCTTATGAGCTTAATGAAGGATGAAGGACACATATTACTTTGTTTTTTTGTAGACATGAGTTGGAAGTTAAGGATCAATAAATCTTTAGGATTCTTACATAAAACACAATTAGAGAGGATGCCTTACAAGAAGGAATTATTAGTATCCAAATGATTTAAAACCCATTCACGTGTTAGAATAATAGTAAGTGTAAGGAGAATAGTACCATGTTTAATAATAGGACTCAAAGCTTCAGGGTAATCAACGTTAGGACATTGATGAAACCCTTTTGCCACAAGAAGAGTTTCATAATGAGCGATAGAGCCATCAAGCATCCTATTGATTTTGTACACCTACGTGCATTTAATGATGTTTTGTATAGGAGAGAAAGGGACAAAGGACTAGGTGTCATTTCTTTTATAGAGGGGTACAAATACTTCACTCACGGCATCACGGGTATTTGTAAGCTTGGGTTAGGTAAATGAGATAAATTTGATTTCCTGGAGTGAAGCTTTGGAATTCATATGTAGGAAAAAAATTTATTAGTTTGTAGATATGGTTTTGGAAAAGGGTAATCATCATGATGATTAAGCCGGTGATCGTACATGAATATTATTAGAATTAACACATCCTATAAGTAGAGATGGATCACAAGTAACGATATTATTATATGAAGTGAGTGAAATTTTGACACTAAGCATGGTAGAGTTGTAAGGTGAAAAGGATGAACTACTTACCCATGTCAGAGTATGTCAAGGGCTGACCTTGGATGAGGATGAAGTTGAGATAACTTGTGAAGTAATTGCTGGATTGGGAATAAGAATGTTACAATGAGGTATAGAAAGATTAAGAAAACATGATTAAGGCCATTACTAGTAGGAGTTCATACTCGATTAAGATTTTCATTATCATACTCAATTAAGGTTTTCATTTATATTATAATAACCTAGTTTTGTATTGCACTTTTTAAAAATAACTTACCTAGAAATAAAATTGGACTTTGAGAGTATAAAAAAAATGAAAGAGAGATATGGTAAGGAAAATTGAGATATATACAATGGTTGGGATCAAGGTTTAAGTTTATGAATATTATAGGATCAAAGCCATATGTAACAAAGACTACTAAAAACTCTAAGTGAGGTATATTTAAGATTATATCTAAAGATTTTGTGGTATATAATATCATAATTATTACTAGAGTGGGCATTCCATTGATAAGGTATGTAGCCCTTTAAAATGCATGAAACCAAAAATGAATAAGTACGGAATCATTATGTAGGAGTGCAAGGCTAGCCTCTACAATATGACGATGTTTGTGTTCGACACATCCAACATGCTCAGGTTTATATGGTGAAAAGTTCGTATATTATACAACATGATTAGTTGAAAATATGAAAGTGTGTAATACTCTCAGCCATCATCAGTATAAATGGTCTTGATTATGGTGTGGAAGTAGTTTTCAATGGTTTTTAAAAATTTCTCAAATACCTTATACACATCAGATTCCAACTTTATAAGATAAAATCAAGTGTATCTTATAAAATAATAAACGAAAATGATAGTGTTAAAGCCTTACAAAAGAAGTTACAAGTGCATGATCGCAAACATCTAAATATATAATTTAAAATGATTTATCACAAAACATAGAGAGGGCTTTGTAAAGGATAGTTTGTGACTTTCACTACAAGAAAATGCATTAAATAGGGATGGAATATCAGGGACGGAAGTAATTTCGTCTGTAATCACCGACGAAGGAAATATTACGTCGGAAAAGGAAGATGGGAAGGACCGTTCACCGACGGAGTATATTCCGTCGGTGAGAGTCGTCTGAAAACGTTAAAAAACCAAGCGAAAACGATGTCGTTTTGAATTTAAACAAAACGACGCCGTTTTGGAACTCATTTTAATCCCCTAATCCTCCTGCAGTCATGTTTGCGCCACTTGATTTATTTCTCTAGCTCCCCCATTAATTGACGCGTCAGTTACGTTTTTAGTCCTTTAATTTGCTATTTCATGCTGATTCTTCATGGGACCATTAGTTGCCGCCACCTGTTACCTGATTTGTTGCCTTCTTGTGCGTTTTTCGTGACTGCTTCAAGTGCTGCTTGTGTTACTTCACTTGATTCCACGTGTCACTGCCTTCAGCTATTTAAGTTTCATTCATTTAATTCATCCTCTCAGCCGGCACTCTAGCTCTCCACTCTCTATATGCTTATGCCCTTGCGCCCACTGGGTCACGCCTCTTCAATTAAAATGCCACCTCCAGCTGATTCAAATCCTCTTGTAATTTAATTTGCTCTTCTCCTTTATTTTTCATTTTCTTGTCTTTAATTATTTTTTTCTTCTTCCTCCATGAAAGCAAATAGACATTAATTTTCGAAAAATGATCCATATGTCACGCTTTCAACTCACTTTAATTTATTTGCTTCCGAATTGTACCTAAAATAAAATATGAATTAAAGTGAATATCTTAAGCATTTTTGTTTTAATAATCGCTAAGTGAAAATAATTAAAAATATCAATAATTAAGCACATATCACCTTCTCAACTTCTTCTTCACAAGCAATTCCTTGAGTATTGCTCTCAAAATTCTCAAACTCCTCATCACTCTGTAAGGTTTCCGCACTAACGTCCATTGGGTATAACTCGGGTTGATATGGCTGCTCCTCTTCCATTTGTGCTTTTAGGTAGTTGATCCTCGCTACCATCTCACCTATTTTAACTGTTGCAACTGATGTTGTAGGCTTTGTTGAAATTGGAGATTGTTAACAATCATAACATTCATCAATTCTTCCAGTGATGTACCTGAGTTTTTTTGGCTCTCCGCATCTTGGAAACTAGACCAAGATTGCCTTTCATCTTGTTGGAATTATAGGGTATGCTATTGAAGTTGTTGCATACTCTCTTAAAATTGTTGCATAACTATTGAAATTGAAGATGGCCAACATTACAGGTCTTGATATAGTTTTCCAGAGGCGTACCTGAGTTATGACAAGAAGCTTCTAGTCTATACGAGAATTACTATGTATCCTGCAAATTATCATAGAAGTAATTCTGATGGTTATCCCATCCATAACCAAAGTTAGGTTGACTAGTCCAACCTTGGTTATAGGATTGAGAATAAGAGTTAAAGTAAAAATTACTTTCATCCATGATTTTTTTAAAAAAATCACAAACACAAAACAGAACAATGAAATGATCACAAAATAACTACACTCCCTAACAACGGTGCCAAAATTGGCAGCACGTTGTAACACTTGTCAAAATAAAAACTAGACCTACTACTATAATAGTGGTAAGTCCAGATCGATCCCACAGAGAGTGTGTGTAAAGTTTCCGAAATGAAAGTAATTGGTGTTTAGGTTTAATAGGGGGGTTGGATTTTCAAATAAGAAAATAAAATGAAGCTAGACTGATAAAAAAAAATTAAAGAAAACATGAGAAAAATGACAAAAATGGGAATTCGGTTGGGACCAGGTTCTTTTGTTCAATCTCGGCTTACACCCTAATTAAACATATTTTGTTGATTAGTTGTTCTCAAACCTCTCCTAGCAACTATTAACCGTGGGTTAATAATTAACCCCAGTGTTCTCTTAGGTAGTGTTTAATCAAGATACGATGATTAACTAAACCTAACTATCGAATAACCTAGGATACGATCTCTAGATTCAATTGGGTAGTAGCATTACGAATTAGGAAAATCGATTAATCACGGCAACAACCACATATGATGCGTCATTTAACCTCAGTCATGTTATCCCTAATGATTAGGAATTATTAGTCGCTACACATGAATTTCAACATAGTAATTACGAATTATATCAAAATTCTAGCAATGGGTTTGCAAATAAATGATTCAATGAACGCATTAAAATCATCTTTTCACAATACCTAATGAGTTCTTACATAAATAATCGAACAATAATGAGAATACGATTATCCATACACAAAAACCAAATCAATTAACATAGGATAATATAATCAATTTCTAATGAGAGAAAGAAATAACGAAAATAGTGAAATACACTTAACCCAGGTTGTCGACGTCGATGTCACCTCTAAACTGGTGTCAGGACGTCTAGTCCTTCATGGGTCTCTCCTGAAAACTGCTTTAGCCCCCTTCAAGAATGTCCCAATTAAAGACTCCCCTATCCCTCTCGCTACTGCTCCTTCTCTTTATTGCATTGTTGTTCTCATGATTTTATGAATTAATTCTTGTTCCATCTATAGTACACATCTTTAAAACCTGTGCTCTTACCTCTTGAAAATGTCTTCATTTATGCAGGATGTCAGACATCTACTTTTCAGATGTTTTCCTCTCCTACGTTGTCATTTCAGTTGGTCCTTGGTTATGCATCTGTGCTGCATTTTATCTTAGCATTTCCTCCTTATATTCGTACCTGTTAGCTCGTTTTGCACATTTGTTGTTGCCGTATTGATGCGTTGGCTATCCACCTATTCCACGTCATTTTGGCATGCCTTTTTCCACTAGCTGCATGTATTTTCATGCCTTATCTTTTCCTAGCTGCCACCTTCTACTCCTTTATTTTCCATGAAATTCACGTTCTATGTGCCCATGAAAAAACATGCATGGTTGTGCAAGTTTTCTACTTCTTTATTTTTCCATTTTTCTTGTCTTCTTCTTTTCTTTTAATTTTCTTCTTCATGGTCCATGAAGACAAGTGAGTGTTAGTCTTCAAAAAATGGCCCAAATATCGTGCTTTCAACTCACTTTAACTTCTTTTCTTCCGAATTTAAGTCTGGACTAATACATTTGTTGCCTAATTTTCATGCTCTTGTAGGTGAGGATGTGCATAAGCATCTCAAGGAACTAGATATGGTATCTCTGAGCATGAAGCCTTTAGGGGTGACAGAAGAGCAAATCATATTGAGGGATTTCCCATTCTTACTGAAAGATGTAGCAAAAGATTGGCTATATGATCTACTTACTGGGAGTGTGAACACTTGGATAGAGATGAAGAGGCCATTTCTAGAAAAATATTTTCTAGCATCGAAGACAGCAAGTATACAGAAGGAAATCTGTGGCATAAAGCAATATAATAGAGAGTGCCTTTATAACTATTGGGAGAACTTTAAGAAGTTATATGCCAATTGTCCCCATGACATCATACCTGAACAACTCCTTATCCAGTATTTTTACGAGGGATTGTTACCTATGGAGAGGAGCTTGGTCGACGTATTGAGCATTGAAACATTATGTGAAAAGACTCTTATAGACGCTCTTATTTTAATTGAGCAAATGGCTCTAATACTCAACAATTTAGCACTCGTAGTGATGTTTGTCGTGTAAACAAAGTAAGTACTTCATCCATCGAACATCGTTTAAATGATGTAACGTATTTTGTTAGAAAACTTGTAGTCAAACAAGAACAAGTAGAGGAATGTGGAATATGTTCAAACATGAGCCATCTGACCGATGAGTGTTCGACATTGCAGGAGGGAAGTATGAAATACGTGAATGCTACAGGAGGAAATTTTTCTAAGCAATACAACTCGTACTTGTAGATGTATAACTCAAGCTGTAGAGATCATCCCAACTTGAGTTATAGGGGAATAACTCACAAGGATCACATCAATTTCAACCAAGGCCACAAGCCTCCTTTTCCAGTTTAGGTACATCTCTAGAAGACTTGCTCAAGACTTTTACTACTAACAATGTTCAATTGCAACAGGGTGTACAGCAATTTCAACAGGCTGTATAGCAATTTCATTAGGAGACCATATCTATATTTCAGGAGGTAAAATCGAGCTTATAGAACTTGGAAAACCAAATGGGTCTGATGGTGGTGGTGATCAATCGTCTAGAGTTGCAAAGTGGAGGTAAGCTACCATCTCAACCCAAGTTGAACCTAAACAACATTAGTGCTATAACTTTGAGGAGTGGTGAGGAGATTGAGATTCCAAAGAGGACCTCTCTAAAGATTACCAATGAAGAAGAAATTGAAAAGGAGTTAGGAAATGAAGAAAACCCCTCATCTAGCACAAAGGTAAACTTCGAAAGCCCTAGTATTATTAAGACTAATCCTTCACCTTTTCTTAGCAGATTAGCAAAACTAAATAAGGAGGAAAAAGATAAGGAGGTATTAAAGACTTTCTAGAAGGTAGAAATGAACATATCTTTGCTAGATACAATTATGCAAGTACCGAGGTACATAAAATTTCTCAAGGAATTGTGTACAAACAAAAGAAAGCTAAGAGGTGATGAAAAGGTGATGATGGTTAAGAACGTGTCTACGGTTTTTAAGAAGAAAATACCTCTAAAATGTCAGAATCCTGGTATGTTCATTATTCCCTGTAAAATTGGTATACTAAAATCAATAGAGCTATATTAGATTTGGGAGGTTTAATTAATATCATGCCTTATTCAATTTATGCTTCCTTAAATCTAGGACCTTTAAAAGAAACAAATGTTATCATAAAATTGGCGAACCGCACTAACTCTTACCTTGATGGTGTAGTTGAGGATGTCTTAGTGCAAATGAATAAGTTAGTATTTCCTACGAATTTTTATGTTGTTAATATGAATGATGAAACTTCGCACAATCCCAGACCTATTTTGTTAGTGAGACTGTTCCTTAATACATCTTAGACAAAGATAGATGTCCATGAGGGCACCTTCACGATGGAATTTGACGGGGAATTGATTCATTTTTTCATTTTTGTTGCCATGAAACTTCCTCATGATGATCACTCTATTTTCTCTGTTGATGTGATTGATTCTCTAGTGCAGAAAATGTTTAAATTGAGTAGCAAGGATCATTTAGGAATAGTCTTGACTGAGCGTATGGAAGCAGAAGCCAATAATGATGTTGAAGTGGGAGAAGAGCTAGTCGAAATGGCAGCTACCTTGGAATCATTAGAGAACTCTCCAAAAAGGTAAGATTTGGCTACCATGCAGGTACTCGAATCTCACCATAAGTTGTTACCTTCTGATGTGCAGGTACCTAAATTGGAACTAAAGCCACTCCCCACTAACCTAAAGTATTCATATTTGGGAGATAAGCAGACTCTTCCAATTATCATTTAACTAGAGTTAACTTATGACTAAGAAGATGGACTGGTTCGAATGCTAAGGCAATATAAGAAGGCCATCAAATGGAAGATCACAGATATCTAAGGAATAAGCCATTTTATATGCATACATCATATTTTGTTGGAGGAGGATGCCAAGTCCACAATGCAAGCTCAACGTAGGTTGAATCCTTCGATGATGGAAGTCATAAAGAAGGCAGTTCTGAAGCTTTTTGGTGCTAGGGTGATTTACCCAATCTCTGACAGTAAGTGGCTAACTCCTATTCAGGTGGTTCCAAAGAAGTATGGAATCACGTTAGTGACTAATTAGGAAGGTGAGTTAGTTCCCACCTAATTACAAACCAATTGGAAAGTTTGTATTGACTATAGAAAATTTAACTCGACGACTTGTAAAGACCATTTTTTCCTTCCCTTTATTGATCAAATGCTTGAAAGATTGGCTAGTTATGAGTATTATTATTTTCTATATTGCTTTTTCAGGTTATCTTCAAATATCGATCACATCGAAAGATCAAGAAAAGACCACCTTCACATGCCCATTTGGTATATTTTCTTACCGAAGGATGCCATTCGGATTATGCAATGCACCTGCCACATTCCAAAGATGTATGGTGAGGATTTTTTTGAGTATGTTGAGAAAATCATTAAGGTATTTATGGATGATTTTAGTTTTTATGGTTCTTCCTTTGATGAATGCCTAGAGAATCTTGCTTTTATCTTAAAATAATGCATTGAAACTAACCTTGTGCTTAATTGGGAAATTTTCATTTTATGGTAGATCAAGGTATAGTTTTATGACATGTTATATCTGCTAGGGGTATAGAGATAGATAAATCTAAAGTTGATCTCATTTCCTTGATACCTTACCCCTTAAATGTGTGGAAAATGAATTAAATTCTTGGTTATGTAAGTTTCTATCATAGATTCTTGAAGGAATTTTTGAAGATAGCCTGCCCGTTATGCAAGTTGTACAACAAGATGCCTCCTTTAAGTTTGATGATAAGTGTAAGGAAGCCTTTAACACACTAATTGAGCCCAAGTTTATATTATTAATTGGCTGCATTTTCATAACTATTAATGCACTTTTTGACTCCTAATTGTGACT
>JAOSBL010000211.1:32330150-32340596 GCA_027568915.1 Erythroxylum roraimae | reverse complement strand
CCTTTGGTCGTTGTGGTTTGAGAATTATGGTACTTCTTTGTATAGACACATAGATCCTGGACTTCGGGAAAGTCCCAGAACAAAATTTTTTTTTCCGCATCGTGTGTATGTGATGCACGCATCGAGATTTTCCTACGGAGTCATCCACTGAGATGTGCCGGCGGACAAGATGTTGCCAAATGAGAAGACGATCATGTGCCAATAGCCAAAGGAAAGAACGTATACGTGGGGGACCCGGCCAGCGCCAAATTGTTTGCCAGATCAGCGGAGGCCGGTCCTCATTGTGGTCAAGCAGCAGGGAGTAAGCGGAAGCTACCGTAAAGTCCCCTGTAGCAGAGTAACCCCAGATCAGTCTGTCGGGACCCAAATGGGGTGCAGGGGGAAAAGTACCAGCGATAATCCTACAGATGGAGGGAGAGAGGTAGGGTTGAATACATGTCCAATTCCAATGACCAGCATGATCGACTAGATGTTGGATAGTGATGGGCCGGAGGTGTGTTGGGACGGGCGTCGTAGAATGAGCGAGCAGAGGGCCGAGGCGCGGAAGCCAAAGATCGAGCCAGAAACAGATCCTAGAGCCATCCCCGACGGTCCATTGAAGGCCCTGTAGAACTAAGGGCCAGGTAGCTTTAATACTGCGCCAGATCATCGACCCGCGGTTGCCTGGTATAGTAGTGGGGATAATGTGGGAATCAAAGTTATACTTTGCTAAGAGAATACGCACCCATAAAGCATGAGGTTTGGTGAGCAACGCCCAACCTAGTTTGGCTAAAAACGCGTCATTGGTGGCACAGATTTTTCGGATGCCAAGGCCCCCTGACTTCTTGGGTTGACATACATTCGCCCAGTTGACAAGAGGGACCCGGTTGGAACCATTAGAGGTCCCCCATAAAAATTGGCACATTAGTTTCTCCACATCATCACAAAGTCCGCGCAGGAGCCGAACCGTCTACATAGTATAACTAGGGAGCGCCGCAATAACAGATTGAGTCAGGGTGACTCGACCAGCCAGAGCCAAAAGGTTAGCTGACCACCCAGAGAGACAGCGGTGGACGGCATCGAGAATATGCTGGTAGGTGCGTTTAGTCACCCGACCGTGTAGCAGGGGCACCCCAAGGTAACGACCGAGATCAGACGTCGGTTGGACCTGTAGGGCGCGGCTGAGGGCGGTAGAGACAGAAGGGGGCACATTTTGGAGAAATAACACCGGGATTTAGCGAAATTGACCCGTTGGCCAGAAGCTTCACAAAACTCATGCAGGGTGTCTTTAATGACCGCAACTTGATCAGGCAAGGCTTCGGTGAAAAGGATAAGGTTATCCGCAAAGAACAGGTGAGTAAGAGGGGGACTGGAGCGACTAAGTTTGATCGGCCGCCAGCATCCGTGAGTGACCGCATGATTAATAGCGTGGCCGAGACGCTCCATATAGAGAACGAACAGGTAAGGCGAGAGGGGGTCGCCCTGACGGATACCGCGAGTGGGGTGGAAGACGTCACTGAGACCGCCATGCCAGGTCACTTGCATGGAAACTATGGAGATACAAGTCCGGATGAGGTTAATCATCGAGGCAGGGAACCCTATATCAGAGAGAGTATCGTGGAGGAACTCCCAGGATAGTCGATCATAGGCTTTCTCCAGATCTACCTTTAGAGCCATAAGCCCTCGGGGCCCCGATTTGCGTTGCATGGTGTGAATGACTTCCTGAGCGATGATGATGTTATCCGTGATCTGTCTGCCAGGGACGAAACTGCTTTGGGTCGAGGCGACCAGATTGTCGAGATAGGGTTTAAGCCGGTTCACTATGATCTTAGAGAGAGTTTTATAGAGAACAGAACAAAGAGCGATAGGGCGGAAGTGCGTAATGGACTTCGGGGACGAAATCTTAGGGATGAGAACCATGAGGGTCCGGTTGAGCGCGGGGTCCCAGGAGTCAAGCCGAAAAAGGTGCTGCAGGTAGCGGGTGACAGAGGGGCCCAGGGTCTCCCATTGGGATTGATAAAAAAGGGCTGAGAAACCATCGAACCTTGGTGCCTTGTGGGGGTGCATATTGTGAATCGCTATCCGCATTTCCTCAGGGTCGAGCGGGTGAGCCAACTCTGTCTGAGCATGCGGAGGTAGGGGAGGAAACTGCCCAGGCAACTGAGTGCGAGGGCGAAGGGGAGCTGTGTATATCTCCTTGAGGAAATTGTGAGCTAACTGATGAAGGTTCGTAGAACCAGAGATGAGAGTGCCCGTAGTATCAGTCAAGGATGTAATCCGGGCCCAACATTGTTTTTTCCGGGTGAGAGCATGGTAGTATTTGGTATTCCGATCACCCTGTCCAATCCATTGACTTCAGGATTGCTGGTGCCAGTGCAGTTCCTCCTGCAAAAGGACCTGCTCTAGTTCCGTCCGGAGAGATTTTTCAAGTTCCCGAAGAGAGGCCGAAGCAGGCGCATCGAGATGTTTTTGTATGCCG
Source organism: Erythroxylum roraimae (assembly GCA_027568915.1). NCBI lineage: Eukaryota > Viridiplantae > Streptophyta > Magnoliopsida > Malpighiales > Erythroxylaceae > Erythroxylum > Erythroxylum roraimae. Next base: position 32,338,138 of record JAOSBL010000211.1, on the reverse strand, counting down.
TCGAGTCTCGCCATCAGTCGCCGCTTCCGATGAAAAATGTTGCCAAATACGGTCTAATTCCAATGTTGAAGTTTAGTAGACAGAGACCTGAGCGATCCTGTAAGGTTCGAGTCGGTAGGGCACCAATTGTCCGCAACATAGGGGCCAAAGCCAGGATGGGTGAGTCAGGCAGATTGGAATCTAACCATCTGCGGCCGCGGAGAGGGGTCCTGGACATTGGTGAACGTGATGAGGACGGGCCGATGGTCGGACTTCAGAAAAGGAAGATGAGTCACCGTAGTTGAGTGAACCGCTGTGTACCAACTATTATTGCAGAAGGCCCGATCCAGACGGGCGAGAATGTTGCCCCTATGCCAGGTAAAACGAGGTCCGGCGAAGCCCAGATCCAAGAGATTACACTGGTGAACGCAAGCCCGAAAGTGTCGATTAACGGAGGGTTGGAGTTGAGAGCCACCAAACCTATCAGTAGCTTCTAATTTGGCATTGAAATCGCCGCCAATCAGCCAGGGTTGGGTGGTGACTTGAGCAAGCTGCTGTAAAAAGCCCCAAAGGTAATGTTGTAGAGAGTAATTCGGACTAGCATAAACAGTAGTGAAAGCAAAGGAAAGAGTGCCCCATTCAATACTAGCTTGAATAAATTGGCGGTGTGCGAGGAGAACTCGGACCGAGACATAAGGTTTCCAGAGAAGCCAGATGCCGCCCGAGTATCCGTTCGCCTCCACCCTATAGGAATGAGCAAGGCCCAACTATCGGATGACCTTCGAGGCTCGGACCCCACTGATACGAGGTTCGACAATTACAATCAATCCCGAATTGTGAATGCACATATAATTTTTAAGGATAGGCTGGAAGGTCCTCCCTCTAGCCCCTTGACAGTTCCAAAGAAGAATCGACATAAATCTAATTTAAATGGCGGGAGGGGCGTCCGGCAAGACAATCGACGCACTAGGCGGGGTCAAAAGGTGATCCGGAACGAACTCAGTCATTTGGGTATCGGATAGGGGCTGGGTGGCTGAGGCCGAAGTGAAAGTGTTATCCGGGTCAGGAGGGCGTGGAGAGTGGAAGGTGGAGCCCCCGCGGGAGATGGCGGTCGTGCCACCAGCATCGTGGGGGTCCTCCTCCATAGCCTGAAGTGCCAAGTCCTGGGAAGCCGGGAGGTTGAAGGAGGGGTCCAGGTGGAGAACGTCAGCATGACTTGGAAAGGAAACAGCGATATGGGCTGGGGCTGGGCTAGGAGTGGGTGGCGGGATGGGCTGGGGGGGTCCAGGTGGGGTTGTAAGAGGGGAGCCCCTGTGGGCTCAGCAGGCAGAGGGCTGGAAGGGGGATTGGGCCTGGGAGAGAGGCTAGGGGTCGGGGGCCTGGACGAAGGAAGAGGGCCCGTGGGTCTGAGGTGTATTGGGTGAGGCGCGGACGTGGGATCGTGGGAAGAAAGCTCCAGTTCTCGGGCAGGAGGCGCGACATGGCCCGAAAAGCCTTGTCCAGGACGCGTAGGGGGAAAGGCGTGCAGGTTACCATTCTGAGGAGCTGTCGAATCGTGAGGAGAGCCCGAGGGGGTTGCAGTGACCGTTGGAGAGGATGACGAATCCGCCGACGCAACGACGGCCAAGGCAGCGAAGCGCGACTCGTGGAGGCCGGTGAGGGCGGGGCGAGAAGTACGGGTTGGGCGAGGGCCCGTGGGAGGAGGGGGCGCTTTCCGAGGACGGCACTGTACTTGCATCCAGTCGCCAAATCCCAGCGGTGTTGTGGGTAGTGCCGAGGTGTCGCCAGTGTCGGGATGGTGGAGAGGAGTAGTAGCAGAGGCTGATTCGCCCGAAGGGGGAACAGCAGGGGAGGTCTCAGGTGGTCGGGTGGGGCAACCCGAAGTGGCGTGGCCGACCATGCCGCACCCAAAACAAATGGAAGGGAGACCCTCGTAGGAAACTTTGATGACTTCGCCGTCCAGTTCCACGACTGACCGGAGAGGGGAGCTGAGGTCTATGTCGACGGCCACTCTCGCAAATTTTCCCTGGTAAGTCTGTTGGGTGTGGCTGTCAATCTTCACCGTCCGGCCGACCAGGTTGCCCAACGCGGTGAGGATCGACGAGTGATAAAAAGCGACCGATAATTCGGAGAATCGAACCTAGGCCACAACATGTGTGACTTTGCCGGTGGAGGGACGAAACTTCGGGTACCATGGCTGCACTGACAATGTGTATCCGGAAATAATCCATGGCCCCTGAGTTAAGGTCTTGAGGTAATCCGCTTCGGCCCTGAAATTGACAAGAAAGAAATCGTTATCAAGGTCCACAATTTTCATGGCTCTGGCAGGTTTCCAGAGAGCAATTAATTTAGTTTTCAGCAAGGGAAAGCTAAGTCTCCTCCCTAGAAGTTTGATGATGATTGCGGTATCCCAAGCCTTGTATAATTGGCGTCCGAAGGGGTTGGAGAGCTCGAGGCCCATGCCATAGGAGCCTGGCACAATGGTGATATCGCCTTCAGTAGCTTCAATGGGATCGTCATCTATCCAGTCGAGCGCAGGGGGGCCAATGCCGTCAGCAGTTTGTCCTGAAACGACCGAGCTGTAGCTCGGGTGGGTGGGTTGGATGTTCGGGGCCGGAGGGGGAGGATCTTCATCCCGCTCCCGAGTTCGAACTTTCTTAGCCGCGTGGCCATCGGAAGGTGTTGGAACAGTAGTTGTCATCATGGGTTGTAGAAAGAAGGCTTTTGATATTGAATTGAATTGTAGCCCAATTAATTCTTCGTAAGATAGACAGATCCATTTCTCCAACAGAGACAACATCATGACCATCCCCAATAGACTAGGCTAAAACTAAAGGCTGAATCTTACGTGTAGCTTCCAAAAAGGTTAGGAACTGGATCTACCGTTTCCGTACAATAAATGTTCTCTAGTAATATAAGTTAACTTATAAAAACAGATGCCCACAACTAGGTTAATGATAAGCCAATTTTGCTAGGAAATTCTCCTTATAATTTGATTCTTAAGAACATCAATTTTATTTAGTAACTGTAATTTTGTGTTTCCTCGTTGTAGTAGTCCTGTACTTATATCAGTGGCGTGAATATTTGATTTCTTTCCTGACGTTTCAATTCCGTTGATGGAGAGTGAATACAATATATATGTTCATATAGGTATGTATGTGTCTTCCATGTCATTTTGTTTTCCTTGTTTCTATGAAATGATAATTAATCAAACCTTGTTTAAATCACCAATTTATTGTTTATCATTAACCTCTGTCTTGTACAGTTTGTTCTTATTCCTTTTGTCTCTTTATTTATTGTACTAATTAATAGACGTTAGAATTAAAAAAGGAAGTTTTCAACACTGGGGAACCTTACCATGTATGCTTATATATCTTCCAGATCCATCAAGTGAAAAACGATGAGCTGAGGTAAATAGTTCTTTTAGATCTGAACTCTAGTTCTTATAATCTATGATTGTCAAGGATTGAGAAGGATATATGTTGTCTTTGAAGATGCGAATACTTGTCATCACAATCTTCTTGGCGTACGGGGTATTACTTCTGATAAATTGTTCAGGTTGCTATAAGTGTGGAATAGGGTCAGGGAAATTGGTACTAGCACGCATGGTATACAGAGTCTGGACTGCTGTGTTTATTATGATGCTGCAGGAGGATCGCCAGTACGTTATGCTGATTGTGGTGGTGCAAGGTGTAAGTTTTCTTAATGATTTAATAACTGTTGTAGGCCCCTTCATGGCATGTTTCTGGTCCTGTAATGCGAAACTATACGGTCGGTATGTGTACTTGCAAGTCTGGTAAAATATATGAATTAATCTTTAAAATTTTTATAAAAATTTAAATAAATACTTAACATTTCACCAGTTATAAGTTAATTTTTAATGCTTATACTCATTTATAAATAACCTTTATGTACATTAAATTTAATAATGATCTTTTTAATATTTTTCCTACCATATGAATAAATTTTTATCCTTTCTCGTATGTTAAGTCTGATATTATTAGTAAATTTTGTCTATAAAAATTATATGAACAATATTAACTTTAAAGGTCAATTTATAAAAATTATAATGTACGACCTTTAACATTATGAGTTTCAAGTAGTTATGCGTGAGATGTTAGACTTCACTCTCCAATTATACATGCTTACGAGAATCTTTAAGACTTGAGGAACAAAAATGGTCTCCTTTTTCTTCTCTCTAGCAGCCTTCAGTCCTCGAATTTTCCTTGCCTCTAAGCTTGGCGTCCATGGCTTTGTTGCTGTTTCCTAGCCCTCCTCTTGCTGACTAGTTCTTGTTTCTTCAAGCTCAATCTCCGTCTTATTCCCGCTCTTGGCCTCTTCCTCCTCGAATATCGACAAAGGCTTGCTCCACTATTTTTGCCCCTGTAACTATTGTTTATCTTCCTGCTCAGGCTTTTAATGTTAAAGAACGATTTTTTTAAACCCCTCTTTTGTGAATTAAGGACCGTTTCTTCTTTTGAACAAAAGAAGAAAGAGCTTAAAGGGCTCTTAAATCAACATAGAGTCTTTAGCCTTCCCATCCGTAGCATCTCATTCTCTCTCAACACTTTCTACTTCCTCGAGCTCACCTCTCCATAATCTAGGAGGAGATGCCATAAAGTAAGACTTTTGGGATATTGATTACTTCCTCCTCAAGTTAATTGGAAGCAAGTACTAGGAGAAAGCTCTAATACCTTTTTTCACTTCTACCCTCCATGGACATAATATTGTTTCTAACTGAAAGCGAGTAGTCGGTGTCGAGATGTATATTAGCTGTAAATATTATTATTATTTGATAGATTTTAGGGGTGTTAATGGTATCTCTCAATTTGAGGGATTTTAGTTAAGATTTTCTCTATTTTTAAATTAAGTAGTTTCCTATTCTGTATCTAGGACTATATATTATGATGCGTTGTAACCCACAGGACGTAAGAGACAAATAAGATTTTTTTTTTCTCAATCTTCTTCAACATGGTATCAAAGCTCTAGGGTTTATTTGTCAAAGTTCTGCCGTCATACAACCTTCATTTCTTTCAGTTTTCTCAAGTTTTTCACAGCCTTTATTGCTATAATTTTTTTCACAGCCTTTACAGCTTCCTCTCGACTTGATGGAGAAACCTATCCGTAGTGGTATCAATTCATTCGTACATACCTAAAGGGTAAAGGGGGAAGGAAGACTTAGGGCATCTCTAACCCATTTCGGAGTTTCTTCTCTTTTAGAGATGCTACATTACGCTTTATTCCAATCCATAACTCTATTTTTCACACCAATAAAAAATATTCTCACCATATTCCTTTTTACCTTTCATTCATGATTATTAAAATTATTTTATAAAATTAACTCAAATTTACTTTTTCACATATATTTTTATTCACAATATTGTTGTTGTTATTTTTTTATTTTAATAAATAATAAATAATAAAATTTCAATTAAACTATAATTTGTTATTTGATAATACTAAATTAAATAATATATGAGATATATTGTACTGTTTTATATTATTTAATTATAGTAAATGACAATATAATTAAATTTTATCAAATATAAAATTTTATTGAATTTCATAAATCAAAAGCATTTTAACGTTAAATAAAGGCACAAAACATTTATTACACTAAAGATATTAAAAGATAATATCTTCGCTGAACATAAACATAGCATAATCCAGTAATCATCTGAATTAGTATATTGTTCTCATAAATGTTTTATCAATGCATTCCTTAATTCGATATGTGCATTTTTGTCCTTAACTTGTTTATACTGGGCAAGAAATTGTTGAAATTGGGCATTTTCATCTGTTACCCTTTCTACAGTCAATTCTGAAGCTTCCATTACACCTGTGATTGGTCCATTTAGATCGCATTCATCCCCAACAATCATATTGTGCATAATAATGCAAGCAGTCATGATATCATGCAACACTTTTTTTTTTCCAAAAAATGTGTCAATCCTGTAATAATCGCAAATGGCGATTGTAGAACTCTGAATGCACGCTTCACGTCCTTCCTATATGAGTCTTGGCTCATTGCAAAATATTTTTTCTTTACTGAACGTGACTCATGAATTGTTTGCACAATGGTGGACCATTTCGGATAAATACCATCAACTAAAACCTTGAATAACATAATGATGAGTAGGAGGAGCAATACCTTGAGCAAGGTTAGAAAGTAAATGCGATGATTCCAACACATTAATGTCATTATTTGTACCTGGCATACCAAAATAAGCGTGCCATATCCACAAATTATAATCAGCGATAACTTTAAGAATAATAGTTGGTGATCCTGAACATCCAACATGTTGTCCCGACCAAGTCGTCAAACAATGTTTCCACTTCTAATGCTTATAATTAAGATTACCTAACATTCATGGAAAATCACGTTGCTCACCAATATGAAGAAGCCTTGCAATAATGTTACAATTTGGTGATCTAAGATACTTCTCTGCAAATCTGGACAATATTTGTTTAATTTTAGTTCTACTAATATTCATGTATGTGTGTTTTAATTTAGTTTATATTTGTTTGTAATTTATTATGTTATTCAACTATTAATATCAATATATTTGTGGTTTACTTATTTGAAGTTTTCTAATGGATATTTTTTAATTATTTATTTAAAATATTTATTCATAAGTAAATAATTATAAAGTTATAAACATATAATGAAAATATTTATAAACGTGAGACTAAACCTTAAAATTATTATAAAGTTATAATTACTTAAAAAACATATAATGAAAATATTGGAATATTGTTTAAATAACAAAATAAAGAATGAAAGAATTAAAAATGAATAAATGAATGAAAAAAGAAAAAATTGAGAGAGAAAAAAGAAAAAGAAAAGCTGAAAAATAAAAAAATGAACAGTAATGGAGAGATGCTACAGTGCCACACCAAAATGGAGGAGAAATGCACCTCCAATCCACCGGCATTTTCTCCTCCATTTTGGAGAGATGCTACAGTGCCATACACCAAAATGGAGGAGAAATGCACCTCCAATCCACCGGCATTTTCTCCTCCATTTTGGAGAGATGCTACAGTGCCATACACCAAAATGGAGGAGAAATGCACCTCTAATCTATCGGTATTTTCTCCATTTTGGAGAGATGCTACAGTGCCACACCATGTAAAGTTTATTTGGAGTCTTTGAAGAAGAAGCGAAACTGTACAGTCTATCTAGAGTCCTTGAAGAAGAAGCAGGTATTAGATGCCCTCACTCCTTTAGGTATGTTTGTCATTAAGGTTAATACTGTTTCTGATCATAATATATGAGTATTAGATACTAGTTACAGTTAACACAGCTCATGAAAGGAGAACTGGACCTGCGCGTGGGCAATGGAGCAAGAGTCATTACATTAGCCATAGGCACTTATTTTTTGTCACTCCCCAATGAGCTTGTAATTAAACTGGATGATTGTTATTTTGTACCTATTTTAACAAAGCACATATTGTTTGTTTCTTGTTAAAATAAAGCTAGTTTCCATTTGAATTTCAATAACAATGGTTGTTCTATTAGTTTGAATGAAATGCTTTATGATACTGGTATATTATGCAATGGAATTTACATATTATATATGTCGCATCCAATTATGGATGTCAATGACACGAAAAGACATAAATGAGATAATTTAAAATTAACTTACTTATGGCATTGTCGCCTTGGCCATAAAAATGAGAGACGCATAGCTAAGCTCCACAAGAGTGGTAGTTTAAGGTTATTTGATTATGAATCATATGACATATGTGAATCTTGTTTATTAGGCAAGATGACTAAGTTACCCTTTAAAGGAAATGGTGAACGAGCGACTAGAGTATTAGGCCTAATACATTCAGATGTATGTAGTCCGATGTCCATCTATGCTAGAAGTGGTTATCTTTACTTCATTACCTTTATCGATGACAATTCTCGATATGGGTATCTGTGTCTGATGAGATACAAATCTGATGCATTTGAAAAGTTCAAACAATTCAGAAATGAAGTAGAAAACCAACTTGGGAAAGGTATC
>JAOSBL010000211.1:32259755-32271272 GCA_027568915.1 Erythroxylum roraimae | reverse complement strand
GCCTTTCTTTATTTATACATAACTTTGTACAAAACGCGCTAAAGGAGATTGCCTTTAGGGCACTACTCTAACAAATTGTAGCAATGTAAATTGAATGAAGTTTGTGCAGTATAGTCTAAATATATTACATTAGGACATTGACTAACTTCTTCTAGTGAAAGTGAATCGATATAATATTTACAAGAAATAAATTATTTTTCATCTCTAATTGCAGATCCAAGAACTAATTTGATTAATTACTAATTTGGTTAATTATGTTTGCTTGTTCTTTACCAGTTTAATCACATTATTTGATTAACATCAGCATATGAAGAAAATATTTGCAATTTATTTTATTAGATTAAGAAATTACTTACATTATAGTTGGATTTAACCATCATAAAATATTTATAACTTTCAAAATTCAAACTCTCTCAACTCCAACAATTCTAGCAATTCTAATATAACCTTTCACAATTCCGACAATTTTCAACTTTCAAACCATTCACAAATTCAATATTACATAACACAACCAAAATACCATTTAAACGCAATTCGAGAGCAGAAAAAAGCAATTGAAAACACACCTAAAAAATCACAATTCTAACTTGGTTCGGTGGGTAGGGTCGAGTCAAAAACTAGATCTGAAAATTTTGGTTTCACTTTTAGCAAGTAGTGACAGCAATGGTGGACTGGTGGAGGAGAGCAGCTAAGCAGCAGGCGAAGGAGGCTCAATGTACAAGTGGAGAGGCAGACCAGCAGGAGGGGAGACGCGATAGAGAGGGAGGTAGACTAGCAACCAAGGAGGCGCTCTGGAGAGGGGTGGTGACCGAAGGATGACGGAGATAGTGAGAGATGAGAAGCGATAATGAGAGTGAGAGAGAAAATTTTTTGGTAAGGACCGACAGTGACAGTGAGAGTGAGAGTGAGAGTGACAGTGAGAGGTGTGGGGGTAGTTTTGTTTAATTTTTTTTTTTAACAATTTAGTCAATTTTCGCGGTACCAACTAGTATTTAGCCGATATTTCAAATACCAGTCGGTATCGGTCGGTACTAGGCGAAACTTCTGGTATTGACCAGTACTCAAGGCCGGTACCAAAGTAGGAGATTTCGTAGCATTTTTCAGCCTAACTGAAACCTTCCAGTTGGTACCAGCCGGTACATTACGAAATTTCAAACTTTACCAGTTACTAAAAAGATTGTAAAAGGGTTTATTTTCACTCATGACAAAGAAGATTGTGAAAGAGTTCCTCTTCACTCAAAAGAAGACGCAAGTATGAAAGGCTCTCTTTTCTAAGTTGATCTTAGAGAGTGAATATAAACTAAGGATTATTTGGAAGAACCATTATAAATTGGATCTGTTTCTTTTTCTCACTCTTTTTAGTTATTTCTGTAATTATTATATGAATTTTCTATAACCATTCATTTTGGTAGGTAATTCATTTATTAAATTTTAAATTTGTCAAAAAGAGAACATATATAATTTACCTCCTCTCTTGTGTGCAATTCGGGGCTAGCAATCGATACTATAGCTAGTCTCATTTATACATACAATTTTCTTCCAAAATTTAGGTAAAATCATTTTGATACAATTTGATTTAAAAAATCATTTTGACACAATTTGATTCTCTTTTTAATCAACGTGGTAAATGTATAGGTAGATCCCATTTCTTTAAAGTTAGCAATTACATATATTAGAAAATAAGGATGAAACACTTTCTTTTAATCAAAAGGCTTAATATTTGAAAAGTTGTGGAGAATAGTCCTTATGTCCTAATTAAAACAATAGTTAGATAAAGTAGAGACTAAGGTATTAAAAGATATGAGTGAAATGATAATGATAAGATATTTGTGTATTAAATTACAAAGTATTGCATATTTTATTTTGTACTCTCAGTAGAAAAAAATTCAATATAGTGTTTATGTGTGAAACCTCTTCAAATTGACTAAGAAAAATAACACAAGTTTTGAGCAAATGTTGAGTTTTTCTTTTTTAATTTTCAAGTTTCAGACTGTGTGTTGGACTCATGCTTTATGGTCGGACTTGACTCAAAACCTGATTATGTATACATAAACCTATGACCCATATGCTTCTTTCCTTCTTTATCACTTATGCTATTTTTGCTTTTCTTTATCACTTCTCTCTCTCCTTTGTTTTGCAAGTATCTTCTATGAGTCTCTCCCAATATATCTCTTCTTCTCTCTTTTATTTGCAAATATTTTTATGGCTCTCTTTCTTTTATGGTCCTTCTTGCTCTTTTTTTGTTGAACCCCTTATTATTGAAAAGTTAATTAGATCACTCTTCACATATGAAATGCATATAAATAAATTGTGACAAGTATATCGTATGCACTTCAAGATCCAAAATGGGTTCAATTAAGTGATTAATTCTTTTTTTAAAAATTAATCTTAAAACCAACATTCTCAAGTTTTTAAGTTTATAGTTATTATAAAATTATTGACAAAAAATAAAAATTTGATAATTAATAGATAATATTTGAATTAATTTACTGCTCCCCTATTAATCTAGTATTTTATATGTGTACGCCTTAATAGGGGAAGACTGAAAGGCCAAGTTATTCTGCAAAAGAAAGCACAAGACAAAAGCAACTGATCTCCTGTCAGTTCCTTTCTTTTCTCAAGTTTCTACTGTGCGAAATCCCAAAACGGTAGCCGAAAGTCTATTAAACGTAACAGAGTAATGAACAGTTTATCTGGTCTCAGTAGAATGTAAGATCCTCTGTTCTTAAACTTAGTGCGCCTTTTGTTTCGGTCCGATCTTACTTGTCTAATTTTTGTAGACTTTATTTATTGAATAGATAGATTTTTATAGAACAGAATTAGAACAGCCTAACTACAATCTGTGCTGTGGTCTCTTAAATAAAGAGAGCTTGGAGTATGTTCAAAGGTTGATATCATTAAAAAGGTCGTACCCACTTACGTAAGAATTATGAAATGCATCAGAATGGGTTCGGTAGTCACCATGAAGAATAATATTTGGAGCCAAACTTGTCATATACTAGTCACGAGCCATTAATACTTAGTAGTGTCAAATGTGAAGGAAGAGCCTAATGCTGGCTTTTGCATATGATACCCATAAAATGAACTGGGACATCAAGCCAGTTTTTGAATTTTGAATTGATATTCACGGACAGACCTACAGACTGTTGCAGAATGGTGATATAATATCAAGAATTTATGTTAGGAAATATTTGTAAAGAAACTTTGCTCAGTCTCTAAGATGCTATGACAGCCTGATATAAATATGTTCCTTTGCTTCCTTCTAAAGCTATTCTTACTTAATCGAAAACCTTGCTTCGTCGAACATTTTCTTGACTAACCTTCCCATGCAATACTTGCATGATATAATATATATGTATATATAGTGTATCAGCAACCATTTTCCTGACAATCTCTTAGAACTATCCTATCCATCAAGAATTAACCATGTCCCAGATTAATGTCAGACTCCTGATATTTGTCGTGATATTTTTAGCGAACTTGTTACAATTTTCTTTATCTGCTGTTGTTTCTAGCGGTGATTTCAACAAGGACTTCTTTGTGACATGGGCTCCTAGCCATGTGAACACTTCTGCTGATGGCAAGACACGAAGCTTGACGCTCGACCAAGAATCGGGTTGGACAGGAAGTTGATGATATCTACTTGCATTGTAAGCTAAAATTTTGGTCTCATAGAACTTCTTTTGCAGGATCTGCGTTTGCGTCAAACCAGATGTTCCTGTTTGGTCGGATTGACATGAAAATAAAGCTAGTACCAGGTCATTCTGCGGGCACAGTTCTGGCATTCTATGTGAGTGAAGATGAGAGAGTTAATGAGAATTTCTTGTTTCTTGTTTCATGTTCATAGTGATGATTATAATGCTCTGGAGATGATGCAGTTATCTTCGGATCAGCCTAACCGTGATGAGTTAGATTTGGAATTCCTTGGCAATGTGAGTGGCCAGCCTTATATCCTTCAAACAAATGTCTACGCAGACGGGATTGACAACCGTGAAGAGAGAATCTATCTGTGGTTTGATCCAACAAGAGACTTCCATAATTATTCCATCTTATGGAACCTTCACCAAGTTGTGTAAGACATAGGAAATCAAAGAACTGATCTTTTTCCAACCCCAAAAGGAAGCTGGAATTTTTAATATAATTTGCTTCTTTTACAGTTTCATGGTGGACTGGATTCCTATTAGAGTATACAAAAATCACGCAGACAAAGGGGTGGCATATCCTAGGTGGCAGCCAATGGGAATCAAAATCAGCCTATGGAATGGCGACAGCTGGGCGACACGTGGCGGAAAAGATAAAATTAATTGGTCAAAAGGCCCTTTCGTTGCTTCCTTCAAGGACTACATAATTGATGCTTGTGTTTGGAATGGAAATCCAAGATTTTGCAGGGCAGATAGTCCCACAAATTGGTGGAACAAGGATCAATATAGTACCCTAACATCTATGCAAAGAAGGTGGTACAAGTGGGTTAGGCTACACCATATGATTTATGACTATTGCCAAGATAACCAGAGATTCAATAACAACCTTCCAACAGAGTGTTCTCTCCCTAAGTATTGACCTAAAGGAGGATATGATCTAATCTCTATTTGTAATTTTTCAATTTGGTTGTCAAGTTCATTCACTTAATGATTATTTATTTGTGTGTTCCTTTTTAGTACTAGAACTGTGAAATCTATTGATATTAGAAAGCTTAAATATTATATTATTTGTTTTTAGTTTTATTAACCACACTTATTAAAAAGGCGCCCCCGTGTGTTTTAGTGGTATGAATTAAAAGATGGGTCCATTTTGCATTAGGGAAATGTTAAGTTAATGGCCCTGTTTGACAATCAGCTGATTGCATTAACTGTTAGTTGATTTTATCAGTTGATTTAATTAGCAGATTACATTAGCTGTTTGTTAAAGATGTTTGATAAAATTAGTTGTTTAGTATTAGCCGTTTAAGTGTAAAATGACTTATAAGAACATAACTTAAAAAAATTATAAAGAAAACCAATTTATCTTGTCTCTGCAAAATTAATTTTTAACCCTTCCCATTAGTCTAAGTATATTCAATCATATTCAAGAGGTCGTGTATTGGGGCTGAATGCGTCAAAATAAAAGTTATTAATTGATGTATTAATTTACATATAATTATTTTTAATAGAAGTATACTAATTTTTAAATATGTAAAGGTAATAAATTTTTATTAATTAATAAATATATGTTTTTATTTTATTAATAATTAATATGATAATAAAATAAAATATATTAAAATTTTATTAATAATCAATAATCAATATGATAATAAAATCCTTAAGAGTGAAACGACTTCGCTTAATCCGTTCCTTTGTAAACTCTGCGTATACTTCCGTTTTATGTCGTCCGCACTTCGCCGTCTCTCTTTGCTTCGACCAACCAAGAGTGCTGAGAGAAATGGAGCGTTCAAGCAAAGAACTTTTGCACTTGGAGAACAAGCTTTCCACTACCAACTCATCTCTCGGTAGGCGATTCTTGTTTTCCTTTTTGATTATGCGCCTGGAGTTTATTCCTTAATTTTCTTTTTGGCCTGTTAATATGTATGTGTAGAGACTGCGCTTCTTTTATCGAACAAAGACTTGCAGTGTCAAACCAAGATACACCCATCAGCTATAAAGCCCATCACCAGTTCAGTTCCCCAAAGTCAAGGTAACCCGTTTAAGGATTTTGGTTAATCTGATTCACAGACTCTTTACTTTGTTTGCTCAAGTTTTGATTGATGTCAATTTTGACAGTTAAGGTTTTTAATAATTATTCTATTTGGAGGGGAAGGGTTTTGTTGAATATAATCGTTGGAACGAGTCAAATTTAATTTTGGTCTTGAGCAATCAATTTTGCAATTGCTTAAACACAGAGTTCTAATTTATTTTAGAGATGGAAGGTTGCAAATTGCTTAAATTATGTTAGTTACGGAACAATCGTGTTTTTGAAGTTCTTTACGTTTTGTATTTGTAACTTGGTGTTTCTTTAGTTACGTTTTTGTTCTTTTCCATAACTAATGACATCTTGTGTTGAAAGGCAACAACTCTTTTGGTGACTTGGTGTTTATAAGAAAGAGAGAAACATTGGTGTAGAGTGGAACTATATTCGCTGGTTTAGTTCAATTATTTCTGCTTTTCTGTTTCATGTTCACAAACAACCGTGGTTTTGTCAGACAGGCAAATCTGCATTACAAATAACTGTTCCTGTATAATAGTTGGCTAAGTTTCAATCATGTTTGTTAGAAAAATAACTTTAGTGCTAAGAGTAGTTCCGTTTGTAGGAAAAATGTTCTATGGCACTTTCGGTTTTTTTCTTTCAGTAATATTATTGAGTTACTGACTTATGCTCTGCTCTTGCTTGTAATTTGGTTCTGATATCTTTACCTTGGTCACAGTTTTGGGGAAAGTGAAAGATTTCCTTGGAGTGATGGCTGAAGCTAATAAACGGCTGCAGCAAGATGCTAAGGTATGCCTGCATGTTACTTGGAATTCATCTTCCTGTCAACAATAACTTGTTTCCTTCAAATTTCTGCTAATTTTCTTGTTCAAATGTAGGATAATTCTCACGACTATGATATTGAGGCACTCAGTGGAAATGAAGCTCAAGTCATTGAAATGGTAAAGGAGAATCCCTGTTCTCTTGTGTGGCTATTGGCTTAAAAAGGGATTTGTTAATTTATTTTTAATATTTCTTATTTGCAGGATTTGATGCTAGGTGTAGCTGATCTCCACACCCCTGAAGCTGTGGTTGCTGCTGAATCTGCTATTGCTGGCAATCAGTTTGTGATTTCTGGGCCTGCGAGCAGCAGTGAAACAGATTCAGAAGACACAAATGATGATGTTGATAATGAAAGCGGTGATGAGGACAATAATAATGAACTTTGGGATGGAGGCTATGATAAGGGAACACATTCTCCCACAAAATGCAATCAGCTGAAATTTGGAAAAGATGAATCAAGGGAAGTTGTTGAAAAGAAGAGGTCAAATAAGCGGCCAAAAATTGTAGTTATGTCCTGAAGCTAATTTTTTGTCAAGAGAAGCTTGTGTAGATGATGAGTTGAGAGTCCAGGGTCTCAACTCTCAAGCATGGGTCATTATAGTTGGGTTGGTGACGTACGTCTTGAGCTGCATGCTCTGTGGTAGTTGTAATTCCTCGGAGACTACAGTATCAATATTCAAGATTACTCGGTTTTCCGTTCTTATTGTTTTATTTCCCCCTTACTGTAATGCCTGACTATGGTGCCACCGGGCGCGAAGACGCAAGGGCATGTTATTTTTTAAAATAACTTTAGTGCCAAAGATTTGGAGAGGCAGACACTAATAAAGTTCACTGAAGTGGATCAAAGTAGAATTCCAAAAGGTGCAAAAGAATTAGATCTGTCCAAGGAACTGGTAATCTGTCTGACTTAGCTAATTATTTACCACTTCATCGTTCCAAAAAATTTACTTATTTAATTTACAAAATTATCAATTTTAGTATTGAATTTTTATGCTTCTCTAAGCTACTCATTAGCTCAATAAGCTTAGAGTTGTTTTAATAAATACTGTTAATTCGCTTCACTATGTTGTAAGATCCCCATATTTTAATAAAAATTTAAGTAAAAAAATACACAAAATAAAATTATTTATTGCTTTGTTTATAAGAATTGTTAAACTTCTAATTAAAATCTTGTATTATTTACTATATATTATTATATTATATATATCAATATTTACCGTTTTTTTTGTAAGAATCATGTACCATTATATTACAAACTTTATGTTAAAATTATTTGAAAATTTTGTGACACCATATAAAATTGTCAAATCATATAATTTAAAAGAGAAAAATGAAAAGTATAAATCTATGTAATATTAATTAATTTTAAGTTTATAGTTTCATAGATTAAATTTATTTTTATACTTAAAATCATTATTAATAATGTTAAATTTGATTTTTCTCAATATGATATTTAGTTACAAAATAATTAAATCAAAGTTAGTGAATTCATAATTATAAATAAGAGAGTTATTTTATTATTTAAGTTTTTTATGACGATTTCTAAAATCGTCACCAAAGGCTCACTCTTTGGCGTCACCAAAGACTTGCATTTAGCGACAATTTTGTAAAACGTCGTGAAACGGTAAGTCTTTGGCGACGTACAGTTTATTTGGCGACGATTTCAAATCTTAAAAAGATCAACTTTGTTGTAGTGATTGGTAATCATATTGAAGAAATTTGTTAGCAACATATGGAATAGGTTAAATTACGATGAAAAGTATGATTGTCAAAATCTAACGGCGCATATACTTGTTCTATTGATCGGGCCAAATTAACTAACATTAGATTGAGACAACTACAAAATATGTGGACTGAAAATGAATTAGTCGACACTAGAATGAGGGATGCATCATTTTATCGGTCCGATGAATTAGTTGAAGAAAAAATGATATAAGTTTTGTTGGCCAAGCTGAACTGAAAATTCAACATATCAGATTGAATTTTCCTTTTGAAGGGGATTCAAGACAAAATTTGATATATGATGACGTTAATTCTCACTAGTTAGCGATAATTAACAAATTGAAGAGATAAGAAACCACATCATTTTTTGTAATATTATTTGAAACTTCATTCATATATTTGTTATATTTATACCAGAAAACAGTTTGATGACAACTACAAGTGCAACATTTTTAGAATCTGATCTTCAGGAAGGTCTCTCGCCAACGATGTTGCCGTAGGGGTCATAATTGCAGGTAATAAAAGTGCCTCCATTACTGCATCTCACCTTAGCACATCCTACGCTAAACGTGTTCCTCCATACCACCTGAGTGTAATGTAAACATTGCTGGCCGTTGGTGCAAGAGTTGGAGTCATAATCGTAGTAGGGTTTCTCGTCAACCCACAATTTCACTGCTTCTGTACCAGATAAGTCGCCGCTGCTCATTGCGATGTTTTCACCGTATGGTCCACCGGAATGAACAAGACCGCAGTCTCCGGCACGTTTGTTAGCGTAGTCTTGGGCATATGCAGCCACCGTGTCATCCCAAATCACCGGTCCGACGCCTACTTGTGCACGAGCAGCATTATGTGCTTGGACATAATCTTCGGGCGTGTCTTGGGCATGGACCATTGAAAATATAGTTATTAGGGACATGCTCATTAGAGATAAAAGAGCCAAAGAAGTCTTGAACATCACCATTTTGGCTTTTTACTCTAATGAGCATGCATTAAACAATGGTAACTTGGTGATGGAGATGGGAATTTGAGAGAAATTTGACTGGTATATATATAGGCAACGATGTGGGAAGTTATGCCAGATTTAGGGCCCTATAATTTCTACCCCTTATCTAGAAGCCGTTTTCTCGAATGTTTTTTTTAGTGTCATTTAAGAGTACTAAATTGACCGAGTCTGGTTAGCAATAAGAGAAGTTATTATTTATGGGAGCCAAAACGTCAACAACACATAGGATTAAAGTGGCTATAAAGAGGACCGATGTGAATGGAGGAAATTTATTCCAAGTTTTTCATCTGCACATTCTTCATCTTTTCACAAAGTTTTCTTTTCCTCTGTTTAGTGGACGTTAGAGTAGCTTTTCTTCATTAGAAGTTAGTAGTAGTTATAACCATTGTTGGCTAATCTTCTTTATCTTGATTCAAGGGAGTTGCAGCCTTTGGAACTTTGTCGATTGGGAGATAAATGGGTCTTATTGCTAAGAGTTTCATTCATTTGTGGATTAAATTGTTTTTTAGTGCTTTTGTATTTATGATTATTTATGATTGATTTTTAATGTGCGCAATTAGTTTATTGATTAAAATATTCATCTGCTAGATTAAATACTAAGTATGTAAAAGTTCAATTCTTTTAATCTTTGTAGTAGCTAGGAGTTTCTAATTTGTTGCATCAGAAATTATTAACTATTAGGAAAAGGGTTCAACTAGATTAAATGTAACTACAGATGTTTGTGTTATCTTGTTTTGGTGGTCTTTTTTTTAGCTATATTTTTCTATATCTTGATTTAGAAAGATATAGTATCTAAAGTTGTTAAACAATAAGGGTTAGTTGAATTGCATGTTTTTATTAACAAATCTTAAGTAAAGACATATGTTTAATATCACATTAAATATATGATTGATGAAATAATTATTTTTTTGTATCAGTGATCAATCGTAGTGTTAATGATGAAAGCAACCAAAAATCGAGATTTGTTTTATTAATAGTTTTTTTATTTGCAAAATTTAATTTATTTTCTTTGTTACAAAATTTCGTATCATTACAACCCTTGTTTCATTAAAATCTTTCATAAAACTAGAATTTCTTTTGGGATTGATTCCTACTTTCCTATACTATAGTTCTTTTATTGCAAGATTTTAGGATTTAATTTAGGTGTAGACCACATCATCACCAGTTTATTTCTTATTAAAATTAAATTACCTAATTACAATTAAAGTCAAACACTAGTTATAATTTAATTTAATTTTAATAAAAACAAATATCTCATATTTGATTCGTGAAGTTTCTCAAACTTTATAATCAAGTCCAACTTAACTTAAATTGATTTATCTATTTTTACTGCTCTTTATATGTGACTTATTAGGTTCTTAGTATGTTGACAATGACTATAAATTATAATTAAACTTCATAATTAGAATTAGATAGATTTAAAACTTATTTTAATTTATCTTTAATTTTCTAATTAAATAATTAGTAATCATAGATCAATATTAACATAACAACATATCATAACTACCAAAATATTATGCATACCAAAGTGGTTTGACTCAACCTGTCTATGTATGATTATGATGTATAATTTAACCCTTTCATCGTCCAATGCTCCAATTGCATATACAGTATGAATTTAGTGTCGAATTCTTTAAATCCAACCATATTCATTCTTGCTAATTAGTAAATGATTTATAATTGATATTTAAAACACCTTTTCAAACCCCAATTCACTATGGTCGGATAATTCTTTAAGTCACTACTAATCAAAAACAATAGAATATTCTGTCCAATTACTTTCTAATAATTATACTTTGAACCTTTATTCATATATATGGGTGTACTTACAGCACCACATAGTGTGACGATAAATATTAAGTGCAACACCTTTTATAACATAATATTTAGACGCTTATTCTTCAATAAGGTCGCTGGCCAATGATGTTTCCTGCAGGATCATAGTTGCAGCCAATGAAAGTGCCTCCATTACTGCATCTCACCTTAGCACAACCTATACGAACGGAGTTTCTCCACACCACCTGAGTGTAGTGCCCACAAACCTTGCCTCTCGTGCAAGAATTGGAGCCGTAGTCGTAGAACGGTTTCTCGTCAACCCACAGTTTGACCGCTTGCGCTCCGGAGAGGTCGCCTGTACTCATTGCTAGGTTTTCGCCGTACGGCCGATTAGTAGAATGTACTAGATTGCAGTCGCCTGCACGTTGTCTGGCGTAATTTTGGGCAAAGGCAGCTACCTTGTCGTCCCAAGTCACCGGTCCGACACCTACTGCTGCACGAGCGGCATTATGTGC
>JAOSBL010000211.1:32104030-32117633 GCA_027568915.1 Erythroxylum roraimae | reverse complement strand
TATATATAATGAATTATATCATTTAGTACGCAATACAATAAAATTTTTGAAGATATCAAATGAATATGAAAATATATTTCTTATAAAATGAGAGGTTAAAGTGAAACAAGCCTCAAGAGTTGTTTAGAGTAGTTCAATTAGGGATGACAAATATGGTCAGACTTAACTTTGGCCCGAATTAGCTGGGCCACAGGCCACGTCTGGTTAGCTCAACCAGACCACGCGTCTCGCTTGGATCGAGATTGTCCCGACCCTGCCTGTGACCCGATGGAAAGGCACAAAATGATATCGTTTTGTTAAATTTAAAAAAAACTATGAGAATGAGCTAGCCCGTGGCCACCCACTGCCATTCTGAAGTTCAATTTGTAATGACTATAAATGTTAGTAAATCAAGTTTTTGAATCAAATAAAAATGAATTTTTCATATCAAAATAAGAGTTAATGGTAAATCATGTTTTACAATAATATTGTAAATTTGTTTTCACAGTAATTATGAAAAGTTCATAAGTTGACATTGATCATGGTAGAGCACACCTTGATGGCATATTTGAAGAAGATAAAATTACTCAGGTGAAGATTTGTAAAATATACCTTAAATTGTAGCTGGTGGTTTCCAAATGTAGCTTTATCATGGTTTGGTTTTGAACTTTTCCAATTTCACTTTATCAAAGTCATTTTAATTTGGGATTGATTCCTTGCCACTCAAGATATGGAGATATAAGACCGTGAGAAACAGCGGAACAGTTAGATGAAGAACACACCCTATCTGGCTGTTTCTGGGTAGCCCCAACAATATTACCTCATTGGTTTGTAGACATATGATGCAAGAGTACGCTTGACCAACCAACTCAGTTTTCCATTCATCACTAGAAGAGATTTAAAATAATAACAATAAAGCAGGCACCTGGTTCAACATTTCCCGTTCTTCTATTCTTCATCTACCTTTCTGAAGCTTACAAGCAAATTCAGTATGGAAGGCAGAACAAATTATTCAGCGTTCCATTTTTGGGATTGATTCTAAATCTCACAGCTAGATGCCTCTTATCCTTTCAGGATATGTTTTTGATAATGCTTTTCAGCTTTTCATTTGCAGCCACAAGTTCTGCAGCTATTCCTGGTTCATTAGCAGAATGTCCTGCATCTGGCACCACCTGCCCAAAGATCACTCTTTTTGGTAAATTGTGCAACTAAGATAAAAAAAAATGTAAGGAAAATGCACAATGTATACTTCTGTAGTCAACAATTGCAAACCACGAAACTCACATAAACAAATACAAATCAGACACATCCATAGAATATAACAATTTATGGTGGTGTCTTCTTCCAAAATTTCAAGTTTTCAACGACTTCATTATATTTCACTTCAGTGTCCATATATTATGGTGACTGCTTATCAATTTTACCATATAAACAGAATAACCAAGAGAAACAACGTAACAGAAATATGCGTACACAGGCAAATAATATCTCATAAAATAAAATTTGACATCTGCACATGGAGACAATCTTGTGAGTTTAAACTCATCTCCAAACTCTTTTTGATAAATTCTCACATTAGGGGATTGCCCTTACCACCGAAGCAGTAGTTTCTCCTGTAACGGCTTAAATAGGTTACTCTTACCTTTAATTCAGCCTCTGGCCATAATTTATGGAGATCCCAAGCAGACATCATTGGACAGCAAATATCATATCTTCCCTGAAATATCATTCAGATGTCAGGAAAAATTATGTACCAATGAATCTTCAACCAGAACCTCTTGCCATAGAAAATACTGGTTAATTGAATGCCAATATTCATAGCGGTACATACTACATGTCAAAAGATTTAGCTGATACATAAACAATGTGGTGAAATTGCAAAATTTGATGAAAAAAGAATGTGAATGGATGAATATTTGTAAGCAATGCATGAAACTGGAAAATAATGATTACATGCATTATACACCACAACCAAGAGAAAAAATAAAGATGGGCTGGTAAAAGGGCAACCATGCAGCACATGAAATGAACAACATTTTGATAAAAGTAGGCGCCTTGACTGTCCATTGACTATTTTTTACCTCAGGAAAACAACTAATGCCTGTGTCTTACAATGTCACTTGAATAGGAGTTAAACGAGCAGAATGCCAACATGTTGATAAACAACATATACCTGTACAATTGTGGTGTTGATATGCCTTATCTTATCAACATTATCTAAAAGGAATGAATCTGAAGGGAAAAATCCCTTGTTCACGAAGTAATGATTTTCAATCCTCGCAAAAGCCTGAATGGGAGAAAAGCAACATGCTCATAATTGGAGTTTAAATCATTAATATCCACAACGAAGCAGTGAGAAATGAATTATGATATCCTATTATCATTAAACTGTCATAGGGGCTGACAATGAGCATAATTCAGGTAAAAGTATTTGCCAAATATAAGCAAAACAAGAACTGAAAATGGTACATAGATTGTAACTTATGAATTATATTGTCCACATTTAAGCAACAATTTTCTATTACCACTCTCTTCATTGTTCTTTTCAGTTCGTTCTAATGGTAAAATGCAAGCTACAGGAAATAGTAGGCAAGACTGATCCATTTCTATTTGCACCCTTGCATTCAGAAGGTTAGCATGGTACCCAACCCTCTAAAATTATAAAGGCACAGATGCTTGCCTTCTTTTCATAAGGTTATTCAAAGAGAAATACATCAAGGTTCTCTTTCAATGTGAACAATCTAAAGCCCATAACAGGAGGTACTGAATTGCCTTACCAGTGAGAAATTATCATCATCCCCTCTTTTGATGTTCTCTTCATTTGGAAGAAGATGAGCAGTCATCATTTCCCATTTGGTCCATGCTCTTGCTGCTTCATACTAAGAAAATATAATGCACTCTGTAAGGGCTCACTTTAATTACAACTTGAAGCAACAAGAATGTGGTTCAGCAAATTTGGAAATATTTAAGATCCAAATCAGATACAAAGTACAAAAATGCTGCAACCAACACAACTTAAAAAGAAGCACCTAACCCTTACTTGTGTTTCCATATTGTCAGAGTTCAGTCTCTTCCTGTAAGCTTCAATGAAACAATCTCTTTCAGCTTCAGGGATGAGATCTCTAAATGGCTCCCAAGCTGTCATACAAAAAATGAATCAAGAAATAAAATAGTTTGATAGGGTATTTGCAATATGAAGCTATCAAGTCGAATGAGTTAAGAAGAAAAAATTTCTACCTCAAAGTGCTTATAACTGATTGTTAAAATAAACTAAATTAAAATACATTCCATTCAACATACTAAAAGGGAGCACGGCATAGTAGGATTGCAGGTATAAATACACACCAGTACACCTTAGGTGGTAATATGCAAAATCTTCTGACTGAAAAAATGACAAGATGGAATACTGCGTGAACTCACGAATATTGTGCCGAAGTTTTTTTTCACGTACTGAAAGGATTTACTTAAACATATTTGCTAAATGAAATATCCAAAACTTGACATCTACCTGCCACTAGTGATTCATATTAATTGCAACACATGGTCAACAATGCAATAGTTAGGTATTAACATATGTTTTTCATTATCCACTAGATCGTCTAAGCAACAGTATCCAGCATACCATCGGGGAATATAGCAGCAGCACCACCCTCATAAAACCAATCAATCTCTTTCTTCCGCAATAAAAAGATCCCTCTGAGGACCAAACCAGTGACCTTACAGGAGATCAAATGAATAGCACCCATATATGATGTTATTAACGAATCAATTGAACTTCAAACAAAGAAACAACAACAACTGAAGAACCGGATACCTTTTCAGGATGAGATTGGCTGTATACAAGTGCCAATGTACTTCCCCATGACCCACCAAATACCTGCAAAATGCAGAAAAAAACACATAAAATAAGATTAACATTCCAAATGCATCCAAGCTGAATGCCTGTAAAGACGTCCAGCACCGCAGAAGCTATCATCTTTTATTTACAGTTCAAGAATCATAGAGAAATTTGACCTGCCATTCTGGAATTCCCAAGTGTTCTCTTAGTTTTTCAATGTCATTGATAAGGTCCCATGTGGTGTTTTCCTCCAAGCAAGCATGAGGTGTACTCTTTCCTGCACCTCGCTAGGAAAGCCCACAAAACAGCAAGGGTAAGTAGGATCAATAAAAATGATGATGACATCCTCATAAGGAGTAGCTGGATGGCCATAGTAACCTGATCAAATAGAATGATTCTGTAAAAGTCAGGATCAAAAAACCTTCGATTACTAGGCGTTGTTCCTCCCCCTGGGCCTCCATGGAGAAAGACTACTGGCTGCAGAGGATCATATTCATTACACAGCACAGAAAAGATGCCACTTTGCCATTCGGCTATTACTATTGTACAGGACACAACAATTGAATAGATACAAGAACGTAGAGTATATGACTGAAAGATGCATCATCAGAAAGAAGGATCCGCGGACAGAGGTAGAGATATTAAGCACAATCAAACGACTGCCGGAAATTCATCAATCCCAAATCACCTTCTACAAGTACCAGGACATCAGTCTCATCAGAAATTATCTTATGAAAATCTAGATTCAGCCATTCCAAGACACTTATTCATGTGCGGATACCATATGCCACATGGTATTTAATCTAACAAGGTAACTTCTAGTGAAGTCTCCAACAACATCACAGACATCAAAGAATATGAACAAGGTCAGGAACCACATGCTTTTCAAGAGAAGATATGTGAAAGAATTGAGTCAAACTCATTTCATCAGCATCAGAAGTGATGGCAGATTCCGGGGGCATCCATTAAAAATAAAAGTGGAAATGCCCTTCAATCTACAACTCTAAACAGATTTTACCACTTGCAATTAGCTCTAGAATCGATTTAACACTTAAGGAAACTACGAAGGATATCATCAGGAATCTAATTAGTACAAATATTTTGTTTGGTGGTCAAAGCTTAAAGCTCCTCCACTTAATTCTTGCATCAAGACTACAGTCATGTGGTACAAATAAGAGTATCAAATTAGCAATTCAAGGTTCAAGGATATCATCAGGAATCTAATTAGTACACAAATTCTGTTTGGGGGTCAAAGCTTAAAGGTCCTCCACTTAATTCTTGCATCAAGACGACAGTCATGTGGTACAAATAAGAGTATCAAAGTAGCAATTCAAGGTTCACATGTTAACAACCCCACCACCCCAACAGCCCCACCACTGGCATCCTAACTTTACAGGTTTACGGTATCAAGTCAAATCATTTCAATTCAAAATAAAAACTTCAACCATTGCAACTCACATGCCCACTGGGATTTCCAGACTGCTCGTAGTATATGGCATGAATATCCGAAACCCCCAAAAAACCAGTATCATACGGTTCAATCAGAGGATAAAGGTTCCGATTTGATTCAGGCAACTCTTTGCTTGGTTCCATCAACTCGTTCTCGTACTTATAATCGAGATTTCCGACTCGCAGCACTAAGTTCCTTCTCCCTGCAACACCCAAACAGTGAATAGACAATCTAGTTACAACCCATGTATATAAGCATCATAAAGTCGCAATTTTTCACATAAAGCTCTAATCTTTTAGAATTCACATCATCAATTGCTTCAACATAGAGTGTATCTATGAATAACTAGAGAGAGAGAGAGTTAACTGGTGTAGGGAGGAGGCGAGATAAAGGAAGAGGAGAGATGTAAAGGCAAAATAGGTTTGACGTTTGAAGAGTAAACAAGGGAGAGAGAAGGACGAGTGACACTGAAAACTGAACGCGAAATGGTAAGGCCTACTAAACCCATTTGCTATTGGTCGCTGCTCATGCTTTGATTGAAATTTGAAAGCTTGTCTATTTTATCAGAATCCAAATTCTAAGTCCGTTCAGTTTGCGTCTACTACGTCCTTGCATACCTTGTATCTTTCTATAAGTCCTTGCATACCTTGTATCTTTCTGATGCTTGTTCTTGATTGAACATATTAATTCTTATAAAATTCTAACTAGGGCCAAGGAAGCACGTACAAAGTTCTAATCTTTACTTGCTGTGCATTAAATTAGCTGGCTATTGGCAGTCATTTTCAGGTGAAACAGGGCTAAGATTCAAGCTGAGAACGTGTGTATGCCTGTTCATTCTATGAAGAAAATCAGAGACTGAACCAACAAGTGGCTTTTCCTATTCAAGATATTGCTTGACTAAGTATGATTTGTTGTGCTAAAAATGCATCATCAGGGCATACTTAAATCACATATAGTGAAAGCAAATATTCTCATTAAATGAGTATTCTGAATGCGCTTTTGTTTTTATTTTTATCCAAAAAAAAATACATAATTTATAATTTTATTATTGATATTTCTATTTTATAAGACTTAATTTATGATATGAAATTTAAATTTAAGACTCGAAATAATATGAAATGTATGGAATTAACTACATCATTTATCTATAAATTTATTAAGACGTCTATACGGTAGTTTAAATTGACAAACAAGATATTATTCATCAAATGAGGTTGCATTTTATCTATTACATTCTGAATTCCGAGCATCTATAATCTACAGAGAGGCTATGCCTTCAAAACCGGTCTCTATAAAATGCTACAACCAAAAGCTAGACTTAATGTTACAGCTCCTGAACTTAAGTCTAATGCATCAACACCTCTTCCACTTTTTCATGTTTGTGAGGAGATACGATCCCTCAAAACTACTAGTTCTCTATTTCTCTAACCACAGGTGAATTTGCTGCTATTCCTGGATTTCTGGTTTACGGTGCTTTTCCATCGATAATTATGTCGGTAAGTTGACTTGGACCAGCTTCCTCTAGCATTTGGACTACCATTCTCATGGAGGGCCTTACTGATGGGATCTCTCCTGTGCAGTGGATGGCTATTTTTAAAACCTTAACGGCGTCCTCCTTTTGGGCCTTTGAGATGTTTGAATCCACGACATCAAGCAAACTTTCTTTCCTCTTCATCTTGCAGCGAAGCCAATTAACTATGTCCTTTGCTTCTCCAAAAACAGGTTCAATCGGTCTCTTACCTGAGACCAATTCCATCAGGACTACACCGAAGCTATACACATCACTTTTCTCGTTTACCTTGTAAGTGTACGCATACTCTGAAAACAAAAGCACAAAGACAGCCATTGATCAATAAACTGCAACAAGGAACGAAAAGGCACATGAAACTACATTTCAGAAACTAATACATACGCAGATATGAAGAATCTTAATTGAGAGACTATGAGAGGAATGTTAATACTTAAAATTTATCTATAGCTTGACAAATTTAGATTAGCTGCTCAAATCCTGAAAGAATGAGAATATAGAGGGAAACAAACATTAAAGGACCAGAACGTCAGATTTTACCAGGAGCAATGTATCCGTAAGTGCCAGCAATTTGACGAGTCCAGTCCCCTCCACCACCAGCCTGCAAAATCTTTGCAAGTCCAAAGTCAGCTATTCGAGGCTTCCAGTCCTCATCCAACAAAATGTTGCTGGACTTCACATCACGATGGATCACTGCTCTATCACAACCATGATGCAAGTATTCCAATCCCTTTGCTGCTCCTACTGCAATTGAATACCTCAAATCCCATCCCATCTGGATCTTGTGACAAGAGTGCAGCTGATCCCACAAGCTCCCATTAGGCAGGTACTCGTAGACCAGCAGATTGCTATCATCACTGGTGATGCTACAATATAGTTTCACAACGTTCACATGTCTGACAGCACTTAAGGTGGCTACCTCTGCTTCATACTCTGCTGACCGCGAATTTCTTTTTGCAAGCATGGCTGAGCTGCTTCGGTTGCTTTTCTGATCACCAGAATTTGTTGCCCAAATATGTTTCACTGCCAGCTCATTTCCATTACCAAGCACAACCTTGTACACATTCCCTGACCCTCCCTTGCCAATCAAATTCTCAGACTTGATGGAATCTATGATATCCTTTTCATCAAAACTTAGAATTCTGAATGATTTCATGTCCCAGCTGGAACCCTGCCTCAAAGGGTGATCAAGACTGTTGTGTCTTGATTTTGTGAGCCAGAGGTAACATGATGAGAAGACTAAAACTAACATTCCAGCTGCTAAACAAGCTAAAATTACTCTAAGATGAGTGGAACTTCTAGCATGATATGAACATGCTCGAATATCCTGTAGATCTTGGCTACATAAGCCAGGATTTCCTTTGAGGCCATCACGAAAAGCATCAATGGATAAGGATTCAGGTATCATACCAACTAACTGGTTATTTGAAAGGTCAAGATTGCTGAGTTTCAGGGATGAAAAAGTAGCTGGAATTTCACCTGAAAACTTGTTGTTGGACAAATTCAAGGAATTCAAATTAGGCAAAGAACCAAGACTCGCTGGGAGATTCCCGGATAAGGAATTGCCTGAAAGGTTTATGTCAGTGAGAGAGACACAAGAACTGAATGAGTCCGGTAAGATACCTGAAAAAAGGTTTCCATTCAGATAAAGACTTGATAGTTTCTTCAGGTCTCCAATTCTTGCTGGTATCTGACCAGAAAATTGATTCTGGCTCAACTGAACTGACACTAATGAAGAAGCTTTTGATATTTCCACAGGCAGTTCACCAGAAAATCGATTGTTAGATAAAACCAATAACCCGAGAGACTTTGCATTGCCAATATCAGGTGTCATATTACCTTCAAATTGGTTCATGCTGAGATCAAGGACCGAAAGGTTTGGCAAACCCCATATTCCAGCAGGAATTGTACCAGAAAGTGAATTGTTGTTTACACGTAGTCGAAGCAGAGACTTACAGTTCTCATAGCCTGCAGGAACCTGGCCAGTGAACTTGTTCTGCAGGATTAGAAAATCAGTCATTTTACCATTTTTGCACATATCAGATGGGATAGGACCAGTCAAGAAATTCTCTGAAACATCGATGTAATTGAAGTCTGACAACGAGCCTAGTTCTTGAGGAAGTGAACCTGTGAGCTGGTTCCTATAAAGGGATAACTCCTCAAGGTTCTTGAATTGACCAAACTCAACAGGCAATTCACCAGAAAATCGGTTTTCAAAGAGCTGCAGAGAAGCAAGTTGGGTCAATGATTTCAACTCCACAATTTCACCCTCCAACATGTTTTGGGAAGCGTCAAAGTTTCGCAGGCTTGTCAAGTTTCCAATTCCTACCGGAAGTTTTCCTGTTAATGAGTTATTGTAAAGCTCAAGCTGCCAAAGCTTGGTCAACTTTCCAATTCCCGATGGGATTTCTCCAAATAACAGATTGTCTGAGAGTTCGAGATTTTCAAGCAGAGTAAGATTTGATATACTGTCCGGAATCTGTCCTTTGATGGTGCAGTTGGTAAGATACAGCCAATTCAACTTGTGAAGCTTCACTACCTCAACAGGAAATGAGCTTGTTGCATCAAATGGATTGTCACCGAGGCTTAAAAAAGTAAGACCCGTAAGATTTTCCAGTGAATGCCACGGGAAAGACCCAGAAATACCACTGTTGTTCAGATTCAAGATTGTCAATTCGCGTAAACTAGACAAGTCAGGTACATTCCCACTAAAAAAATTGAACCCCAAATCCAAAACCTTTAAGTTTGAACAATTTCTCACGTATTCGCTGATGTCACCCCGCAAAAAATTTAACCCCAAAGAGATTTTCTCTAACGAGCCTAATCCGCATATTGAATCAAACGGTAGAACACCCTCAAGTTGCTGTTTGGGAAGATTAATTTCAGTGACATGTCCATTGACATTGCAAACGATCCCTCTGAAGTTGCAAGCAGAATTCTCCAGTGTCCATGTACTGAACACATTTGTTCTTGAATTCTGGAGAGCAGACTTGAAGTTCAGAAGCAGTTGAAGCTCATCTGATTGGGACAAACAAAACAGATTCAGGTTCAGCAAAACAAGAAAGAAAACCAGCAAACAAGGCCGCTGCCGGAAAACTTTTTCCATTGCCAGTCGGTGTACGTATGTACGTTTGTTATTGTCCAACAACAATGATGGTGTTTTAAGTCAGGGAGAGAGAGAGAGGGAGAGTAGTAAAAAGTTGACGAACATGGAAGGTGGTTAGAGTATTATCTATCAACATAATTGAAACACGAGGTT
Organism: Erythroxylum roraimae; assembly: GCA_027568915.1. Lineage (NCBI taxonomy): Eukaryota > Viridiplantae > Streptophyta > Magnoliopsida > Malpighiales > Erythroxylaceae > Erythroxylum > Erythroxylum roraimae. Next base: position 32,107,579 of record JAOSBL010000211.1, on the reverse strand, counting down.
GGCTTTGAAAATCTGAGGTCAGTTCACATGACTAGGTGAGAAGTGAAAATGAGAAGGACAAAGTATGTACGCAAGCAAGGAACTAGAAGCAATGGGTTGCCACAAGCTGATGTGGTGTCGATCAAGCAGGTGCCAAATGTCAGCAATTTGACAGTAAACCGAATTAAAAGCTCCTGCTCGTAGGGCTAATGGCGGCCCACCAGGGTTGACGGATGACTCCGTGCTGAGACTGACACCTGATACCCGCTTCTTTATTTCTTTTTCCATAATGTGTTCGACTGTTCGTTTCCTGAAACCAAAAAAAAAAAAAAGAGAGAGAGAGAAAACACTTCATAAAATTTTTAAAATAACAAATTTTAAGTTTCTTTAATATTCAAATTAGTGATTCAATATTTTTTTGTTTATATGCGTGATGTTATTCAAATTTTTACAATATCTTCAGATCCTCATGTTAAACTTCATTCTACCACATACTGTAGGCTAACCCTTTCTATGTGCTTCGCAGGTTTAACTGGATTTCCTGTGGTATGAATTTACTATTTGTTTCCGAAGTGTACCTTTAATAGTAAATCAATGTTAGTTTGGAGTTTCCAAATGACTTTTTCCATATGTCTCTTCAAGTCATATCGAGGCTTTTTTTCTTGACATCCAAACAAGATTCAGAAGGAAAAAAAGGAAAGTCGGTTTGAGGAAAGCAAGGCGACTACATGCGCAATTTGTTCCTCTGAACTGATGTCTGCCCAACTTTCATAGAAAAAGAGAAATCGACTGTAGTAGATGATGGGATGGTTTTGTCTTTCTGTGTAGTAGATACATTTTGACAATTGCTCATCCGACCAGAAAATTTGTGGAATAAGATGCATTGCACCAATTGAATGATAACTATTTAATAGAAAAATCTTTCTTGTTATTGAGTTAGTATATCCACACGATGCAGTAACAAACAGGTGGTTCCTAATATTTTATAGGCTCTGGATAAAGTTTTTTTTTTTTCTATTTTTGAGCCCTCACATAGAATAAAAATAAATAAAATATGAGTCCTTTTTGTTGTTCTTTATGAGGTCAAGAGTAGATCTTATTTTATTTCATTTTATTTTTTATAAAGATAAAAATATATCCTATTTTATTATTTATGAAGATGAGCCCTGGGCGGGTGCTTGCCCCGCCCTTGCCTAGGGCCAGCCCTGGTAGCAAAAATATGTAAAATAAGAAAGAGTGGGAAAAAAAGTAGTGAAACAATTTCATAATTATCTTTTTTTAACATCATAAATTATAAATTACTCGTATAATAATCTTGAAAAAAATAATTATATTTATGAGTAGAGTAATAATTAAAAAAATTTCCATTTTTAAAAATTTATAATTATATTAATTCTTGAGAATCTAACGCGTGATATTTAAATTTTTCATATAATTTCATATAATTATAGACTACCAAGTACCAAGTAATAAAGGTTTCTCCTTTGTAATTAAAAAATTGAAAAGACTGCGTACGTTAGTAGCCACCTCTTAACCTAGTATGTGTTTTATGAATTGTCAAAGTTCAGTATATAAAAAGTTCTCTAGAAAGCATCAAATAGGCACTAAGTTCAATGATTTGGAGCAAAGGTAATGAGATAAGTATGCAGTAGAGAAGAGAATATGATTGTATTAAATCATTGCATGATCAAAAGGAAGAAGAAGAATACTTTCACTATAATATCCATGTTTACGAAGCTTTAGCCAATGGCTATGCTGCAAAAACAAAAGAGTAGTGTAGCGTCGGCTGGAGATTTAGCCAACGAGTCAAAGTATTTCTATGATAATAACCAAAGTTGAATCTTATAATAACATTTTATGATAGAAATTCACTCGTTCAATTTAAGAAACTTTGTTTCTTCGTTGATATTTATAAGATAAGATATCAACCTCTAACCAACATTCTTCTTACATGTCAAGACATGAACAAGACTGCAATGAGAATCAAAAGCTAGCTAATGGGAAAATATTATAAAGAAGGACCAATAGCACAGACTATAACAAATGGGACAAAATCTCTTACCTAATGATAGAATAGAACACAGAATCTTATCACATTAAAAAAGAAAGTGGCGTTCCTTCGTTGAATGCCATAGCAGTGCGTTTTGTTTATGTTAGTCAAATGAAGTAGAGTTCCTTTTTGCGTCATTTCCAGGAAAAAGCGTTCCGACGACAAATTGAGCCTCCATACGTTTGTTAACCCAAACTCGATTACCCATAAAGCTAAACTCGGCTACGGTGAAGAATTTTACATCAGACAAGTACGAAAGTATTTAATAATTTATAATAATGTGTGAATCTCTCCTTATAGTTAGTTTTTAAGGATGAGTTAGGTCTTTGTAACATGATATTAGGGTTAGTTTATTTTAATAGTTTGAGGCGGTACTCGACTATGTCCCTTTACCTAATATGTTTATCAAATGTTCAGTCTTGCTCTAAAATGAGAGGTGTGTATCAGAAATCCCACATCGGACAAATATGAGAGCATTTAATAATTTATAATAGTATGCAAACTTCTCCCTCAAGAGTTAACTTTTGGAGGTGAGTTAGGCCTTTCTAACAAATGCCTATGACCCACTGCCTAAATTTACTTTATCGAACAAGAAAAACCCTAGTTGTCTTCGTTGTCTCTGCTTCCTCGCTCGTCTGGATATTAAAGTTCGAACTTTCTTTACGTAATTAGCTAACTTTTGAATTGAGTTTTAAACTGAAGATGTTCTGTTTCATTGGCTACAAATGCACATGATGAATACACCCATTTGTATTTTATTGTCTTTGGTATAAAGTCGATTTTCTGCTGTGTTCTAGCTGCCTACCATACCCACTTGTCTTCTTTACTTTGTTTAGTTTTATTTATCTCTCTCTCGCGCGCTCTCACCCAACCAAGATCTTCTTGTTTGACAAATCCTAGTAGCCCACTTACATTAAAGGATTTAAATGCTAAAGAGAAATATGACCAAGACAGGATTATCACGTTCAGAAGTAACAATAACAACATAATTGCACTAATTAAAGGGTAAATGAAGGTATGTAAATTTAAATAGTCATCTCTCTTTATACACTGTCCCAAGTGTCTACATTGTCTTTTGATTCTAAACATGATAGCCATAACTTGAAAGATGAGCTTCAAGACTAAGATCACATAGTTGGCCAACAAAGATCATGTTAAGTTATAATTTTAGAACTACGAAGGTACTTAGTAATATAAGGTTAAATGTAGATATAATACTAATTTAACTAACAATTACAGGAAAAATATTAATAATGTGTACAATGGGATACATAACTTTTATGATGACAAAATGCAGAATTAAGAATTTAAGATACCAAGAAGAATTTGTATCCAGTGTGATTGACAAGGCTAAAGCTGTAAAATTACTAGATTGAGAGAAAAGAGTGCTTGTAAGGGTGTCGATGTCAATGTGATCAAGAAGATCAAAAAGGTCAGAATAGGCACCCCAAATCCTCTGTCCAAGTTACCCTGTCCCTACTCTGTCCAGTGGGGTGGATGCCATCCATTTATGTGGACCC
>JAOSBL010000211.1:32087240-32103930 GCA_027568915.1 Erythroxylum roraimae | reverse complement strand
CACATAAATGGATGGCATCCATCCCACTGGACAGAGTAAGGACACCGTAACTTGGACAGGGGATTTGATCCCCATAATAGGAGGCTTAAAGGGCCGCAATAATGAAAGAAAAAGACTTGCATTGTTGTTGACTACACTTTTGTTAAGATCCCTTTCTAATGGCCTAATTGATCTTATTGGTCCCACAGTAGTTAAGACATTATTAATAGGACGGTGGGATTTTAGATTCCCTTAAAAATAAGATAAACAATAATTGTCTCTATTTTAGAAATGGATCGCAATGTAAAAGAGATCCACACACGGGTTCAAATTCGGAATAAAAAGATATTAAGAGCTTCATTACATTCACGTAATCTTGTTATTGAGCATATAAATAAATTTTTTTTATTCATACCAATTTGGATTAGAAGCAATAAGTTGATCCCAAATAACTTGTAGTTGTGGAATAAAATTATAGGGTTAATTACAAAAATTTCTCAAACTTTGTTCAATTTTGTAATTATAATACGAACTTCAAAAAATGATAACAAAATATTCAATTTTTTTTAATGTTAATCTGACGTTAGTGCCTTTGTTAAGTTTGTTGACCTAAATCAGATTATACGTCCACGATGACCTCACGCTTCGATTTCAGCTTTTTCTTTCGTTTTCTATTTGTTCTCTCGACGCCCTCACGCTAACGGCATCGGGAGAATAAACTGATAACAAAGAGCTTGCTGGTGCAGTACGCTACAATATGATAGGAGTTTAGGGCACTGAAAAAACAAACAGAAAATAAATGGCTGACAGCGCCGGGTGAATAAATAGACATCAAAGAGCTAAGGTTGCATAAACTGATTTAGAAATTATATTTTTAACAACAATTTCGTTTCATTAATTTTCATTTATTATGTTAATTTTGACTTACATGTATTAATAATTAGGTTTCTAACATCAGGCTAGTATTGAAAAACAAATTTGAATATTTTATTACTACTTTTTAAAAATTAAAAATTTGAGTATTTTATTGTCACTTTTTAAACTTCAGGCTATAATTATAAAATTGAGCAAAATTGAGAATTTTTTTGTGATAAACCTAAAATTGTATACAGATTGTGCAATCCCCTACCTTATGTGACGGAGTTATCCTAATAAGTTAAACTGATGAGAAAAGCGTTAGACATAGAATAACGTTTGGCAAGCATATGCCGAACCTCTTTTGTAGTCTCAAGATACATAAAATGTTGTTTGATTGTCGGCTTATATATGTTGCGAAATCATGTGAGACTTATGAAGATTTTTACAGTCCCATGAGTTGTTTCTTGAATTTCTCATAATTTTCTCCTTATTTCTCGGTTGCTTCAACAACATCACGTGTAACTTTATGTCATAACTTCAAATGGTCAGGGACAAAAAGCAACGGGTGCGAAGACAATGACTAAAGGGACTGCCTGAGGATAGTTGGCAAGTAGCAGTGAGAGTCTTGAGGCGGTGATCGGCAACTGGCTGAGAACATGATGTCTTGTACATACATGTCTTTAGTGTATGTACAAGAGAGGCTCTATACATAGGGCTTCGAGTACGTGAAGAAAGAAAAGAATGGTTTCTAATAAATTACACAATATTCTAATATTACATTTTGTGAATATTATGCAATCCATCCTGCTTAGATAATAAATTATCGTAATTGACTAACAATCCTATCTTGTGACATTATATGGTCAAAATGATGAATTTGGTCAATTCTTCACAGGTGAAGCCACCCTGCAGCTTCACTGTGCCAAAGAACGGATTCAAGATGGAGGGACGGAGGTTGTTCAGTTAATGCTTAATTTAGCACGTAGGATTCTTTCCCTGGCTCTCAGAATATATATCAACTCGTTGCATTGATGGCCGTACAATTTGTTTAGTGCCGTATGCTGAGATGATGTTTGTTGATCAATTTTTCCTTTCGAATACTGATTTTGTTTGAATCCAATTGAATTTTATATCATGAATGCTATGTAAATATTAAAAGGTACAACCTGTTCGCAATGGGGCTGAGGAAATCTGTCAACTCGGTCCCTTCAACGAGTGTGAGAGACATGGCTAAACACAACCCTTTATTTTTCTCCGAAATTCATATGATAAGACTATTCACTTCATGATTCTAAACATGGAAAAGGTGAGGAATTTCTGATTCTTTGTTGAAACGGCTTAGCTTGTCCAACAACTAGAAGCTTATAATAACTCGAGTGATAAATGCTTCCTTCTATACATGTTTTATCTCTTTGTAAGTAGAAAATAAAAGAGGGGAAAAATTCACCCTTTCTATCCCAGTTACAAGGAAAAATTATAGTCCTTGAACAACTTTACAAAGTGAAGGGGCTTAAAGGAGGGTGTACAACCGGCATTCTAGACATTGAAACATTCCCGGTGAGTACATTGGGTGCTATAGTATCCTCCACAACCACAGGTTCAACCTGCATCACTCTCTCAGGAACAATCTTCTCACCTTCAACCTTGGCAAGGACTTCAAAATGCATCATAACTGATTCAGGCTTAGTCCTCCAATCGGGAAATCCCTCCCATGTAATGCCATCTCCTTCTTTAACCTTCTTCTCAATACCAAAACCAATCTTCACAAATGTTTGAGCAAAGACATTTGCCTTCAACAACCTAATCGAACCTTTTTTATTAGCTTTTGGACCCAGCACAGAGGCTAATAACTTCTCGAATCCAACCAAATTTGAGTTTGAGGCATTCACAGAAACAAAAGGCCACATTTTGGTGAAATGATTGGGAGTTAATAGAGCAGTGACCTCTTCCAAGTCAATAGTGGATAGAGCATCAACTGGCTGGAGTTTGGCCAGTGAAGATAACTCTACAAGGCCAGGAGCAAGACGCTTTAACTTCAGCCGGTTACTGGGAACTACAGATGACGAGGAAGGAGCAGCGAGGGAGGTCGGACCTACAATACGAAGTGAAAGAAGGGGTGCCCCTTTTCCACGAGAAGCATGGCGAAGCTGTTTAGCAATAGCTAGAAGAGCAGAAGCAAAACCATTTCGAGTTCGATTGAGAGGAAGCGGGAGGTCAATGGGCTGGCGCAAGCTAACTGATCTGGCACCGTTCACAGTTACCACAGCACCATCTGCTAACAATACTTTCTTCACAATGCCAGCATCCACATCATGCTGCAGGTTACACAACAACCACATTCCATAGTAAATTAGCAAAATTTCTACAAATAATTTTTTCTTTAAAGCATCAAACTTTAATCCTCATTTCATTCCAATTCAACCAAATCAAACCAAACAAAGGAAAACAGAGAAAACCATTCGAACTAACAGACAGAATGGAAAACAGCATATACCGGCAAAGAGAGGCGCATGTCCTCAGCATCTTGGATCCAAATCTCCATGGGTCCGGCAAGCTGGAACGGAGCCAAAACGGGCAAGCCATCATCATGGGTTTTCTTTGTCTCCACCAACCCGCTATCATCATCCTTAAACCTAAAAATAGGCAAATCAACGTAGTCCCATCGGTTCACATCCTCCAATAGCTTGAAAGGAATCACCTGATTCGCCTCCACCTCCACGTCGAATTCGTATGCCACTGAGTGCCCCACAAGCGCCTCCCTCTGATCAAACCCCCATACCTTCAAATCTTCCGCCTGAAACCCTAGTCCCTTCACTATCGCCTCCTTTAAATCCTATTTCAGAACAAAATAAATAAATCAACAAAACTAATCAATCGTTATATAATTCTAATCAAATTACTAACAGAAACTGATCTATGAATAAAGCGTTTGACATAATTCAATGAAATTACTAACAGAAATTGATTTAGTATAGGGAGGCGACGGCGATGACGAGACAAGTGAGTCCGACAAGGGCAAGGTCGTAAATAAGACGAAAAACAGGGCCAAACTGAGCTTCGCTGCCATACCGTTGAGGATAGGAGAAACTGGAGAATTATCTTAACAGGTGCAAGATCCCAACTAGTTTTAAAATTAGTGAAAGAGGAGAATTCTGGAATGTTGGGGACGATGACGTGGAGGAATGGACCAATAAGCGGCATGAACGCGATGCGTTGGAGGGATGTGATTGGTGAAGATATGTTGGCGCTCAAATTTTGGTTACGAAGACGTGGAAGCAACGGTATCCATCTCCAGTTCCGATTAATCCGCATCTGATTTCATTAAGCCCAAAGAAGACGTCGTTTTATAAATATAAACTGGAGACAAAAACGACACCTTTTAGCTTACAAGTAACTTAAGTGTCATTTATTTAAAAACAAAATTGGCGTCGCCCGGACTCGAACCGGAGACCTTCAGTGTGTTAGACTGACGTGATAACCAACTACACCACGACACCATTTGGTGACGGATTGCTGCACAATTATACTAATGAATTCGTGCTTATTTCTATATGAAGAATGTCAAAACAAAACGGTAGGAGTAGGAGGAGATGGACGAATGAACTGAATTATTATGGCATGGTCCCTACGGGAAAGGGTACGAGGGATAATCATGCCTTTATGTGGTCAAAGGTTCTAGACAAGTCGGTGCCTACATTTTTTCATACCGCGTCAACAACGCAATACTCTCTGTTATTAGACCTCAATTGAGAATATGTACATATTCCAACAACTCTGAGTTTAAATCAAAAAGTCGGTGAAATTTTCTATCCATGGTCACGTGTTCGAATTCTAACCAATTAGATTATTCCTTTTAAATTTAATTTTTATTTTTCATTTTAAAATTTAATAATAATAAATTTTTGACTGAATTTTTCATTTCTGTTTTTATTTATTTAATTTTATAATTAATTTAAAATATTAAAATTATTTATTAAATATATTTAAAATCATACTTTTTAAATTTTTAAATGTAGTTATTTATGAGATAATTTTTTTAAATAGCAATTATTTAGTCTAAATAATAACATGAGTTTTAATGACTAAAACACATATTGATAAAAAATTAGTTTATAGATAATAATTTTACAAGTTTTTATACTTATTTAATTATTTGTTTCAATAAAATATATTGAATTTCTAGTAATAAATATTATATAAGAGAGAATAAAATAAGATTATTTATTTATTTCATTTATAAAATCCAAATTCTTAAGATTATTAATATTTAATTGTTAACAATAATAAAAGTGTAGTTATATATGACATTAAAAATAAAACATAATTGTTAAAATTTAAAAGTCTATTATCAGAGTAACATAACTTGCCCGTCCTCTAGTATTGCTTCTACCATTTTAATTTGTTAGTATAATGTACACATGTCTTAGCTATTAATGTCTGCAACCCCAAAAAGCAGCCTCTTGTTCACAAGTATTGATCATGACACCATTTGATATGGCACGTCAAAGGAATCTTACCAAGACCAATCAAAGTTAATTGTAATTACCTAACGCAGGTTCCTCGCGATGAGAGTGGTGACCAGTAATTTTCATGTGATTGCTTTCACTGGGAAGGATGATGCTCAATGATAGAGATGTATGAAAAGTCATAGCAAGATCGCAATCTTTTGTGGGGACTATGCGTACTTTTTAACAATTCATTACAAAACAAAGACAAGCATAATTGAACAATTTATGTCCAGTTTACATCTAATGCAAGACTTTTATGATATTCTCCAAACTCGTCATAATCACTTCCCTTGTCGGGCATCCACTTGTAAGCAGTTGTACGGATGTCTTAATAATGGAGTTCTCCTCAAAATTACTCCTCGTCTTGTTTTTTTAATTCTCTTCCAGTCATCTTTCGCATACAAGGAAGAGGAAGATAAAAGAGTAAATAATAAATCCGTGACGTTTCAGACAGAGGACTGTCTTATAAGATGAATTAAGTGCTGAATGAATTTCAAACTAATCATCCCAAAACATTCATCAATATGGTTGTTAAAATCAACAGTTATCTGGAAGATGGAACTCTTTTTGAACTGTTCAAACTTCTCAGGCTGACAAGTCTGTGTTGAGTTGTGGAAAATAACTTGGAAGGAATTTCAAGGGTAGAATGAGGAAGTGATCGAACATGCCAGAGTTTTCAGCTTACAGATTGGACTTGTGAAAGCAACTATTGAGGATGTGTTAACTATACCGAGGAATATGTACAGGAAAAAGTTACAAGAAGTCACAATGATTCCATTCATTCCAACCAAACTGTTACAAGCCATAGGATACTCAAGAGAAAGAGGACAAGAATGCCTCTAAAACATTAATTGAACAAAGTACTGCAACAAAGGCCTATTCCCCTGCTCAACCATCTAAAAAAAAGCCTAAACAAGCTGAGAAATCTGTCTCTTTTAAACAGGTAGGTGATAGAACTTGGCCAACAAGTTAACCAAGAAAAAACTGATCAGGAAAAACCCTCCTGCAAAATGGATCCTCACAGCAAACAAGCTTTAAGGCAATGGTTTAGGAAGCTGGAGAAATTTAGACCTTGTCCACTATCCTTACTAAAGAAGCTTTTATCTTTTCATATATTTATTTGCGAAACATCCATACTATCTTCCATCACTGGAAGAGGTTAAAAGGGATGGAGAAACCAAACTTGGGTTTATTTCACATGAACTTGAAAGCTAAGCGTAAACTCTTCACTAGATCCTTCACTGACATGTTGAACTCTGCATCCATCTGCAACAAGAGCACACAGAATTGGGTTACATGCATAATTGGTAAAGGAAGAAGAGATTGCCAGCAAACATCTTAAATTTTGTTATTTCCCAATCACATTATAGGAAATGAAGTTTTCAACTCTCTGTCAGAAAGCAAGATACTTACCCGAGCAATAATAGTGATGTCGAAAGAAGAAGTCCCAAATGTATGGGCGCTACTATTAGTAATTGTTAGGTGGAGCTTCTCAATTTCAGCCACTGTCTTCTCAAAGATCCCCTTCCTTTTCTCACAGTGAATTCTTATAAGGACATCCTTGTCACAATATCTTGCCTCAATTTCAGGTAAAATCTCTTCAACGGGTTCTTTTGAGGAGGAAGAGTTGTCATCATTAGCTAAGAGCTGAGATTTCTTCACAGTGACCACTGATTCCATGGTCTTCTTCTTTGTTTGCTCCTCAAGTGTCTTTACCTTCTCTTGTAGTTGTTTCAGGTACTTTATAGCATCTCCAAGCACAGAAACTTTGTCCATCTAAAATAGGAAGCTCGCTTAGTCAAAATGTATAAACTTGGAAGTTATTTGCTGATAAACAAGGATGTCCATAAGTGGAATTGGATACCTTTTTGAGTCCAGGAACTATAGCAGCTAAAGCTATGAACCGCTGACTGAGCTGTTCTCTGCGCTTCCTCTCTGCTATAATGTGATCTTGACTTTGAGAAAGTTTAGTGTTTGTGCTAATTCTCCTAGCCTCTTGGCTAGCCTTAAAGGCATAGTTTTGGTTCATAAAGGAACCTTGGGATGTCAATATATCAGAAGGTGAAGTACCTATGTTTTTGAAACAAACCGTCTCCTCTTTAGGCTTCACTACCCCAATTCCATTAGAGTGGCTTGAATCCGTGAAGTTAAGAAAATTAGGAGAAAAGGCAGTTTCTGGGCTTGACAAGATATTAGTTTTGCATGTATTAAAGCCATTTGGTTTCAGTTGCTTGGTGGGTCTTACATTAGTGGTTGAAGTATCCATGGAGGTTTTGATGTTAAAAGTTGGGTGAGACAAAAGGTATTGATGCATGTTTTCTCCAAAGACAGCTGCTAGTGGTGGCAAGCTTAGATCATCAAAGGAGTTCATATGCCATTGGTTGATGAAGCTGGTATCATCCATTCCCTGCGAATGATCAATGTCTAAACAATTAATACAGCGAGTACAAAGCTCTAAAACTATTAATTCAGTTCATAATCAGTGCATGCCACAGTGATAAGGCTTTATCAGTCTAGAAGTCGCAGGAGATTTGTAGTTGGCTGACCAGTTCATGTAAACCTCTGACGGAAGATATCTCCATGAAAGAAACAATTCCTTCTGATAGATAGAGCCTGCTGGAAAAGCCACTTAAAACATGTTAGCTTGGCAGTTTCACTGAACAAGATATACATCAATCGATCGCGTCTGCAGATCAACAATAATTAACCATTATTTGAACTAACACAGATGCGACATGTAACTGAAAAAGGAAGTGCATATAAGCAACACGGAAAAACAGGAAAGATAAATATAAGTATCTCCTCGAAGAAATGATTTGGTCTGACAATCTTAAGGAACCTTATAGCAATATAAGAACCTTAATGCTGTTGTCATCAGTAGATAAAGGAGACAGCAAAAGTACAGTAGCTGGAACTCTCACCCTTCAATAATAGCCAAAAGCTTTATTTGTCAAACCTCCACAAAAACAGGAGAGGGGCTTCTTAGGTTCCCTCTTCAAACTTTTATACAACAGCTCTTATGTTCCCCTCCCTCACGGGTGATTGATGTGAATAGTCCACGGAGTTCTGATCATTATGGGTTGTAACATTTTAATATAATCTAAGTGGGTTGTTTTTGTTGACAAACAAATACCTATTTGCAGTCACCTTTTGTTGTTTTGCAGACTTTAAGGGCACAGCATGACCAACTAGTCGTTGACATTTTTATTCATTCAAAGGTCTGCTAATGACAAAACAGCCCCAATCAAACTTGCAAACCCCCATATTAAAGCTTGCAGGAGGACAGTGTTCTAATTGCTGGTACTTAAATCTATGATGGAAGTAGCTGAGAAGGATTAAGAACTTTATTATATTATATAACTCTTAACCCGAATTAGTCAATAATAAAAAGAGTTTAAGCCCCATTTGGATTGAGACATGTCAATACTCATTATGGGGTTGGTTTAACTTTGGAATCATTCTTTGACTTCTTGTAGCTGTGTGCCAATAGGATAAGGACACGACACTAAGAATGGTAGCCTTGACGGTCCGGTTGAAGGTTGTGCTGATGCGTGGGTGTGGCCTGTCAAGCCGACCCATAATGAAGGTGGCTCATGCTTTCTCCCCCATTACCATCCGTGTGTGATTAATTTGGTGGCCCTGTTATGACTTGTGAGTGTACAACTTCAATTAGAAATTAAAAAAAAAAAAATTCTATTGTAATTTCAAGAGGAGAAACATTCTGCAGTTCTTGCAGTCTGATCAATTTACGTTTAGCAATAATGTCAATGAATTTATTAGCCCAAGGAGAGCAGTAGAACCTCAGTCTGGCACAAGACATACAGAGAAACATGGAACTCTATGTGGCAACCTGAATTTGGACTGAAGCGCCATCTACACCTACAATTTTTCGTTAATTTGTCTAGATCTCCGTAACCAGAAGCAGGAGAAAACGTCGATTCCTTGAATTGCGCTCTGATATTGCAGCTGCTGCGGTTCTGGGGATACAAGCCCCATTTCTAATGGCGTCATTCGAGATCAGAATTAGAGAAAAGAAAATAACAGTGAAATTGTGAAATCAATCGAATAAGGGTTTTGCTGATCTAAGGGTTTTGTTGCAGGAATTAACGAGGAAGACGAGTGTAACGCTTGAAGAAGCTAGGAAAAAACGGCAACGTTCGAGTTGTTACGTATCGTTTAAATAAAAACTACGACATTATGTTGAAGCTTAAGATGATTTTCACACGATTCATGTAGCGATAAGGAGTGGAGCCAAGAGCAACCAACCCAGTTATTATGTCACAGGTCTTATGAGAGAACCAACCTCAAAAGTTAGCTTGAAGGGTGGAAGAGCTCATAAGCCTATAAACCTCACATTAAGTTCTTTTATTACCGATGTGGGACAATTAGATCATAACATTCGTCCCCCTATAAGGACCAACGACCTCATTGGTCACGACCATGTTGGTCACGGCCACGTTGGTCACAGCTGGCACTTCCAAGCCACCACTCCGTGGGTCACCACTCCGTAGGCCACCACTCTGTGGGCCACTACTCCAAGACCAACTCTGATACCAATTATTACAGGTCTTATGAGAGAACCAACCCCAAAGCAACCCCAAAAGCTTTTGGGGTTGGTTCTCTCATAAGACCTGTAACATATTATGAAACCCATGATTCAAAGTGAGCAAATCATCCAGGAGAAGGACCAAAATGTAATCGCCATAAGGCTGAGCAAAATAGAGTTGCCCAACTTTGACTGTGAGCGAATCAAGCTCTGGTTATATAGGCGCGAGCAATTTTTTCAATTGGATCAAAGGCGGAGAAAGTAAAGGTAGGTATGACAATTCTTCACATAGATGAACAAGCACAGGAGTGGTACAGACTTTACTTACGGAATCGGAATAGACCAGAGGTGGTGGATTGAAAGGAGTTCACAGATGTCCTCAATCAACATTTTGAAACAGAAATCTTAGACGATCCAGTGGGAGACTTTAAAGAGCTAAAATAGGAAGGTTCGGTGCTAGAAATATTGCACCAAATTCGATCACTATTCTAATAAGCTATTATTGTCTGAGGAGTACTTGATTGGGTTTTTCTTGAAGGGTCTCAAACCGGAAATTGAAGTAACAGTGAGCTTACATGAACCATCGTCCCTACATAACACATAACATGTTGGCAAGGAAACAGGAAGTAGTAATGATAGCGAAGAGGATCACCTCCTCCTTTTGAGGAAACACATCAAGGAACATGAGCTCTGACGGTTGTCACAACTCAATTCTGAGAATGCAACAAACATCAGATGTAAACAGGAGTGTCACTCCAGATGGAATACTACCTACTCTGATGGCTCCACGACATTTGACTTCAGTAAAAACATTTAAAATCCCAAAACACAATATTAGCAAGGAATTTGACAATAAAAGGGCGCAGGACTCTGCCTTTGGTGCTTTGAAAAATACAGCCCAAGCCATAAACGTAATAAAAAAAATTACAACTATATGTGGTTGTCAGAGATAAAGACTAATTAAAAGCAATAACAGAGGGTGACAAGGACAAATGCAAAAACGAGTAGTTAGAAGTTGACTGTCCAAATGTATCCATGCAAGCGATGATGGCCTAACAAGCAAATGGGATTTTAAACAAATGCGAGTAGTGGGAAGGTATCAAAAGAGAATGATCCACATTCTGATAGACAACGGAAGTACCCACAATTTTGTGGATGCTTCGATTGTGAAGAAGGGTGATTGTGATATCAAGGACATCAAAGTGTTATACATCACAGTGGGTGCAGGATTGCGATTGGTATGTAACCAATGTTGCATGAACTTCACATGGACAATGTAAGGCGTTCAGTTCACCATGAACGCGATAGTACTAGCATTGGGAGGGTGTAACATCGTGTTGGGAGTTCAATGGTTAGTGGGACTAAATGATGAATAGTGTAACTTTAAAGAACACAGTATAACATTCAACTGGGAGGGCCAAGTAGTCATACTGAAGGGAAATCCAGAGAGAGGATCCAAGGTGGAATTAGGTAAAGGCTTCCATCTGACAGTTCAACACTCAAGAGGGGGGCAATGATACAACTCACTTCTCCAATCAAATGCCAACTACAACAATTGTAGGTAAAGGAAGATCAATGGAGTGCTTTTGATGAAATTAATGATGTGTTGTCAGATTTTGTTGTAATTTTTAGGGAACCCAACCAACTACCACCAGGAAACAAAATAATTTGGAACAAACCATTTTCTTAATAAATGGAGATTCACTTCATCAATAGGAAGAAAACGAAAATGTTTGCACTTTTTAGATGGACATCTGATCTTTGGGCCATCCATATATGCAGGTTGAGAACATGCATAGTGAATAAAAGCTTCAACTTCCTCAACAAACTCAGGATTGATGAAACCATCTGGTGTTAATCGTCTATACATCCAAGATCTACCAACATGACTCATTTTTGCAAAACTGCTATTTAAAAAGTGAGAATTAATCACATTGAAGTTTAAGTAACCATGTTTGAATTAATCACCTACAAGTTGATTTTAAATAAGCACTATGGTACATGACATTGTTTACACCTGTGAATCGAGAAGGCAAGTTCTTGCTGTGATTTCTAGGCTCATGGAATTTTTCACTGATAAGCCTCATGGGAGCTGCATCATGAGTTTCCAGCCTATATACCATTCTAAGAGTTTACTATGCCTCAAATCATTACTACTTCTTTAATTTTTTGATTGAAGTTCCTACACTAAGGTACGTGACATTCTCACAATATATGAATCGAGAAAGCAATTTCTTGCTGTAAATCCTAGGCTCCTGGAATTTTTCATCGATAAGTCTCATGGGAGTTGCATCATAGATTTCTAGCCTATATACCATCCTAGGGGTTTATTATGCCTAAAATCATTGTGAATTTTCCATAACTATACAACTTACTGCTTTTTAATTTTTTGATTCAAGTTTGTGCACTAACTTCGAATTAAAAGAAACACTAAGGTACGTGACATTGTTACACCATATGAATCGAAAAAACAAGTTCTTGTTTTAACTCCTAGGCTCATGGAATTTTTCACTGATAAGTCTCATGAGAGTTGCATCACAGATTTCCAGTCTATAGACCATTTTAGAGGTTTATTATGCCTCAAATCATTGTGAATTTTCTATAACTATACAACTTACTACTTCTTTAATTTTTTTGATTCAAGTTTGTACACTAAGTTTGAGTTAAAAGAAATACTAAGGTACGTGGCATTGTTACACCATATAAATCCAGAAAGCAAGTGCTCGTTGTGACCTAGGCTCATGGAATTTTTCACTGATAAGCCTCATGGGAGCTATATCATGAGTTTCCAGCCTATATATCATCCTAGGAGTTTATTATGCCTCAAATCATTGTGAATTTTTCGTAACTATACAACTTACTACTTTAATTTTTTGATTCAAGTTCATACACTAAGTTCGACTTAAAAGAAACAATAAGCTATATGGCATTGTTACACCATATGAATCGAGAAAGCAAGTTATCGTTGTGACTCCTAGGCTCGTGAAAATTTTCACCGATAAGCCTCATGGGAGCTGTATCACGGGTTCCCAGCCTATATACTATCCTAGGGGTTTATTATGTATTGGATCATCCATAAGATCTCAAACTCATTCCACATACAGTAAATACTTATGTAATCATACATCTACTCATCAATGATTCAAACAAAACCCAAACATAAATACTTAGACTATTAAAGAAGAACATAAAAACTCATCAACGATTATAAGAATATTCTAATCAACAACACAAAATCAAGAATTCCTTTGCATTCACATAAAACCTAAACACAAAAACTCATATTATTAAAGCAACACGTATGATAGACATTAGTTGGACGACTTACCTGGATGGACGGACAACTACAGACTACAAAGAAGAAAGATGAGCAATGCTTTTTAACACAAAATAGGGCCTGCAAAAAAGAATATTTCATATTTAATATAATACACTTGTTCAATAGTTTTGTATTTATATTTGTTGCATGCAAAGCCAAATTCATTATAAGCATTAACACTTGAAACTCTTATAATCAATTATTGGTATAATGTCAACAAAAGCATGTGATATATACCAACACAAGCAAAAGACTTCCAATATGTGATATAAACATCAAAAAGAGATAAACATAATGATTTTGTTACTTCTTATGTTGCCTTGGGAATTCTCTTACATAAGTGATAGAATAAATGGATCACAAAACTTTATCATTATATTCCATACTAAAATAAACCAAAACTTTCCTTAAGACATATGCTTATAATCTCTAACCAATATCTTGTTATGTTAGGCATAATGTAATGAAATTTATATTACGACATACAGTTTAAATAGCATGCTTCATCAGTGCTCTAAACAAGTTCTTCATTATGCCATTTTCCTTATGATTAGGGTCGACTATCATAATCTCCCTTACTTTTATTGAAATACAATAACACCACCAATTCTTATTCTAAATGAGATTATTAGAAATAATGAAGAAAAAGAAATTCCACTCTAATTCATTATCTAAACTGTTATTTCATGCAATAATACTAATATAAATAAATGAAATACAATTACCAATCTAGTCTTGAATGCATCAATGGCAATATCCAAATCATTGCCAATATATGTTGCATATATGAAAACAACATGCAAGAAATTAATAGATGATAAGGATAAGGATTTATCCACATTTTTCTTCAGTATTTAGTTTACATATATGTAACAAGATTACATCAATTTCAATGCATTAATGGATAGAACAATGTATTCATTTCAATCTAGGAATTAACACAATTCCATTCTATAATTTCATAAATTAGACTGATTTAATAATATTTCATCAAATCAAAGAAAGCAAGAAATGTTTTAGATTCAGTTTTGATGGCTGAGTGAGGGGTGATGATGAAGTTAGACTAGTAGGACGTGTATTCAAGTGATATAAGCCTTACATTGTTCTATCCAAACCAATTATATTCCAAGTTTTTAGGTTCTATATCTAGCGAAAGTTTGATTATAATCAGAAAAATAATCAATTCTCTTATCAATTTGCTAACAGATAACAAATTTTGAAAATGTTAGTAAGGTTAAGAGCTCAAAAAATAAATTAAAAATAGAAAAAAGAAAAGGAAAAGGAAAAAGGAAAAAGGAAAAGTGAGTTTTTATGCAAAATAAAATAGTATGGGAGTTGCTTATCCACCGTACCTTTTCTCTATAAGAAAGATGGATAATAAAAAATGTGCACTGATTGCACAAATTGTAATCAATATAACGTTAAAGTATCACCATCCCATTCTTAAGTTAGATAATATGCTAGATGAGTTTTATAGGTCTAATATCTTTATGAAATTTGATTTAAATTCTAGATACTGTTAAATTAGGATGAGTGAAGGAGGTAAGTGTTAAACTACATTCAAAATAAAAAAATACAACTTTATGAATGGTTAGTAATGCCATTTGAAATCACAAATACACCAAGCACTTTTATAAGATTAATTAATCATATTTTGTGTGCATTCACTAAAAGTTTGTTGTTTTGTATTTTGACGACATTTTGGTGTATAGTAGGGATTTTGATGAACATATGTGTCATTTATAACACACAAACTCAAATAATAGTCAAACTCAAACACACAATACTCAAACCGACGTTCATATATAAGCATTTAAATGAATACTTGAGCTAATCACAATGGCTTATGAACAATTAGGAATTTCGCTCATACAAGGAAAAACACCAGGGACATATAACCACTTGATAAAAACTTCAAGAAGAGTTTGTTTTTATAATGGCATGTTGATCATATGGATTCTAAGTAACATAATTCATAACATGTGGTGCCCTAACCAATCAGTCTAAATACATACGAAGAACACCTTCCAACCTTGTCCAAAACCATTTATATATATAAGAATAAAGAAACAAGATAAGATTGAAGCACTTATAAGTAGTTAAATAGTATAACTTAATAATAAAGAAATAACAATCATTAGAATATCTCACCTAAGGTAGAATTGTTATTATCTTAATATCGGTACAAGTCAATAAACACTTTAACTACCTATATAAAAAAGAGAGAGGTTAGACATATAAATAGGAAGGTGTAAAATCATGAAACAAAGAAAGCAATTATGCACCTATAATAAAGATAAAAGGTAAATAGTAAATTTATATGCTAGATTACGTAAAGTAAAATAAAAAGCCTTACAAAATAAATTTTTTATTTTTTCTCTAGTTGACCTAACATTATAAAAACCTTATCTAAAGTTAAGCATGAACCAAAAGTAATGGAGCGACATAAAATAGAGAAAGAATGGTAATCGTATTTTGTTGTATTTCTTATCATAATCTCAGCTTTAGTAATAATATACCCAACAAATACATTTTTCACTCTATCTTAAGTTTTTTCTCTTCAAATTTCACTTGCCTATCATAGTCAACTATTGGGATAACACAAATATTAGTTGTGAAATAGTGGGTATTTGAATGGAAAATAGTTGGGTATTCGATACATGATAAAAGATACTGTGATAAGTGAATGGAAATGTTAGGTATTTGAGAGTAGAAGGGATAAGAAAGCTAAAATGTGAGAGAAAACTTAAATTAAACACTAAAATAGATAGACATGTCACATCCATCTCAAAAAATAACAAATGGAAGAGGCAGTGAGATAATATATACTAGAGGAAAAAGATAATTTATGAAATAGTTTAAACTAAAATAGGCGGCTTAGTGGAAGCGGGAACTTTTGATCTACGTAATAACTGTTTAATCTAAAATATGGTTATACTAGTCAATTTATCATTATATCTAAGTGAATAAAAAGAATATTATTAATACATATGAAGAGCACCATCATAACTTATAAAGAATACCCTCTATACAAAGTATACCATAATTCAATGTAAAAAATATCATCATGCCATACAAATAGGTATCATCTTTACTTTAATATATCAATACCACAATTGAGTGAAATCAATACCATCATAATATGTAAAGAATATCATGAATTTATACAAACTATACCATGAGTCTATATAAAAAAACACCATTGCATTATATAAATAAGCACCACCTTTACTTTAATATATTAATACCACAATTGAGTATAAAGAATACCATCATAACTTATAAAGAATACTATGACTCTATAAAAATTATACTATAAATCTATATAAGAAATATCATCATAATATATAAATGAGTACTATCTTTACTTTAATTTTTCAATACTATAACTAGGTATAAAGAACACCATAACAACATATAAAGACCCTTGAATCCATACATTCTACACCATGATTATATATCAAATTATTATCGCAGTAT
>JAOSBL010000211.1:32063966-32085921 GCA_027568915.1 Erythroxylum roraimae | reverse complement strand
TTTGCATAAAAATTTAGAAAATAACTTCTAACCCTTGGCCTATAACTATATAAAGAAGCCTCTGATGCCAACAAACTGAATAACTAACTAACAACATTACACAACTGCAACCATACAGTCAAGACAACCACAATCCTTTTTGTTCTTCCGGCAATTCTACGTAAACTCAAACTGAAACGAGCTGGAAAAATAAAATTTCTAATGTATTTACATAAATGTGTTCAAACAATGTATAATGTAAAAGAACAACCATGAAATAATTCAAAATAGTTGAAGGCATAAAGTAGAGTAAGAGAGAAAAAAGAAGAAAATATTTTGAGAGTTAAAAAGAGGGTATTATAGAACATAAAAACCAAAACTCAAACAAACAGTTTAAATGACACCCCAACTCAAATAACCCAACACCAACTTAAGGAAGATAGAAAGAAAGGCAAAAGCATAATAAGCATAATGACCCTACTGGCTAAGGATAAGGAAGTACATTCATATCTTGATTTTGGTTGCAAATCTTTGTGTTTTGATCCAAATGTGAGATAAATTGAGTACAAATGGTGTTAATATTACATGAATATTAATTGGATTATTTTTGTGAATTTTGCATATAGGATGAAGGGAAAGTCATGAAAAATTGCATGAAAAGAGATAAAAATAAAAAAAGAAAATAAAAGAAAAGTGGTGACAAGTGTCACCACCTCAAGGTGGTGATAAGTCACCACCTTAAAGGTGGTGTGACTAACTTAAATGTTAGTCACCACTATGCATGACTAGCATTTAACTTAAATGCTAGTCACGTGCGTGGTTAGTCACAGGGGTGACTTAATTAGTCACTCCCGTGCGTGGCTAGTGACTTAACTAGTCACCTCGTGCAAATTCGTAGACACTAAAATGAAGCAAAGGATTTGAAGTATGCTTGAAGTAAATGAAGTTCTGTAACTTACATGTTTTCTTTTTACAGTTTAGCACAAGCATAATTGTAATACTAAAGCATTTTAAGAATTTTTTATGACTTGTTTCAATTGCTAATAACACAATTTATTCAATATTCAATTTGAAGTTCACTATAATTAAGTTAAGTTATAATCTGCTATTCTAAAGAAGTTAAGTTATGCAGTAGTAGTTTACATCACAACAGTTACTTATGTATTTATCTAATATCCCTTTACATATATACTGCTCTGTACTGCTATATATATCCCATTACTTACGCTTGAGACTATGTACTGCTATATATGCCTTACATTTATTTCTTTTCAACTTTAAGCCTTATTCTCTGTTTTCATATCTAAAAACTAACAACAATTTATCAATGTTCCAACAAGTTTGTCAAGGATGAAATTCTATTAAGAGCAGTAATAATCTTCTCTTTGAAGATAATTAACAAATTTTCCTATCTTCCACAACATGAAGATAATGCAGGGAACCTCTCCAACTACATTCATACCATATATGGCCTATTGAAAGAAATAAAAATTTTGTCAATGGCTAAATTCATTTACAACCAATTTTAACTACCAGTGGTTTCCTCTTCTAGTTTTTGCTCTAATGGAAATCTATTTGGGAACAAACTCTTCTAGTCAGTGCCATAACCCAGATAACACAGACAACCTACAATCCATATTAATACCACACAGATAACGCATCTTCAACATAATTCATACCACCCAGATAACTCAAACACCCTTCAATCATATCAATTAGCAATTAACACGTCCCAAGCAGTTTAGATAATTTTTTCGCTCCA
This sequence comes from Erythroxylum roraimae, assembly GCA_027568915.1. Classification (NCBI taxonomy): domain Eukaryota; kingdom Viridiplantae; phylum Streptophyta; class Magnoliopsida; order Malpighiales; family Erythroxylaceae; genus Erythroxylum; species Erythroxylum roraimae. Next base: position 32,084,180 of record JAOSBL010000211.1, on the reverse strand, counting down.
ACTTCAAACAAGTTGATGCAAACACATTTAAACAAGTTGACCCAACTGCTTGAATGCCACAAAGAGGAACAAGTAGGCTGTTACAACCTTTCATCAAACAGAAAGACTCGCACAGATACAGAGAAGAGATGGGACGCAGATAAATTCTAAAAGAAAATCAAGTTGATTGGAAGAGACAAGAAGGCCAAATAAGCATCACAAAAGATATTCAGCTGATGAGATAAGCCAAACAACCACATTGATAGCAAAAGAAAAAAAATTTAGCGGCGAATTAGGTTTACAAGAAACATACCTAATTCATGCAACTGACAGAGAAATGTTGGAGAAGACCGTGAAGAGCGAGAGAGACGAGAGCTTGAAGACGAGAGTGAAGAGGACAAGAGCGAGGGAGACGAGAGCGTGAAGCGTGAAGATGAGAGAGAGAGAGACAAGGATATTTCGGTCCTCAACATCGTAAAGTTTATTCCGACATATCCAGAATAGGTAAAGACAAGGGTATGTCTTCTTTAGCTATTCCCCAAGATCCGGAAATAATTAAACCCGAGAATAACTATTATAGCTCTCTTTTTCTAACCAAACACAAGAATAAGTAATTGTCAGAAATATACTAGGAATATAATACTTTATAGTGAATTGAACTTGTCTTATGGTATAAGATTTTGGTCTATTTCTCTGGTTGAGAACTTTAATATGCGGACAAGGACAAGGAGACAAATTTGAATCGATGAAGTCAGTCCATTACGTATGACCATTTCTACACAAGGAATTCCATAACATTTAGTTTTATCCATTTTTATGTTCACACGAAGACTACGTATGATGAAAATACGCAACTTCAAGAAGGAAATGGACTAGACCGAGTCTTCCACTGGAAGAGTAGGAGTCTTAATTATGCATTACCGACGATTAATTAGATAGATGGTTTGGTTAGTGTCTAATCCTAAACCAAATTCTGTGCCTAAATACATCTCAACATTATCTTATAGCAATAAGCAATCCATTTTCTCACAACTGTTTGATTCGACCGGAGAACATAATCAAGCCATAATTGATGCCACCAAGAACCGGTTTTTTGCTTTTTTTCATTTTGTTCTTTTAACATTTTTATGGTTTTAGATTTGTTGAAGTAAATGGTCTATAAAAAAAAAGATATTATTAAGAGTCATTTGGGAGAGTTCCAAGTTTTAATTATAGTTTTTTTTTCCAGTCATTAAAAACTTAATTAATTTAATCGATTTAATTGATTTTTTTTTAAATATTCAATTTTTAGTTCAATTTTTATTTTTCAGTTAAATTTATATTAATAACTTATGTTATTAAAAATTGATTAATTGATTAATTTATTAGTTAATTTTAATTTATTTATAATTTAATAAATTTAATTAAATTTTTAATTAAAAAATTTTCCAAAAAAAAAGGGGAAGAACCGGTCCTTCCCTATTCCAAAGTCCAAACTTGAAGAGTAAAGACCACCGATTTAGAACGAGAATTTCAAACATGGTTCCCACACCAACGCGTTTTTTTCCTCTCCACGGACACCGTTTAGGTGTTTCTTCTTTCTTTCCTCTACGCTCTGTATACTATATATACTCGCTAACCCTTTCCTTTCTCCTCCCAACACAACATTCCAAATCTTCATAGTTGTATCTTACTAGCATATGACTCAAAGACCCTGCGTCCCTTACTCTTCCTCCATAGCTTTTAGCTTACACTCCCATCTTTTGGTCTCCAGCGACCTTTCTGCTAATTGGGTTTAATTTCTTTTTCCTGTTTCCGATCTTACTGACATTATTTTTGTACGCTAAAAGTTCTGAGAAGAGTCCTAATCATGGGAGTTAAGGGTTTTGTCGAAGGAGGAATCGCTTCCGTGATTGCTGGCTGCTCTACACACCCTCTGGACCTAATTAAGGTTCGTATGCAGCTTCAAGGTGAAAACTTGCCGAATGCCCAACAGATTCATAATCTCCGGCCAGCTTTTGCCTATAACTCGTCTTCCGCCGCCGTCCTCCACCATCCACCTCCTGCCCGTGTCGGACCCATCTCCGTCGGGATGAGGATTGTTCAGAGCGAAGGAGTAGCCGCATTGTTCTCTGGCGTCTCCGCCACCGTACTCCGGCAAACACTTTACTCAACCACTCGCATGGGCCTCTACGATGTGCTCAAACAAAAGTGGACGAATAAGGAGACTAACACCATGCCCTTAACCAGGAAAATTGCCGCGGGGTTAATCGCCGGAGGGATCGGTGCGGCGGTCGGGAACCCCGCCGACGTGGCGATGGTAAGAATGCAAGGCGACGGCAGGCTGCCGCCCGCTCAGCGCCGGAACTATAAAGGCGTTATCGACGCCATATCAAGGATGTCTAAACAGGAAGGTGTGACTAGCCTGTGGCGTGGGTCCTCGTTGACGGTGAACCGCGCGATGATAGTAACGGCGTCACAGCTAGCGTCATATGACCAGATGAAGGAGGCGATTTTGGACAATGGGGTTATGAGTGATGGGCTTGGGACCCACGTGACGGCGAGCTTCGCGGCGGGGTTTGTGGCAGCGGTAGCGTCGAACCCCGTGGATGTGATAAAGACGAGAGTGATGAATATGAAGGTGGAGCCTGGGACTGCTCCGCCGTACGAAGGAGCTATTGACTGTGCGTTGAAGACTGTAAGAGCCGAAGGGCTTATGGCTCTTTACAAAGGTTTTATACCAACTGTATCGAGGCAGGGTCCTTTCACTGTGGTTCTGTTCGTGACGCTTGAGCAAGTTAGGAAGTTGCTTAAGGATTTTCAGTTTTGATTGATGACGACGAAGAATTAGTATTATACTTTAGTTATTCTCTCTACGATCTAAAAGATCATCGTGCCGAATTGTTCTTGTTCCTATTAGGGCTTATAACAGTCAAAATATACTATTCAGTATGCACTTATATAATACTATTTTATATTTTAATATTTTAAAATATTATTCAATTTAATTTTTTTGAAAAGTATTAAATTGCGATTTGGACTTTTTATAATGAAGGATGCTATAAAGTCAAGGATCAACACGTCCAATAAAACTGGAATCAAAGTACAAAATAATAGAGATTTAAAAAAAATTAAGAATCACTTGACCCAGAAATACAATTTGACTTGGACCCAAGAAGAGGCAAGTGGAAGCTTTGATATTCAGCAACTTCGATTACACCAAAATTTGCGTTTACCCATTGTCTTTAAACCCAAAAAAGGAAAGAAGAGAGAAGAAAGAAACGAACTCACTGCTAAATTAGAAATCACTTGCTTGAATGAACTTGAAGGAGATAATTGATATGTACATGATGGGCTCGTGGGGAGTACCACAGGTATGATCATCTGCTGCTGGAATATGCACCGATTGAACCTTTTGATATTCACAAACAAATTAGCCAGCACAACAATCTTGCATATGCACAAACAATATGATAAGACCAATGAGTAATCATCTGGTGTTGGTTCTTGAGGTCGCTTCTGGATGGTCTCCTGATCCTGCAACGTAAGATACATGGCCTTCAGATTTTCCTCTCTCAAGAATTCTAGGATCATGACCCTCTGAATCATCTTGGTTTTTGCGCGATTGATTGGCTGGTTTCTTGGACTTGTCAGAATTAGGAAGTGATTGCTCTTCAGTTTCAAACCCTTTTTCTCGGTTCTGGGCTGATTGAGAATCCTCCAATGGTCTCCCTCTTTCTTGGCTCAAGACTGCTTGAGTTGACGCACGGGTTTTGTCCAGATTGTGGAGTTCATTTGCAATCTGGTTGCGTCTCTCCTTCAAAAAATTGAGTCTGGTTGTCAACTTTGTTAATGCAGAAGAAGTAGAATTCACTCCCTGTCATTCGCAAAGTTGCGGTGGTTACAAATACGCACATACTTGTGCTTTGAAACAGAAGCTTAGAACAGGCAACGATTCTATTATTAACGAAGCGAAACGAAGGATATCCAATATCAAGCTCAGCTAGAAGAATGGGCGTCCATTTTGCATGAACTAGAAATAATATCATTTTCAGAGTGGCTATTTCACCCAAATAACTACAAAACCTACTCCTCACACCTCGTTCTTTGCACTGGATTTCTTGGAATGGGTCGACGCAGACTTGGAACTGTTGCTTCTACGAGTCTGACCCTGCTGCTGATTGTGAGGAGGATGCTTGTTGCTTAAGGATGATTCATGCTTGTTCTTACTTTCAGCTCCATCTATGGAATTATCCTGCCATGAATTGTCCATCAAGGAGAATCTACATTCATAAAGGCTGCTAACTTGATTCAGCTTTCCCTGAATCTCTTTTCTAACAGTTTTTTTATGCGGTTAAGTCAACAGAAATTTTATTTTTTTCTTAAAGAATGAGAACATAGACTTAGCTAACAAAAGAAAAATGGAAGAAATAGAACTACCAATGATTATGGCAGAAGATGGTCAAATTTTCTTGTGGATATTACACTCCGTTATTCAAATTCAAAAGTTGAAGAGTATTAGAACTAAATGGTTAAATAGGCGAATGAGCTCACAAAGTAATAGTCCATTTCTTAAAATCCAGCAAATTTTCACTGATTTCATGGCAATCAAAACTATGGATACTGATGAGGTGAGCTCGAAACGACGTGCATAAAAATATCAAAGTCTTATTGAAAGGCTCCAGCTAAATTCCTTGAAGCTACCTCAAGCACAAGTTCATCTAATTTGCAGTCGTCCATTCCTAATGTACTATTCCTACACAACATATGTAGTAGACAAACTAAATTTGTCATACTTGAAACATGGTAGATTATACATGCAAACAGATTATCCAATAATTAATTAATACATGGAAATGGTTATTGTATTTATTGCCTAAGATAATCAAGCAATTCCAGAAAGAGCAAGCTTATTCAGTTATTTGGTAAACTGTGAATTATATGAAAGGATGAACAGGATTAGAACAGCGAATGCATGGTGATCTGTCAAGAATTTTGATTAGGCAGAGGGAAAACTTGGGATTTTTATCCTAGAAAATCAACAGTAAGTATTGCAATAGTACACTAAAAATATAATGGAAGTGCCAGATTAGGTTTACCTTGCTTCCAGACTTTCCTCCAACATCCTTCTGCTTATCTTTCCTGCAAACATAGCACATTAACCATAACAATTCAAATTTTAGATACAATAGTCGTTTTTGGGGGTTGTGAACAGAAGAAGAACTAACATCAAAAGTACAGAGCAAAACAAAAAGAGGCATGGAATACAAACTAATAAAGGGCTTACACTTTTGTTTGATTGTTTGTTGTGTTTATGGGCTGATTTACGGAATCAGGCATAGAGCAATTGCTTGATCCACGCTGTTGATTGAGCTGCAGATTCAGATCATCAACCTGCTCCTTTAACTTTGTGATATCTGCCTCTGTTTGATTTACTTCTTCAATATCTGCCTTCATCTGTGCCACAAGTTAAAATCTTGATATGCCATTACAATGATTACATATACTAGAACAGAGATTAACTAACTTTTTCATCAATTGTGGATGGAACAAATAAGGGCTTCTCAGTTGCGCTAAGTGCAGCTTCAAGAGCTTTCCTCTTATCCCTCTCCTCCTGCAGTTGTTCCTGCAGTCTTGCGACCTGTATATACGCACCAAAAAAATCCAGTCAAGGAGACATGTCTTCCTGTCGCTTACTATTTAAGAACAAAAGACAGGCCCCTTTTTAAGCTAGAAAACTTAAAGGCAAATATATATACTGGATTTACAGATTGAAATGACATAATAGGTCAATATGGCATTCAGAAAACAGAAATTTACATGCTATCAACAGCAATGCTAGGGACGAAAACCAAAAGCAGTTAAGCAGATAATAGCAATAATTATTTATTGACTTTGAGTTCTCACGTAAACTCAAGCAGATATTCTTGTAATGTTATTGGACCAATAAAGATTCCCAATACATCCGATTGGAGCTGACATTGCCTTAAGACTACAGAATTGGAATCTGTATCCTATTTTCCGTTCACTAATCCAGACCCAGAGAGAAGTAGAAAAATCCAGCAATTGAACATGAAACTACTAGTTTAATGAGGGATGTCAATGGCATAAGAACATCAATCATGTTTCTTTTCAACAGCTTAAAGATAGAACTGCAACAATCTTACTACAGTTACCACAATCTTGAGATGCATCAATCCTCTCATACATGTAAATGGCAAAGAATGATAAAAAGAATCAAATGAAAGTACTGTTTTTGAGTGTTGACATACCTCTTGTTCGAGAGCTAAGCGCCGCTGATCAAAGGCCTTTCTTCGCTGTTCCAAGTTGGCTTGGAGAGCTGCATTACCTTTAACCTACAAAGAAAAATAGAATAAATTGTTATAGAAATGCTCCAGAAGAGACGGAATTTGTTACATAGATCAGAAAGAAGATGCGTTCTTTAATTTCTAACCTCTTCAGAAATTTTGTTTTGTAGCTCAAGTTTAGCTGCTTCCAGCTGCTCAAGTTCAGCTCTACATATGTGTTAGAAGGTCAGATCATTAGCATAGCAAGAGCTTATTATCCATACATAATGATACTAAAAAGAATATCCCCATATTGGATCAAAAGCAACAAGGAAAAATACGAGGCAGTACAACTGTGCAATGACATGAAACAAGAATAAAGAAGAGAAGGATGAGTTGGCTTTAATAACGGGAATTCTTTTAACCTTACAACTAAACATTCAAAATTCTCCACTATATGAATTGAAACTAATTGACAGAAAAAGTAGTAGTATTATGGGAAATAAAAAATCTAAGATCAATTTTAAAGGAAAAAGGTAATCAACTAGACTTTGCGTCACTTCATTGTTAAAAGAAATTATCAGTTCCACACATAAAATTTCTCCAGATGGTTATAAACGAATCAAGTAGAGCCTAATTACTAGTTTCCCAGTGTTTGTTGGTAAATTCCCATTATGTTGACATATATCTTGAACTGACCTCCTTAAACAGCACAAACCAGATTCAATTTATTTTGGGCACTAATCTTGCCTTCCTGGGCGGGTAAATGCGTCATAACAGGCTTTTCTAAATGTCAGCCTCCCATCTCTCACTCACACACTTATAGGTACCCACCCCGAACACACAAATAACATAGACATGCACTCATATATCCCTATGCATTTTAGAAATGAGAGAAATAGCATTTTTCTGCAGTGATCGTTAAGAATAAATGAATAATAACTGCATGCAGTACATCACACTAGAATTGCAAACATTAAAACATACAAAAGGAATTTACATTTTTGTGCAAATGATGTTTAAATACTTACTCCTCTTCAATAGGAAAATCCATCGATTCCCTGGAGAGGTCCTTCCTTGCCTGAACTCATGCCAAAAATGGTGGTAAACCAGAAATTACAAGTGGAATTATATTGCTTGTATACAATGAGTAAATGAAAGGAACTTAAAACACACAATGTGCTCTAATTGCATGAGATTGACAAAGTAGGAAGATACAAAATTGGAAAGAAGTGAACAAAAAAGGAAACTTAACCACATATAAAGAATGCATGACGATATACATACAGAGGTACGACCCCAAACAGTTGGACGCTTGATGCTTTCAGCAGGTCCATTTGCTATTGTTGCAGATTTCTGAATGCATTCTGGTGCATTACGACTAGTTTGCTTACTCTCCAAATTTGTTTCCACAGATTCATCTTCTAAAAGTTGACCATAATTATTAGCGCTCTTACTTCGATCTGTGATCTTCTCGCTTCTTTTACCATCACCATCAGGGAGCAATGTGGTTTGAACTGAACTTGATGACTTCTGCTCAGCTCTAGAATCATTATCTACCTCGGAACTCTTGGAACCAGAGCTAAGGTCGTCACCATCCTGTTACTTTTAACTCATTAGTGCATATAGCTCTTTCCCTTGTTTCTATGTATAAACTAGAAATACAAACAAGCAAGGAAATGAAAGCAAAACATGAGGCTTTAATTAATCTGAAGCATAGTGAAAACACAGTATACTAAAAGAACAGGATGTTGGGGAGGAGCTGGAATATGGAAGACTTGTAGCGTGCAGTAATGATATAAAATGTGACAGAATACAAATAACAGGAGTTCTGTTATTGAAGTGAGAGGGGCCACCATTTTCAATGGCTGGAGTAACATTGATTTTGAGGATATTATGCTTTTCAAGATTCCAATTATTAGGTAAGAGAGGGAAGAGAAGAAAGGACCGAAAGGTAAGAGCTTGAGATATGGATAATAGTAGGAGTTCAGGGAATTGGAGTAAGAGAGGCCATCGGTTGATGGCTTGAATAACATCAAATTTGAGGACAATAAACCTTTCAAAATTCGAGTTATCAAGCTTTTGGTAGACAAAAAAGGAGCAAAGGGAAGCAAAGAGCATTTGAATAATTTTCAGCAAAGCTCTCAGGGTTGGTTCCGAACAATATTCTTCGAATGCCCAGAAAAATGCACTAAAAATAAAAAGATACGGAATTTAAAAGAGAAAAGAAGAATGAATATGAAAAAAAAAAGTGGACAAACCTTATTGACAGACAGGTCATCTTTTCCAGAGCCATCACTCCCAGTGTAGGATCCAGCTGAGACATCTTCAAGATCATCATCTGAGTAAGCATCACCCTCTTCCGTGGCATCATCTTCATCATCATCTTCATAGTATTCGTCATCATCAGTTACCTCTCCTTCACTTTCACACTCTTCTGAGTCAGTATATAGTCCGGGAGACATGGAACCTTCCTGTAATCACCGTACCAAATTAAATAAAGCACATGGTAAAAGCTGCTTCCAAATGAAGTCAGCACAGAAATAATGAAAAAGCTACTAATTTCTCCAATTTGGATATTTCGATTCCCTCCAGCACCAGACAATATGGTCTAATCATTGTTTTTCTACTGCATATTGCCAACACGAGCCTCTATACAAGTTCATCTTAGCTGTTTTATCTAGCATACAGTATTCCTCAAGTAGTTGAGAAGAAACTCTTTGTAATTGCTGCCTTAAAAGGATAACAAGGAAGAAAAGCGCATCTCTTTCTTTGGTAAATGCACTCATTATTCATTACTTGATGGACATTTTCAATGACAGGAACAGCATAAGAATTTTTGAGATTTTATTTGTTATAAACCAGTGACCATGATATTGCTATTTCAACAATAGACTCCAAAACTATGCCAGAATATCTCATCCATATTTCCATGCTAATCATTCCAACTTCTGGTGAATCCCCCAAGTAGAAGAGAAACTTCCAATGCAGGCTATGTTTCAGCGTAATAATCAAAGCCATGCTGGAAACATAGAGAAGGTAATTGCTTACGCTGAATATGGTGCCATACTCTTCCAGTAACGTGATAAGGATGGCCTGAGCATGATTAGCTGCAGCAGCAGCTTTCAAAAGTTGAATTGAACTATCACCACCTACGTCAATATTAGTTTCAATTTCACAGTCTCCGGCTAGAAGAGGACGAAGAAGTAAAGGTGCCATGCAAGCAGCCACAGCTGAAGTACTCATTCGATTCACAGTTTTGTGAGAAGCCACAATTTGCATCATTACAAGAATTCTGAATAACAAAGGAAAATAAAACAATTTGATCCAAAATAAGTGCCGCAGTCAAAAAGAGCATCGCTTTGATAAGGAGAAAGATGTTGTAAGAAACAATGACGCAATGAACAAAATTTTACAATTGTTTTTCACCTCAAGCATCCCTAACAGAATGTTTTATCCTAAACTAAAAGGTCCAAATTTATATGTTACAGTTATCACAGTCAAGTTCCCAATAAGTCAAGAACCAATACCATGAGACCGGCATTCATTTTATAGTGCAATAAAGATGAAGCAGGAATTACAATAATTAAGCATTCACTTATTGGGAACCAATTATTCATCAAAATTTCAGAATTGGAGGCTTCAATAAGGCCACATCATGCATAAATCTGGAACAGAAGTACACACTCTGAAATTAAGGTGTGAGAGTACTTGGAAACACAGAAGAATGCTGGTCTACTTGTTTTTCAACCAAGGTTTGGTGTTTTGTCACCGTGCACACTAAATCTTCTTACCACTTCCCTCTCCCAAACAACAGCATGTATAAATTTTATTCGGGTCAAGAAATAACAATTCTACAGATGGCATCTCACTTGCATATAAGACTCAACAAAAAGTTGCATGTTGAACACCCTACAAGGAATTTAGTTTTAAAGTAAACATGGTGGATAACCAAATAGAAATAAATATCAAAGCAGAAATACAGTAAACGGAAAAGTTAGAGACAGTCTATGCTAGGTTAAATTTCACGTATTTCACAATACAGAAAAAGATAAACCACCTTTGCAACAAACGACGATTAGGCTCAGGGAAAGTTTCACATATTGCTGTACGCATGGCAGTCACTCTCTTGCTACGATCAATTCCTGAAGATTGTAAATTCATCCAATGATAAAAAAAAAATAAACCAATATAAAGCAGCACCTATAGCATGAAAAGTGATCTTGCATTTTCGCCTGACTAAAACATCTAAGAAACCATTAGTACAGAAAGAATGTCAGATCTCTGCTTAGAAGTCAGCTAAATAGTTAATTCCTTGCGAAGATAATCACATACTATCATCCTGCAGCCTAACACTCAATCTTTGATCTTACTCCAACTGCTGAGCCATAAATTAACATACAAGGGGATCCATAAATTAAAAGTAGTAGTCAATCAAGTTTCTGATAGTTTTTAAGATAGACAATGATCCATCATTAAATCAAGAGTTATCCCGTAGACATGCGAATAATTTCTGGTATTTAACATAAAGAAGCTTACTAAGTAATGTAATGATAAAACTGTTTAAGCAATGAAAACAATCTTGGTATTATAGGGAAGCTGAGTGAATGCCCCATACCCCCATGAAAAATTTAAAGCCCATGTATCAAATATAGTAATCATATGCTACAGCAATTAATGAAATTTAGAGCTACAGAGATGATATATGAGGAGTTGAAACAATTGACAGACTGTAAATCAGAACTTCAGAAACAAACTCTTCATCTCCTGTAGCTTTTAGAACAAAAATTTTGCATAATTAAGCAACCAAACAGAAGTAATCCCTCTTCAAATTGATAATTCCAGTTCAAAGACGAATTGTCACATGAACCAAGCAGCATGGCTGCAGTTCAGGACTAAGATTTGAATAATATTGAAGAAATTGTAGCAACAACCGGTGAAGTTATGATGAACTTGCTATGTTGTCAAGTTTTCTGCAAGCATACTACATAAGAAATCCATAAAAAAAGGAAGAAAAGAACCAAACATTGGTTTCAGCACTTCTGCGGTAGACTTACGACATGCTTCTAGAAGAGCATTGCAGCAAGATGCAGGTACTGGTGATGAAGGTAACTCCCGAAGAAAATACTGAAACATGAAAAAGAAATCATTGCTTTCAAATTTTGCTCTAGCCTATCACTAGAAAAATAACACTTTTTGTGACCTAAAACAAAGGAAAGGAAACCTTGATACAATCAGCAATGACATGTGCATCCTCACCCTGAATAAACTCTGTTTTCCCTGCAATTATAGTATAACCCAGAATTTTTAGACAACGAAGGGACTTCATGAGCTAATAGGAGTTCATCACTGCTTAATATCTCAACACTCAACCGTCAACATGCCTAGATCAATAGTCTGTTGCTCATGATACCTAAATTTCAAAATTCATACATGTGAAATTTGAAAGAAGACAGCCTACAGCAACTGCATTGGAAGTAGAAGAAAATAAATGGTAATCAATGTACACAACCCTGCTCATATTCTCGAATTCGACGTTCAACATCATCAACATCTGCAGCTTGTCGCAAGATGCCTTCAACTTTAATTCCTGTGAATCATATTTTAGCTGATGAGATTCAAACAACTTTATAACTCACTGCATAAATAAAATGAAGGAGATCTCATAAAAATACAACCAGTTACAGTACTTTATCAATGATCTGTCAAGTGAAGGTCTACTTGTTAATAGGGGTAAATGGATTAGGACAGACAGAAGGTCCTATTGATGCTTGATCATATTAATTTACTTTAATCCTCTCTGATTCTGAAGAATACAATTGTGCAAGCATGCATGCATGCATGCCTATACCCCCATGGGAAATTAATTTCACAGTCGAATAGACTAACAAGTACATGTTTGTTTCACAAGTAATAGAATTGAATGATCCATAACTTGGAAAATAAAGTATATACTTTACGTTAATCATGCATTTCAGGTTACAAGGACATTAAAGGCCCAAAGACGGAAACGTTAACATCACAATCAAGATATCCAGAGGAAAATAACTTCCATGCACAAAAACCAATCAAAATAAATGGCACTAACAGTGAAAATGCCCTTTTGAGCTTAATACAGACACCACACAAGAAAGTGCAGAAGTTGATCCTCTTTCTTTCCACTTACACCAGACAATTAGATAGTAGCAAATACTTCTATTATATCTTTGCACACGTTAATTCCAAGTTTCCAAATACAGAAGAACAAGCAGAAACAAATTCCTTCTGAGCAGCAGGAAAAGGATAAGATACATGCAGTCTCAGATAGTGCAGGCATGACAACTTTAACATCATACCGCATCTCCTGTATTCAACATTCCTAGAGGAAATTATGCAAAAATGTATCTTGGTCCTTAAACATGCATCTCAAACAGATATAATGGAAAGTAATACATACCATGCTCTTCTATGAATTTGAGAGCCTTTTCCAGGAAAGATGGAGATCCATCAACATCTTCTAGGGCAAGTAGGATTGGTCTACCAATAATCAATGACTTAGCAGGTGGCTTCTCCTTTGCTACAAAAATAAGAGGGTGGAGTAGTGCCAAGATGTCAGCATCTCAGTGAAGTAAAACACGAGTTGGATTTCAAGGCTAGCATTTAACGTAAGATCTTTATGCCCCAAAAACCACGACAAAAGGCAATTTACAAAGATTGCCACAATTGATAATGTAGACAAAAAATAACACAAATTGTCATATTATGATCTAAGGGAAGTCAGACAAAGGAATTGAAAACATTGGACTAACAAAGCTAACAAGAAAATCATTTGTTGTTTTCATGGAAAACTAGAGCTGTTGATGCAGAATCAGATGTTTAAAATAACTTTATCAGTAATCTCCTAGAATTCCATTTTTTACTTAGCATGTTGCTATTGAGTACCCATAGTCTCTAAATGACCATCAAAAAATATCTAGTGCTCTTTCCCTGAGATTTTATACAAACTCAATATTGAAGCCTGTAACGCAATTTTACAAACTTGGTTGCAAGCAACAAATAACATACGCTTTTCAGCTGAACCGTCAGTTCCATCAGCCTGCTCATTTTTTAAGATACCATTTTGCCCCATGACAGCTGCAGTATTTGGTGCTTGTGCGAGTGCATTCTCAAGTGCAGTTTTCCACTCATATAAATCTTCCGTAGTTTCAGCCTGTAGAACCAAGAAGACTAACGTATTATACTAAGAAGGAAATTAAACATGAAAGGAAAAAGTAGTGAAAAGAAATTCCTTTAGTGCAGTTCTGCAACATGGGTTTTTAACTTATGAAGTTCACTTTTTCTCTCTCAATTCCCCAACAGAAGAACACTAACTTCTTACTCACATAATGCACAAGCCTCCTTACTTATGCACTTGTGATAAATTACCATGTATCTAAATGGAATTTCATTTTGTCCAAATCTGTTTCTATCAAAAGCATCACCCCAATCAACTTGGTTTCAAAATCCAAACAATCTAAAATGTGAAATGCATTGAAAACTATGCTTAGCAATACTCAACTTAGCGTTTTTGTGTCATAATGAAGACAAACTCAAAACCTAAATTATTTAGTTTTGTTTCTTCAATGAGCAAAGCCTGGAAACTTGGGAGCTCAGACATGAATAAATACAATCAGTATGTAATTCTTAACTCCAGACCATGTCAAGCCTCTAATTTCTTTTGTTTTGTCAAAGAAATTCTTGCACATCCTTTCAAAGAAATATAAAGGTAGAAAAATGACCACTTTGTAAAGAAAATTCAAGCAAGATGACTGCGGAAACTCTACCTTTATCAAACTAACAGAGACAATTCTAAATTTTGGGCTGACTTGTCTCAGGTTCATCCCTTTCACAAATTAGAAGAATATACGGAGAGAAGTGTGTAATAATGCTATCAAACACAATATCAGAAGGAACATTTTTTAAAGAAGAACTAAAAGACCACCTTAAGAGTGAAAGTTCTTCCATCACGACCATCAGGAAATAGAACAGTCAGGAGCTTTTTATCTGCTTTAACGACAACACTAGAGATTATGCAAAAGCACTCCAAAGTTAGTAAAGTAGAACAAAAACCGCAACATTGGCAACCATTATAATAGAGTTGGGAAATAATGAAGTCCAATCTGAAAAAGCAAGCCAACCTGCCTGAATTGTTGAGGTCAATGCCACCAAGGGTTAAATTCACTTCACTCCCCTTCTGAGGAACAGCATTCTGAAAAGAAACCCTAATAAGACCTCAATGATTCATAAAAGTTAACAGGAAACCCCTAGTACAAGTTGACCATCCTCAATAAGTACACATTCATACTACGTACCGGATCACTTCTGAAGAAAACAAGTGAAGTTTGTGTTAAAATAAACCACCTCTTTTTCCAGGATGTCCATCCAATCCCTAAGTTACCAAAACCAGCAAATTAGTTTCTAACGAGTAGTGACTGATTCTAAAAACTGAGTCACAATGGCTGCATTATTGCAGATAAACTCAATGCAAGAGCATTTAAGGCTCATGTGATCAGTTCCAGCCCGCTTATCACTCACTGTAAGAAGAAATATCAAAACCAACGCAATGAAGGTATACCTTTGGATGATATGAAAAGAGGCCCACTCTTGAAAACCTGCGAGACAGATTATACTTGATCAAACTACAAGTGTCCAGAACATTAACGGCAAAAACTAACAAATAGTATAGGCAACAAACACTAGCCATGTGAAGTAATAAGCCTTACAAACCATAATCGACATTACACATCACTGTCAGGTATCCTTTATCTACCATCAAAATATACTATTTCATAATGCGTCATATGAAAGCCAGCACATTCCGAACAAACTCGCAAAAGTCGAATGGATCAATACATTGCCAAAAGTGACCAAAATGATGGTCTTATAACTTTTCCCTGTTATTATATACGTAATGACTCGATTATCAATGATGACCCCCACATTTGACCGTTACAACACTTGGATAAAAAAAGATAAAACAAGGGTTAGAAGATTCCAAGTCGCAAATTTGATTACCATATTGCTATTCCGAGTCTCCGGCTGATCGGTCTGCCCCGAATGCGGAGGGGGTGGAGGTCCACCGCCACCATCTCCCTACACAATGGCCGAAACCGATATCGAGATCGAGCAACAAAATACACAAAACTCCAGACGTAATCAACGCACGCATTGAGGAAAAAAAATAGAAAACATGCAAAAAAAACCAGTCGAAAATCGCAAACACGAAATGTACCTGAGAAGATTCCGTATTCTTGTTGGCAGTCATCCTTGGATCCACCAGATCATGACATCACATCTCAAACCTTTTGATCGGTTAAACCGCCACGCTCATGCTCATGCTCATGCTCATGCTCTGCAATATATATATATATGTCATCAGTCACCACAGAACCGCATTCTACAATCCATAACATTGACTAACAAAATAAAGAGTATCACAAACGCACTGATAAACAAAAATCTGATGCATTACAGAAAGAATCGTAGTGCATGAAGGGATGAAACACCTCATATCACAATCTAATGATCGGAGACTAGTGAAAAAGGAAGAGTACCAGAATGGGAAACGTACCTTTTGTTTGGGAGGGAATGAGAGAAAAAGGAGAAGGAAGTTATTAAAAGAAGGTAATAAACTTTCTCTTTGTCTTTTGGACGTTAGTTTCTTCCATTAGCTTAGCTCTCTCTTTCAGTGAATTTCTAACGGGAACTTCGGTGGTCTAAGTTGGAAAACCATTGCACTTCCAAAGAGAACGGACTTTCCCTTTTCTAACACCACCTGTTCATCTCAGGGGCTATTATATTTCCCTTTTCTTCCGTACTTAGGGGCTTTTTTGTCTTTTCCTGCAGGAATCATTGAAAAGCTTTGGCCTTTTTCGGCTTGCTTGTTTGTTTTCTGTTTTTAAATTTGCGGGAATCAGATTATTCGTCTGATTTGATACTTTCATTAAATGACACTTTTGAACATCTAAACTTTGATTAAAATAAAACTTTGGGGTGTGTTCTTTGGATTGACGCTGGCTTAGGAGTTAGGTCCTCGGATATCGTTGGGTGATCTTAGAGTTGAACTCTCAAGTGGTACTGCAATCCATTTCTGACTCTGATATTCGCCTTACTTCTACTAATCCCCTCATATTCGGCATCACTGAACTTTTCAGTCGTAATTGGACAATTCTCTCCCGTCACACGTACAGGGAAGACAATCGATGCACTGACTGGTTAGCCTCTTTTGCTGTCAATTTTGATTTGGGTGTTACCACCTTTGTACATACACCCTCCGGATTCCTTTCGTTCCTCCTAGAGAATAACGCGGGGTCTAGCCACCCATACTTTGAAAGCTATCTAGTTTACTTTCCTTTTAATGCAAAAAAAAAATAATGTTCCTGTTATCCTCTTCTTACTATATTTATAGATTTATGATTATTTATTTATTTATTTATTTATTTATTATGAGTCTTATTTATTAAATGAATAGATGCTCTTAAAACATAATAGGAACATAATAATATAAATAGGTGATATGCTCTCTTAAACTTTTAGAATTTAAGAAAAATTAATCATTTATTTCTTAACATTTAAATTATTCTTTTAAAAGAATTACTTTCCCATTATAATTTTGAGATATTATAATGTTTTTTTATTTTTCTTGAATAATCTTTATATTTCTAGCCCAAGAACGATTCACAAGGGTATATACTATAGGGAATGAATAAAAGTAATGAAATATCATAAATACGACTATGGAGAGGGAAATAGGTAATTTCTACAAATGGCTTAAAATTAATATAAACGAAAAACTTATAAAAAATTAGAGTTGTAAAATTTCAAAATTAAGAAAAAATACAACACATAATTATGACAATAAATTATATAGATGACATTAGTTAATTTTAAATTAATCAAAATTAAGTTTTTAAGGACTTTTTAAATTTAATTCAAGCCGATTTAAATTAAAATAATGTTACTTTATTTAATATATAAAGAATTTTGTAATTAATAAAATTATTTTGATCTTTAAATATAATTTAATGAATTTCAAATTGTAATTTAATTCCGGAAAAAAAAACTTATTTGCCTCGGTCCGGATGAGGGAGGGGGTGATGATGAGCATTAGCAACTTGTCAACAAAAGCTCCTTTTTTTTTTTTGGGGGTCATCTTTTTGGATCCGCACGAGAGTGAATAATTGGTGGCGTTAATCTTGGCAAGGAACCCTCCTTACCAACACTCTGCCTCCCAAATTACATAATGAAGCAAAGAGAGATTAACTGAAAGTAGAATATCAATTTTGATCCGATTGGTTTAATTTAGCCCAATTCTGATTCAGATTTTTGGGTTATAGGCCGAGTTAGGCTAAACACGGGGATATTTGTCCTGATCGAAATATCAAAAATATTTTTGAATTTTTTTTAAATATAATCGGATGGACGCTAGCTCTTAGCCCGGATGAACCTGGGCCGCTCCTAATCCAGCCTAACCGGACCCATTGATATGTATTTCCGCCCAGTGGAGGCGAGTGAGGTAGTTGAGGAGCTGCGAGATGAGGCCCAACTTAATTGGTTGTGCTTTGTTGATGGCGCCATATTTATAGGGCGATGTCTATATGGCTATGGAGTTGTATACCAAGATGGAGAAAAAAACTTCGTGAGAGCAGTATCAAGTCATTTTGTAGGGCGTTGTAGTGCAGATGTGGTTGAAGCTGTGGCACTGCGCGAAGCATTAACTTGGGTCTTATCTCTTTGTCAGGATAGAGGGACTTTTTACTCAGATGCCCAAAATATAGTTTCTGCTATGAATAGTTCTCATGATTCTTGGACTGAATTTGGTCGAGTCATTTTAGAATGTAAGCAATTATTACACACCAGACCTCATATCAAGGTCTGTTGGGTTCGTAGGCAAGCCAATATTGAGGCTCGTAACTTAGCAAGGGTCTCACATTTATATGCTAGCCGTTGTAGTTGAAATTTTCCCCTAACTTTCTGATTAATGTTATTGATATTGACTTTGTTTCAAAAAAAAAAAGAAATAGGTATTAGATAAGTTGGATTTACCTTTTAAAGTTGTAAATATATATTTATCTTAGTTTTATACTTTCCTCACTTGGAGTATTCTTTATGCTTTCCATATGAAACCAATCACTTGTTGTAATGAATGCCTATTTATCGTAACCGAGTTGCCTTCATTTCTATTTATTAATGCTTAATAAGTAAGTAATTTAAACAATTAAAATTTTAACTTATGTAACATTATAGAAACTTCAGTATCTTCTAACTTCAAATCGTCGTCCCGCAAAGCACCAATTGCCTTTTTTATTATAGATCTTAGCCTAGACTAGACCCGACCTAAGATCAAAAGGCTTGTCCATTGCCCATCCTTATTTTTGAAAGTGCCACTAAGCAATTACGGCCCTTTACGAGGTTACCACAAATCTAGTCTTAATTTTCAGCCCAAAGTCATAGAAAAAGGAATGCAATAAAATTGAGTTGGGCCTAACTTGATCCAGACTAATTTTTTAACAAGTTGAGGCTAAACTCTGGTCAATTTGAGCGTTACTAACCTCTAGGCCGGATCTATTATTATCCACGAGATTCACGTTTCATTATTTTATTGTGACAATTGAGCACGATGCGCGTGGCATGGTGATGTACGGACATCACATTCACAGTCACATGAGAGTAATAATAATTATTTTTTTAAGAAAGTACAACGAAGAAAATTACAAAACGAGTCTCGAAAAATATAACCCGGATTTATCCTCTAAAAACATGAGAGTAATTATTTAAGCCAAGGGAGATAACTTACCGTTGGATGATGAATTATTACTTAATTAAGCTTAAAACGTTGTGTCACATTAATTAATCCTAATCTTAATCTTAATGATAATCATAATCTCCAGACTGATCACCCTCAGAAACAGATGCGTAGGAAAATAAAAGAGCATATGCTATTTTCTATAATGGATTTTATTATCAAAATCAATACGACATGACTAAGCCCCAATCATCCGTTCCGTCCAATTGGGAGCAAAGAAAGAAACAAACAGACTCGTGCCCAATTAAGCTTCATAACGCGTCAATATAAATTTATAATCGTCTCAATTACCCACACGCCACACGGCGGCTTTAAGGCCACCACCACCAGCCGCCGCCAATTTCTTTAGTCTTAACCCATCAAAATTTCAGAAAAAATAGAAGACAACTTTATTAAATATTTGTTCAAGAAGAAGAATCACATGTTGGAATTCCGTTAGACGTCTATATTATTCTCTTTGTCCTCGGATTCCACGAAAAAAAAGCTATGGATCGGACTGGAGTTGTGTTGGATTAAATCGAGTTTGATTGGATTGAATTGGGTTTCTAGGGTTTTGGGTGAAAACCAGGGAAACCCGGAAAGGGGGGTTTTTGTTTTCGGAGTTATGGAAGTTGAGGTCCCGAGTCCGAGGGATTGTGTGGGTATGAGAGAAGGGAGCAAAAATAAAGCTGATAAAGATAGAGTTCATGTGAAGAAGAAGACGTTACAGGCTGTGCTCGAGGAGTGCCAGAGAGCTCTTGAATTGTTGAGCAACGCCGGCGGCGTTGACGATGACAACGATGAAAGTAGCGTAGAAGGTAAACAGCAGTTGCAGCAGATTAAAGAGGACTCGCCGGGCTCGCCTGACAACCGGGAAGCCGATGAGGTAGGGAGTTGACTGTTTCTGGTTTCTGACTCTTGTTAAATTTTGGTTTATTATGAGAGGTTGATTGAATATTCACGGTGGTTGTAGCCCTCGAGTTTTGCTGGAAACTTTTATTTGTAGTCTTTAAAGTCATGTTAGAAATTTGTTTTGTTTGAAGAATCATTGTGTTGTAATGGGTCATGATTCCTATGCGTTTGACTCATGGCTAAGCTATGCTTCTATAATGCGGGACTTTTCTTTTTCTATGAAATCATTCCATGCTAGACTTTAACTACAATTTG
>JAOSBL010000211.1:32038887-32055831 GCA_027568915.1 Erythroxylum roraimae | reverse complement strand
ATATCATTACACTATACAAATAAGTATCAACTTTACTTTAATATGTTTATACCATAATTAAGTATAAATAGTATCAATATAATATCTAGAGAATATCATAACCACACACATTATATCATAATAAGGTACCATCACACTATACAAATGAATACTATCTTTACTTTAATATGTCAATACCACAGCTAAGTATAAAGGATAACATCACAACATATATATATATATATAACCATAACTTTATATAACAAATAACATTTCACCATAATCAAAGAACAATTTTAGTATAATTTTGAAATACTATTTTTTTAGTTCACAGTTCACACAAATGTTCGTTATATGATCCTAAGTAGATTAACTTCTATAACTTCTATGTTATTTTTGAATTCCATTTATTACATATTCATTTTCTAGTCATGCAAAAGTATCATGTATTAATTCATTGTCAAAAATGGTTAATCTTTTGTGAAATGTTGTATATGTTTTTTTTAACATTTAAACTGCTCTAAAGCAATCACAGTAGAGTAAATGTACTAAATTTCAAAGTAAAAGATTTCCCTGATGAATTTTGAAGTGCAAACGATTACAAGATCATCAATATTATCTCATAACACTAAATACAAATTTAAACATCTCACATGGTGGGATGATGATATAAAAAAAACCGTCAAACAATTATCTTTGTTTTCTAAAAATCAATAAAATTGTAACCCCTTCAGGAAAAAAAAGAAAAACTAGAAAATGAAATCTCACTCCTTACATTTAGGCAAGTTATAATAATATTCGGTTTGTTGGTTTCACAGGTATTATAAATCAAAATAAACGACACAACAAAACCAAAGTGTTATAGAGAAGGGCTATATACCATACTTAGCTGTCACGGTCTCTGAAGCAGATGCTACACCTTTTGAGGCCTTAAATCATATGTGACGGAGGGTGGACAACGAGATGGAGGAGGGGGCTTTGGTAGCGATAGAGATGAGGACAGTGGGACGACGAGGACGATGGGGCTTTGGTAGGGACAGAGAGGAGGATGGTGGGACAACGATGATAGAGAGAAAAGGTAACTGTAATGAAGGAGGGGGAAGGGGGCCTTCGGTAGCTTTTAGGTTAAAAAAAATGACATAGTTTGGTTTGTCATTTTTGTTTTATTAAAGACATTGAAACTGAAGCAAACGATGACGTTTATCTTTCAAATTTACCGATGGATTACATTTCGGTCGATAAACCCCGGCGCTTATTTATGCCACCAAGCATTCCTGCCTATTTTACCTACGGGAATTTTCCATCTGTCGCTATATTTTGTCGCAAAATTTGCTGAGATAATTTCCCTCCACATTTACCGATAGATATTTTGTCCGTTACAAAATGGAAATTTTCCTAACAATGTTACCGACAGAACATGATTTTTCTTCGGTAATTTGCTACAGCTTCGTTTTCATCGGTAATTTTTCATTGCTAATTACTAATTTTCTTATAGTGTTAATAGCACAAGTAGTTTAACAGATCCAATTTTTATTGATAATATCAATCTTTTGGCAGATTGGGTTATGAGGAACCAAATTTGATAGATGTAAATGACTTAGAAGATAATCTTGGTTAGGAAAGCATTGACATGTCATTTGGTGCATTGAATTTGAATGATGATGATGATAAGGCTCCTCTCAATGATGAAGATTTTGTACCAAATGATAATTAGGGTCAGTGTAGTATAGCTTGTATCTTCTCGTAGACGATTGAATGAAATTCTAAGTTTTTATTTTTCCTCTTCTTTTAATTTTACTTATATTTGGTGTATATGTTAAATTCTATATATGTAATGTAATTGTAACTGTTTTTGTTATAGGCTTCACTTCTGCTTGGTTGATTCCTCATCACAAACTCTTATTGTAAATTATAATAGTTTGAGATTTGAGGATATTTATTATTCTTTTTATTGGATGTTTTGATGTAATTATTATTTATTATATGATGAAATTGTAATATTTTAAATACTTTGTATTGTTCTTAATTTTATATTTGTATGATGATAATTGTCTTTTTCATATTAATTGCGATTATTATTTATATGTGAAATATCAGAAAATTGTTATTATTTCATATTAATTGTGGTTATTATTTATTATTATGATTTTTGAAAACAGGGTTGATGTAAACTTATAAACTATGTACCACAACTATACAATACGTCCGTGGACTTTTTTGCAATTTCTAAAAAAGTTCATGGATTATTTCATAAATTTAAAAAATTTACTTGAGACAGTACCCAGTATTGACTGGTAGCGGTATAGTGCCGTATCAGAACTCAATCTGGTATCAAGTCTAGTACGGTCAGGGGCGGATCCAGAATTTTTTTTGAGTGGGAGCAAATTTTATTTTATTGAATAAAAAAATTTAAAATAATAATATTTTTATATAAATTTTTCTGAAAAAATTGGGGGCAGTGGGGACAAGTGCCCCCACTTGCCCCCAATGTGCATCCGCCCCTAAGTACGGTATTCGCAACATGGTTGAGGGTCATTAATTGCATGCAACATTTTCTTTGCATATTACAAACACGTCATTTTTTGTAACTCGAATTTGTGACCTTCCGTTCAGAAAAGAGTAATCTTACCAGTTACTTAAATATTATTATTTGAGTAATAAGTCATGGAATAAGAATCTAACATTTTTTCATAACATTACAAAACCACCATTTCGACTAAGTTTATCAATAGAAAATATTTGTCATAGCTTCAATTTGATTTTTAGAATTTTATTTTCCATAGAAAAAGTTTGAATAAGAAAAATGACATCTGGATGTTTGACATGAATGAGCTTATAAGAATTATTTGCCAAAACTTGATAGGTCTAGGAGCTAAAAACTGCTAATGTAGAAGTCTTGTTTGCAACACCAGTGCAAGAGTCTTTTTCATCTTGCTTAACTTGCTAGTTTTAAATGAGTTTGTGTTTAAGGCCCTGTTTGGTTAAGGAGTTAGTAATAAAATGGAATGGAACGTAACATACTTCCATCGTTTGATTGAGGATTTCATAATAAAATGGAATAAGATAGAAGTAGAGGGTTTCATGTTACATTCCATTGCATCTTAAACAATGAAAATAAGAAATCTTCGATTCGGGAGGTTTAGGATGAAATGTAAACTAATAAATACATACTACCTAATATACCCTTAATAATTTTTCTTAATATCAACTGTGACCAATTCATAATATTAATATATTAAATAGAATATAATAGCATTTAATATAATAAATTTTATTAAATAATTAATAATAATATTTTTATATTATTAATAATAAATTATATATTTAATAATAAAATAATAAAATTTATATTTTAAATTAATGTATTTTATTTATATAGAAATATATACAAATAATTAAAGAATAATTTTTTAATATATTTTCTATTTTTCATTAATAAAAAATATATTAAAAATTATTCTTGTTTGTATATATTCCTTTATAAATAAAAATATATATATATAATTTTTTTAAATATAAATCACATAGAATAGAATAAAATAAAATTTAATAAAATAAAAGTTATTAAATAATTAATAATGATATTTTTATATAATTAATAATAAATTTTATATAAATAATAAATAATAAATACAATTTTTATTAATGAAAATAGAAAATATATTAAAAATTATTCTTTAATTTTTTGTATATATTTCCATATAAATAAAAATATAAATAAATTATTTTTATATATAAATCACATAGAATAAAATAAAATAAAAGTTATTAAATAATTAATAATAATATTATTATATAATTAATAATAAATTGTATATAATTAATAATTTAATAAATTTTTATTAATGAAAATAGAAAATATATTTAAAATGATTCTTTAATTGTTTGTATATATTTCTATATAAATAAAAATATAAATAAATTATTTTTATATATAAATGAGATAGGCTGAAATAAAATAAAATATGTTAATAACTAATAATAATATTTTTATATAATTAATAATAAACTGTATATAATTAATAATTTAATAATATTTTATTAATGAAAATAGAAAAATATATAAAATTATTCTTTAATTGTTTGTATATATTTTTATATAAATAAATTATTTTTAAATCACATAAAATAAAATATATTAATAATTAATAATAATATTTTTATATAATTAATAATAAATTGCATATAATAAATAATAAATAATAATAATAATATAAAGAGTATAATAGTTATTTATTATATATTACATTCTATTCTATCTATCTTCCAAATAATATTTCACTACATTACATTATGAATCTTTCCATCCCTCCCAAATAATTTTTCACTATATTATATTCCATTCCATTATAAGTGGTTCCATTTCGTTCCATCACATTTCATTCATGTTAGTCAAATAAGGATAAAGGCTCCATAATACTCTAATTTCTCCGTCCCTCAAAATTAAATATTGTTTACATAACATATTAATGCCAACTAGGTTGGCCATAATCCAAGTTTTAATTTAAAAAGTATCTTATTCTCTGCCCTATTTTTCGGTAACAACCTAGATGGAAAGTAGATGATGGTATGCATATTCGAATGGTTGTTGGTCAAGACAAACAACAAACAACAACAGCCTAATGCACAAGGCTCAATTAAAGTTGTGGTCCTCACCAATATAGATAATTGAATTCTTTCCAATATAGAAAAGGAAAAGTATCTTCTAATATGAGAATTATACACGGAGATCATGCATATAATGTAGCAAAGATAGTTCCAACTTCCAACCACTGATCCCATAATCAATCAGTACTCAGCAGCTCTTTCGTTGATGGCTCCTGCATCAACCTTTCTCCACTTAGGTTAGCCGATTTCATCGGAACCCAAAACCAAATTTTCTATTTATGTCGAATTTAAACACTCTCTTTAATTTTTTTATCATATAATTTATCCTTATCTTATATGATAAAACGTATCATAAAGGGTAAAAAAAAGATAATAGTAGAAATCATATCAACGGAGGGTGAATTATGATTAACGCTATTGACCCTTTTTTGTAATAAAGAGTTGTTGATGATAATGTGTTGTATATTTTAATTATTCTTAAAATTGAAAGTAAAAAAGAAATATTGCCATTGAGACTGATTCTAAATTTTGTTTTGAAGACGTTAATAGTATCAAGAAAAAGAAAAACTTAATTTTTTTTGGGACAAACTTTAATACATAAAACTCACCACTTTACTATAGTTGATAAAATGCTATTAATATATGCAACATTTTTTTTATATAAAAAAGTTGTTTTCGTGATTTTAACTCGAAGATAGCAATCTAATAAAAAACTAATTATGAATATTAAATATTTCTTTAACCAAAATTTTGCAAGAAAAAATATGTTAAATTTTTTTCTTATTAAACTCTAATCTAGTAGCGGAATTGTTTAATATACTATCAAAGATTTTCTGATACACAAAATTCTCGAAAATGGTAAGTATAAGACATACTCATCTTATATCCGGTCTACTAAAAACATGCTCAAGACTCAAAATTTTAACGAGAGGAAGAAATTTAGAAAGAAAGAATCCAAATAAACTTCATTAAAGTGTCAACTCAAAACCTGCTTACCAGTAAAAGGAACTTCTCATCCGGGTCTTCAATGAACTTCTCATTCGGCTGAACTCTAGGACATCTACTCGAGTTTTCAGCTGGCCTAGACCCTCAATTTTCACCACGTGATACTTGAACTGGACTTTATCGTGGCTCAAGAGCTCTTCTCCGACGCCTCACATCGCGCTCTGTCTCTCAATCCTTTGGTCTTGGGCATCAATGAACTTCTCACCCGAAACTGGGTAGTTATTCCTTGCCACACCTATCAAGAGGGAATTGGTGTGCTGACTAGCTCGCCAACCGTGCTTTTACTTTGAGTCTGGAGCTCACCACTTTTAATAGGGCACCATCTGAGTGTGCCACTCTCCTTTTAGAAGATATAGCCGGGATTAGTCTTCCCCGACGGATATTGTAATTTGTACTTTTTTCGTTGTAAAAAAAAAGAAGGAAATCTTGCTTTTAGTGTAAATCTACAAATGTACTCACTCATTACAACCACGTGTTGCTTCTCGTGCATTTTGGAAGAGATCGGGGTCAGATTCACGGATGAATGATACATGAAACTTCAAGTGGTGGGACCCACTGCCAATTAGACGACAAACTTTACACTATAAAAACGACCAGAGCAGTCAATCTGGCTTCACCACTTGTTCCTCTGTGTGGCTCAAACTCGACAGATACACACTTTTTTTTTTTTAAATCACTCTTCTCTCTCACAAGTTTCGCCATCTACGCCACAATGGCCACCGCGAGAGTCATGGCGGCCGCCACCAACGCCACTGCTTCCTGCGTCCTACTTAAACGGCCAACTCGTTTGAGCAGCAAAGCCCACTTCAATAACCTTTTCTTTAATAAAAGACAAGTGCTTTTGTCATCAACGAGGCTGTTTTCTTGTAAAGCTATTTACAACCCAAGCGATTTCCAGATCAAAGAAGAAGGCCAACCTGAGTCTCTTGACTATCGGGTGTTCTTTCAGGATCATTCTGGCAAAAGGGTCTGTCTCACTTTTCTGTTTTGTTGAATTTTTCTTTACAGTGTATATATTGTGGTTAATAGGCGAGAAAATGCAGGAGATTTGTACTTCTGATGCTTCGAGTTCTGCCGATACAGTGACTTCTTATCTGTCTGTTATTACGTAGGGAAAGAAATATGCAACGTTTGACTATCCTCATAGATTTGAACTTGACTTGGGTTGTATTGATATAGTTTATCTGTATCTCCCATTTAAAGTATTTTATTTTCAAGAACCGTTGAGAGCAATGAGTGATTGTGATAAAATTTTTGTGCTTTATTGATTTGAGTTTACGAAGTTGTTTCTGAAATTGCTAAGGGAGTTGAAAGAATTGATGTATAGGGTATGATTTTGGTTCTAGGTGTTGTTATTAGAAGGCCAGCGAGGATTTGAATTTCTTCAAACATGTAAAGGATATTCTTCGTGCGTTTAAATGTGAATGGAAGTAAGCTTTGGCTTTGAGTAATGAAACTGAATTTTGTTCTTTGTGCAGGTTTCGCCTTGGCATGACATTCCATTGCATTTGGGCGATGGAGTTTTCAGCTTTGTTGTAGAGATTCCCAAAGAATCGAGTGCTAAAATGGAGGTTGCTACTGATGAGCAGTACACTCCCATCAAGCAGGATACGAAAAAGGGCAAACTAAGATATTATCCGTGAGATTCCCTGTTTTTACTTCATTTATTTGTCAGATAGAGTTCTTTAAAGTGATTTCTAGCACTCTGGTTTGAAATGTGTGATTATTAACTGAGAATCCACGTTAAGGCATTCCTCAAGGTTTTGTCGAATTTCATTTATAATTATATAGACTTGGATTACTCAAAAGGCTCAGGTCATTTATACAACTTTCTCGTTTAGGGCTGTTGTTGATAGGATGGCCTCCACCTTTCCCCATATCTTAAGACCTGTGCTTGTAGTTAGGCTTAATTCAGCCTTTTGTAGCTTCCTGTCCTACCGCAACTCACTTTACATCATATCTTAAGCCACTTTCCTGCGGAATGTCATTTGGTTGTCTCACAATTGCTTCGTTACATATGCCCCTTTTCTATAAAGTGCTTGTGGATTATCAATATTTATATTCCTCTTTTTTCTTTTTCTGTTTTCTTGTATTCTTCTCAGCTACAACATAAACTGGAACTATGGATTACTTCCACAAACATGGGAAGACCCATCACTTGCAAATTCTGAAGTTGAAGGGGCACTAGGGGATAATGACCCAGGTACATCGTGAAGATTATCTTTTGAACATCTGAATTTGTTGTGTAACTTTTGTCTTCTTTGGTTCTGGAAAACTCTGTCCTTTAACAGCCATTTTTCCTCTAATTGTAGTTGATGTTGTTGAAATTGGTGAAAGAAGAGGAAAGATTGGGGAAATTCTCAAAGTCAAGCCCTTGGCTGCTTTGGCTATGATTGATGAGGGGGAACTTGACTGGAAAATTGTTGCAATATCCGTAGATGATCCACGAGCTTCTCTTGTTAATGATGTTGGTGACATGGAACAACATTTTCCGGTAAGTTGTTTTCTCTTGCTGAGCACTCACATGAAAGACCCATCATTTGGAGCCAGTTTGTTGGCTATGTTTTAACGAAATTCATTGCCTAAATGCTAGTCTACCACTAAAAGTTTATATTGAATTTGATGCTCAAAAAGTTTGTGCAAGACTTCTTTGTCATGATTGGAATGTTCCAGTGACTTGGTGGGTTTGGCAGGAAGTAAAGAGATGAAGGAATTTAGAATTATAGAATTCTTTGAAGTTAGCATCAAATTTTGTTCCTTTCAATTAGTGATTTAGGTATGTGTTTTGGCTCATAGTGTTATGTGTTCGAATCTTCAGCCGGAATAACTTTAAGTTGATAATATCATTGTGGCTGATTGAGAGAGGGGATACTAACTTTGAGGTCTTATAGTGAACAAGAAACAAAATAAATTTCTAAATTGAAATATGGTTTTCACATTGAAAGCGGTTCTTTTATTGATAGAATGACAGGGATTAATCTGGTAGTTATTTGCAGGGCACTCTGACTGCAATCAGAGACTGGTTCAGAGACTACAAGATCCCTGATGGTAAACCTGCCAACAAATTTGGTCTTGGTAACAAGCCAACAAATAAGGTAACTTTTCTTTTATAGGCATTCTCTGTTAACAATTCATCTGCTTCTCATTACTGCTCTGAATTACAGCCATCTAGGCATGGTGATATAATCTCTTAAATCTCTATTTCTGGACATATTGGATCTATATCAACTAAATTATGAATTTCTTACTTAGTTCAGTGAGGAACATGAATATCTGTTTCCCTATTCATATATCACCAAGCTTTTCATGTTACAAAATCCCAAACTAATAACTAATGAGGTATATGATCACTTAGGAAAAACATGAGCTTTGCAACGTTCTTTATCCGCATAGTCCCCTTATTTGCCATTTCGATCTGCTCATTGGCTTTCATGAAAAACAGGATTATGCGCTTAAAGTTATCACTGAGACTAATGAATCTTGGGCAAAACTTGTGAAGAGATCGATTCCAGCGGGAGAGCTTTCACTTGTGTAAATGCCATCACTGGAGTTAGTGTCGCTCTAAAAGTGACTTGCCAGAGGATTACGTTCTAGCAAGCGAATATCATGGTGATGTGTAGAAACATTTTTCTTACCCCATTGTGGAGTTTGAGTAATCCACTGCTTCTCATGGTTTGTCTATACTACTTCAGGCGGTTAAACTTAGTTCAATGAGATATGATTCCACCATTCTTAATTTTCCAAATGTTCATGCCGATGCAATCGACATGGCTTTGTAATCGTCTAGAGCTTAGCTTCCCATTTATTACAGCCTTTATCTTGAGTTACTTCACAATGCCAAGGCAAATTTAGCAAACTACTAATTTTTTTAAACTGTACAGTGGGGCTTGACAAGGTTAATGAGATGGAGGGATTTTCTGCTAAATTTTGACAGCAGAGTGGATTGAGATAATTACCATCCCATGTATGACACAACTGCCGCTCAATAAAAGATTAGAACCCTTGTGGTTTATGAAAGATGGGAAACTTCTCTTGCATGTTCAGAAAATCCATGGCTTTATCACGAAGAAGAGAGAGAGAGCTGAGTAGATTTTAGTGTAGCAGAAGAAGTTTTAAAGGAATTCTCAGGATGTGAGATTAAGGATACAAGTTTTTCAATATAATCACTATACATTCTCGAACTTTACTGTCACCATGTATTTGGATTTGGGTGGGAATTTTACATTAAAAGAGATGGAACTAATAAGGGGTATATAAGTGGAAATAATATATAAACTTAATCTCTTAAAGTTTTGAATTGGAGTATAATGTCAAGACCCATGAGTATGCTTTCTCGCTGTGATATAAATTTACCATGAAAGTGGACTCCCCAGGTCTAAAAAGTGATATCAGAGCCGATGGTTCGATAAGTGATGAGTATTGAGAAGATAGTCAGATCTTGTGATTACCTCCCCACGTAGAAGAGTAAAGAGACTCTTGTGAGCCCAAACTAGTGGAGTAGAAGGACTCTTGGTATCACTGTATACTCAATCTGCTAAGAAAAAGGCTTTTGGTTAAGGGAGAGTCCAAGTCCAATATGAAAATTTACACTCGAGAAGGAGATTGTTGGAATTTCTAAATGTGAGTGAGAATCTCATATTAGAAAAAGATGGTGGAAAGGATCCACAAACTTAATGCTATAATGTAGATAGATCTCCCATAAAAGTAGACTCCTTAAATCCAACGCCAAATTAATCCGTCGATAAATGTCGTCGTTGATTTATCCTGACAAACCTTGTCGCCAAATGACTTCATTCATATTTTATTAAAAACGTTAAAGTCGAAGTAAACGACGATGTTTAACTTTTAATTGTAACAAAGGAATACATTTTCATCGGTAAATGACGACGCTTATTTTTCTTCCTATCATTCGCACCTCTTTTACCAACAGTGATTCATATTCCGTTGCTATATTCCGTCTCAAAAATTGCCGGGATAATTTTTCTCTAGTTTTACCAATGAATATTTTGTCCGTCACAAATTACCATTTCTTACGACAATGTTACCGATAGAATTTGATTTTCCGTCGCTAATTTTTTTATGTTATTATTTCCATCAGTAATGATCTGTCCACAATCGGTAATTTTCTTATAGTAGGGGAGTGTTAGCAAATGCTTCAAAATTGTCAATTAGTTATTAGTATGTTTCGTAACTTCTTGGTCAAATAGAATGTTTACTTTCTATTAAGTAGTAGTGATGTACGTGGGCTATTTACCCACTTCCTAGTTAGTTGCTTGGTTTTAGCTTAGTTGGTTTACTTTGAGTCTATATTTAAATAGCTAAACTATTGGTTTTATTTTGGGTGAAAAGACAACAAGTTTGTGCGATATCTTTAATTATTTCTCTACTTTCTTTGTCTTTTTTTCTCTGTTCCTTAACAAATTGTTATCACTTATCAGAGTTTCATTTTTTTTGTTGAAGTTTAAAAAAAATAGAACATGTATGAGATCATTTTTTTTTTCCTATTCAAAAGGAATTTTAATAACTCTACAAATTTGAATTAATTCCCAATATTTTCCCTTAATTCAAAATTGTAAAAAGAAAGTTTTACAAGCGTAGATGACACCTCTCCACAATTCTTTTCTTTAGGGCACTTTTCTCCAATCTTCTCAATAGAGCACTTCTCTTTATTATTTAACACAAACACTTCTCTCATCACTTATTTCTACAGAACACTTCTCTTTATAATGCATCTTGTTGCACTTTTCGCCAATTAGAAGAGATTGTCTTCTTCAATCATTTGCATTGTATTTGCTTATTCTTTATTGTTAAACTTGCAATTCTTTTTCAAATGTCCAAATCGTATACACCTAAAGTACTGAGACTTTCCTTTATACTAGCAATCTTTATCTTTATGACCAAACTTTTCACAATGGCATATTAAGGAATGTTTCATTTGTTCTTTGACGACAAAACTTTTGCTAGATAGGCCCACTCCACCATCTTTTCATTTTCTTGGTTTCTCATGGCCCTTCTTTGCTCTTAAGGTTCTCTCTTAATCACTCACAGGTCCCTCAAGATCTTTGAGAGCTTTAATACTATATTAAAGTTTTTTTTTAAAAATAGAAGAACATGCATAAGATAAGATTAAAAACAAACTAAAGACCTATTCATAAATTTTTTTAACAGCTTTACAATTTGAATTAATTCCCAACATCAACACCTCTTGATCTTCGGCTACAAGTTGTTGGTTCTATAGTTGAACTGAAACTAAGGTTGAAATAACTATGCAAGAGCTGTATAGGCATCTGACAATGAGGTTAATACTGATTGATCATAATCCTTGGTGCCCACTAATTTCTTTCCTGTTATGTTTTTATCAGTTTAGTAGTGGCCACATGTTTTTGTAATTGTAACGTTACTAATAGAAAAGTGAGAGTGTGAGTGAAAGTAAGAGAGGGAGCATGCACCCGCCCAAAATCTTAATCTAATATCAGCTTTTTGAGACTTGAAAAATCTAACCCACATTTAGCTTTCAGCCTTTCTTTTTTCTTCCTAAACCAGACCTGTAAGCAAAAAAAAAAAAAAAACTTTCTTTATCTTCCTCCTCCAACAAACACGTGAGAAAAAAAAAAGAAAGAAAATAACTTTAGTCACGGCAACCACAAGCTCATGCTCCATGTTGTTGATTCCAATTTTCAAGAGAAAAATTATCATTTTTGGAGCATTCAAAAGAACACTTTGCTCAAGTCTCAAGATCGTTGGGATTTTGTTGATGAGGGACAAGTAGACCCAGATGAAGAAAATCGGTTGACAGAGAACTGAAAGTAGTATTCAATGCCATTGTTGCAAAAAATTTTGACCTTGAAAGTTGATTGTAGGTATAAGAAAAAACAGAAGAATTTTACAGTAGGTGAAAATGTTGAGGAAAGTAAACTTTTTATAACTTATTGTTATACTAATGATTTTCAAATGAAGTATAATTCATTAGTACTGGTTGCTCTAATCATAAAA
Source organism: Erythroxylum roraimae (assembly GCA_027568915.1). Taxonomy (NCBI): domain Eukaryota; kingdom Viridiplantae; phylum Streptophyta; class Magnoliopsida; order Malpighiales; family Erythroxylaceae; genus Erythroxylum; species Erythroxylum roraimae. The sequence goes on along the minus strand of JAOSBL010000211.1, from coordinate 32,043,246 downwards.
TGAGAACAGAATCCACTTTCAAGGAGCTTGATAAGACTCAAAAGCTGAAGGTCAATCCTAGTGATAACAAAAGTATTGAAGTTAAAAAAAGGCACCGTGGCGTACCACTAACAGTGATAAAATTAAACTTCTTGACAATGTTCAACTTGTTTCTAGTTTGACACATAATTTGTTGAGTTTTGGGCAATTAATGGTTGGTGGGTAGTTGTATCCTTAATATTAATTGTAGCTTCATGGCAGATGTTCCACACCCTTTTGCGGTATGGATATTGAAACCAAGGATCTTCAGCTTTTCTGGAGCATCTTCAAACAGTTCCTAGCATTTAGCGGAAAGAAGGAAGCTGTTCAGATACAAAAGGTTGATTCTTGACAGGGTCAGCAGAGAGATTTGAAAGGTGTTCAAATTCTTTTTAAAGCAGAGAAGAGAATCTGGATAGAGAGTGGCCAACATGACAAAAACATAAAGCAAGCCATCTGGAAAGTTTAGTTGGGCAGTTTAGTGAGGCACATTTTCAATAACGTCCAAAGGAAGGGAGAGAATTTGATGTCAATAATGAAAAACATAAATGGATAAGGGGCTCCTTATCCATTAACGCATCCAAGTATCCAGCTGAGGAAGGTCTGTGCGTAGCCAATTAATTCCATGCTTTTGTGAATGAAATCCCAGTGAATTAAATCAAAAGCATCCACTTTAATAGTACCCCTTTTTTACCCTAGGTCTCTATGATAATCATTGAGAATTTCTTGGATCAAAAAATGTTGTCCCCTGTTATACTTCCTCTAAGGAAAGCAGATTAGTTAGGTTATAATTTGAGGGAAGCCGCTTTTTAATCTGCTGGCCAGAAATATGACTTTATAAAGTATGTTATAGCAGAAAACGTGACTTTGGAAATGTGTTAACATTGAGAATGGGGAAACAAAGTTGGAGTTCCCATTTGTTATCTATAAAGGACATAGTTTTTGTTCTATTTTTTAAGCCAATTTGTTTGTCGCTTCAGGTAAAAATAAGAGCTAACGAATCTTAAATCAGCCAGGTTGCAAGGTAATAAAGTGGAGCTATATAAAATCCAGCGTATTGGTGTAGTGGGGTATGGTGTCCCAGGGAATACAAAAGACCAAGTGATTCAGAGAGCTAGGTGAATAATGGAATTGAAAACCTGTCAAAACCATCCAAGAAAAGGAGTTAATGATAGAGGAAAGCTGTTTAAGAGTGCCAAAAAGTCTTGCTGACAGTGATATTTGTTCATTACTACTCTCCTTACCAACTAGGGTGGGATTGCTGCAATATACGTATGGGCTACAGTAACATATATAACGTTGTTTGCTTTCAATTTTCTATGTTTCCAGCAGTCATGTAATGGAACGAGTTTGTCCGTCTAACATCTTACTTCCAAGTATATGTTTTTATTTTGAAGTTTAGCATAATGAGTAATGACTAATGACTATAGAGTGGCCGCATTTATTCAAGACATCTGGTCCACCTGTTTTTCTTTGACAATCCTAAGAGTTACTATAAGGCGGTTGAGGCAGGAAGACATAAAAAGTACAAAAAGAATAACAATGAAGACAAAAGACCTAGTCTTTCTGTTGTGACGGCAGTGCGGCACTGGTAAAGAATTTAACTTTTTTAGCGATGAAGAAGGTGGTGGTAAGTCGTTGAGGCTTCCTACCGTCGTCCGCAACATTTCCGAATTATGTTAGGACTACTATCGGAAATGTGTAGTTGAGAGATAAAGGTTTAACAAATTCTAAGTATCAATGGGATTATAGTTAATCATAAAATTTTAGCTGGTCATTTCTTTTAGGAGTAGGATTTACAAATTTCATCAGGAATTCCTTTTTAAATGTAATTCTAGCACGAGTAGGAAGATTTCACCGGATTTTGGTTCTTATATAAACGTATTGTAGTGCAATACCGTGCATTGACGGGAGTTGGCTAACAAAACGAACATAGGAGGAGATGGCGCTTCCACAGCATCTTATATCACACATCCTCACAATGGTTCCTGCACCTACCCTCCTGCGATTTAAAAAGGATTATAAGCAATGGGATTCTGAGATCAATAGTTCGTTTTTCGTCAGGAAACAGGTGGATTACGTTTCAAGGACAAGGTACCATGAGAGAGTGGTCCTGTCCTCTTCTGCACGTTCTTTGCAGTTCTTGGACTGTGAAAACATGAGGGTTGAGTTGAGAAGGATTGATTTTCCTTTTGATGGTAGGAGAGGTGTTAGTGTTGTTGGTTCTTGTAATGGGTTGTTGTGCTTAGCCTGGATGAATAAAGGGTTGGTGTTATGGAACCCTTGCACTAAGGTCTGCAGAGATTTCGCAATTTCTAGTTCAGTGGTGAGGAGGCGTTATGCCCTTAATTGCTTAGGTTTCGGTTATGATGGTACTAGGGACGAGTATAAGATTTTGAGACTTCACAGACATGAAACCACGCAAATTATGGAAGGAACACAAGTTGAGATTTTTTCGTCGAAGACGAATTCGTGGAAGGAGTTGCCCATCTTACGATGGGAAATTCTATCGGTGGGTCAGTCACAACCTGGAACTCTTGTAGACCATGCTCTTCATTGGCAGGTCGAGTACGTAACTAGGTGTGAGAACTTCGAGATTGATGGTATGTTCAAGTTCAAAACCCTCGCAAAAGCCATTCTTCGTTTTGATTTGGTTGAGGAGAAGCCTAGCTTGATTTTAATACCTCCTGATATAGATTGCAGGCACCCCTTGTATGAGTTTGAGTTAAGAGGTTTTGGTGGTTTTCTTTCTCTCATTCACCATAATGAGGAAGGTCACATTGATATGTGGCGAGTGGGGCTGGACAAGTTTAGTGAGATAGAGAGATTTTCTGCTAAATTTTTTACAGCGGCGTGGACTAAGATAATTACCATCCCATGTATGACACAATTGCCGCTCAATAAAAGATTAGAACCCTTGTGGTTAATGAAAGATGGGAAACTTCTCTTGCATGTTCAGAAAATCCATGGCTTTATCACGAAGAAGAGAAAGAGAGCAGAGGAGATTTCAGTGGAGCAGAAGAAGTTTTACGTGTATGACCCCAAGTCTGAGGAATTCTCAGGATGTGAGATTAAAGGATGCAAGTTTTTCAATAGAATCACTGCACATTCTCATACATTATTATCACCTAATTCGTTTTGATGTGCTATAAATGTACTCGTAGTCAAAGGTATTCTTTTGTATTTTGTTTAGTCAGTTTTAAGAGTTAGTAGCAGAAAGTTTAGAGCTCTGTATGTCATCCTGATTTGTAAAAGACAAGTTTCATCATAAAAAATCTTCTCCTTACGCTGCTGTAAATATTGCAAAACTCCTAATCCAGAAAAGGAAGAAACAGGGGAACTAATATTTAAACGCCTAATTAATTAGCAACTCTGTGTTTGGTGGCTACCCCACACACCCATTGGCCAATGAAGAGATGATCGCACTTGAGATTTGCATTGAATGCGTTGAACTCGTCCAAGGACAGGTGGGATTTCTGAGCAACACTGAAGCAAGTCTCCCCTTTCACTACTCCATGCACCGACTCTCATTGCAGGGTTGTTTTCCCCTCTGGACACAATGAAACAGAGGATATACATATATCATATGGCCTTTATCGAACATCTATACTATTACTAGGGTATATATACTGTGACTGCACTATGGCGTTAACACTAACGGTGGTAAAATTAAACTTCTTGACAATGTTCAACTTATTCCTACTTTGACACATAATTTGTTGAGTGTGGCAATTAATAGTTGGTGGCCTGTGGGGTATTTGTATCCTCAATATTCAACGTAGCTTCATGGCAGATATTCCACACGTTTTTTACGGTTGGACACTGAAACCGAGGATCTTCAGCATCTTTGGAGCATCTTCAAACAGTTCCTAGCAATTAGAAGAAATGAGGAAGTTGTTCAGATACAAAAGGTTGATTCTTGACAGGTTCAAGAGAGAGACTTGAGAGGTGTTCAAAATCTTTTTAAAGCAGAGAAGAGAATCTGATAAAGGAGGGCCCATCATCACGAAAACATAAAGCAAGCCATCTGCAAAGTTCGTTGGGCGCTTTAGTGCACATTTTCAATAATATCTAAAGGAAGGGAGAGAATTTGATGTCAATAATGAAAAACATAAATGGATAAGGGGTGGTCTCCTTATGTAAGTAACCAGTTGTTTCATCATGTATAGGGATGGCAATGGGGCGGGTATGCCATCCCTCGTATCCGTCCCATGAACCCGCTCCCACCCCCATACCCGCCTCCATCCCCGTCGGAAATTTTGAAGGAACCCCCATACCTGTATCTGTTGGGGGTCGGGTACCCATCGGGTACCCGTTTACCTGCCTCTATGTAATCAAGGC
>JAOSBL010000211.1:31947994-31961453 GCA_027568915.1 Erythroxylum roraimae | reverse complement strand
CTAGAAAACCCAATGACTGAAGAGGCTGAGTAGGCATCAATGTATCTTTTCACCTACAACAAAAAATTGCGAAATGACAGAAGGTAACGAAAAGAAAGATGTCTTGAAATTAATAGCGAATGCAGAATCATTTAAAGAGCAGGCAATACCAAATTGAGAGCACAAGAAGAGGTATCAAAGTCAGATGGCAGCAGCTAGGAAGATTTCTTAAAACTCATGCCGAACATTAATGTTTTAACCTACAACATGTAATTTTGTTATAAAGGAAACAGAGAATGAAACCAATTTGAACTTTAGAAAGTTAAATCATATACCTCTTCAGTGCTTCGTCCACTGTGATCACCATTCAGGGTTTGTCCATGGTCGCCCATAACAAAAAGGAAAGTGTTTTCATGCAAGCCGCCTAAACTAGACTCGCCATCTAGAATTCTAATAAGCTTCTGCAGTAGAATTTGTAGTAAAGCATTGTCAAATAAGAATTAAGCATGCAGGAAAGATTAAAACCACCAGACAAAGGCAGTTTGATAATGGATATAAACAAATATTTTGCTATTTGCAACTAATAAAATATTTTTCTATTTGCAAAACTCATTAATCAAACAAAAGATACAAATATTTTGTTATTTGCAACTGATAAAATATGTCAATCATACGACACCAAGAAAATGAGCAATAAGAACATCCCAATCTTCTTGAAAAAGAGAAGGAAAAAGGTGTTCGATGCACCTATCATCTTGAATAGCCAGATGAGAGATTCCAACCAGGAAGAAGGATCATTATCAAGTAATCAGTAAGCTCAACTATGAAGGCCACATCATGATCTGCCAATTCTAGTTGTTCAACCATCTCACTTGCCACAGATAAAGCAGTATCACTATCAAGGTAGAATAGAAAATGAATATTCCTCATTCGACCTACAATCAACGCGAAAATAGTCATTACTCTCAGAAATAGGAAGAAAAATGTATAGTTAGCATTAAAAAAAAGTAACTCACCAGAAGAGTCAGCAATTCGCAATGTCAATGATACAATGTTGTCATCATTCTTTTCCCCTCTCAACCTAAACTCATTATTCTTATGTGCTCTCTGGAATTCTAGAATAGGCCAACTTGAGATGTCATTTTTACTTCCATCATTTGTACTTAAACAAATCTGCTTAATGTCAGTATCCATGTCCATGGAAAGAGGACCAGAGTTTGATAAACTTACAGATCTGGGATGCTTTTTAGGCAATAGCAAGGGATCACGAACTGGTTCTATGGAATTCTCAGGCTGGAGGAAAGAGTCTTTAAGAAGCTCATTAGCAGGCAACCTCTTAGAAGCTGGAGCTAAACATTTTTCAATGAAGTCCTTCATTTTTGGATCGCTCACCTTATTCAAGGAAGCAAGTTTCACGCCCTGAAGAAAATGAAGAACACATTAACAAATCAAGAAGTTGCTTGTATAGAAAGATCCACGTAATTGATCATGTTACTAGAAGCTCTAGATGAATACTTACAGAGGTAACCTTTTTAAATATTTGAGTTGGATTATTACATTCACAGTATGGATACTCAAATGTGACCATTTCCAACATGCACATGCCAAAAGAATATATGTCAACAAGTTCATTATATTCCTCTTCATAAAGCTCTGGAGCTATAAATTCAGGAGTTCCTAAAGAAAAACATTCAGTACTTCCAGAAAAATTATTTTATCAATAGGAACCCCAATATAGAAACTAAAAATAATAAACCCCAATACAGGAAAATCGCAACCCAGCATTGTAACTCGTAACCAATCATAACCAATAAAACATCAAACTTTTACTATCTGCCGTCAAAAATTTCGCGAAACTCATCGCGAAAAAATAAGCAAGCAATTACACACTAACAAGTATGATAACCAAACATCTCTAACCTTTGTGCCCCTGAATTCAATATATGCAGACTCACAGACGACATCCAAGAACTTCCTAGAATGAATATTTCAAAATATGATAGAACCATAATCCTACTCTCGGTGGCAACATGTTTCCAAGTGATCTGGAAAGACAAAAGCGATTAGGAAGGCAAAAAGCACAAACAGAGAAATAGAGATGAATAATGATCACCGGGGGTGAAATAAATCTCCGCCCAACCACTAAAACATTAATCTTCCTTACAAGCTATAAGAAGTTTCATTCTTCTAGAGCACAACCCTCAAAAGTTCATGGAAACAGACACTTAAACTCCATAAGCCCGTGGATCTGACAAAACAGAGCGCCATCAAGAAGAAACCCTAACCTTTCCATCCTCAAACTTAGCTTAACAACTCCAGTACACTTCTTTAACACAAATCCAACAAACCCAAGCTCAGCTCTACAAGGAACCCTAAGCCTAAGTTCCTCGGCTGCCTTTCAGAGCCTCCTCTCCATGTCCCACCCCTGTGAAATATGACACGTTGAAGTAGAAAAAAAATAAAAGCAGTTTAGTAACATACATGGAGAAAAGAGCGAAGATCTGTGGAACTCCAACGCAACGGTTTCATCGAATCGGCATTCATCGATTCCAATAGGGAACCCTTATTGCTCATTGAAGAACTACATGAAGACGACGATGTTACCGGTGCAGCCATGACAGATGACCAAGGCACCACCTTGAGAAGAAACTTGAGAAAAACAAAAGACTGGTAGAAGAAGATCTCTAAGAACGGGAAGAAAAAGAAACGCACTGCTGCAACTCCAAATATTTCGCCCCTTTTCGGTGCTTAGCATTCAACATTTTAGAAATGTTGGCCTTCTCGTTCATGTTTACAATCCCCCTCTTCTTTGGTTAATAGTGAAAAGTTAATAGTGAATAGATACACACGACTTTAAGTTGCTTGGATGGAGAGTGTTCCATTGACTAACCAAACGACTTTTTTTAATTTCCGGAGGAAGTAAAAGATAGTTAAAATGAGAGATTTTAATTATTTTTAAAATTATATTATAAATTGGATTTTTATTACAAAAAATAACAATAGGCAGCGTGAAACGCCCATTTTAGGGGACGTACATAAATATGTGGATGAGATGAGCTGGAACAGAGTTGGAACAGCACAAGTGAGACAGGTGATTTCATTTGCTATTTTAGTATTACCGATTCTACATTTGAATAAGAAATACTATGTCATATGAGAGAAATGCCATTCTATCCCTCCCCCATAACTTCATCATCTAACTTGCTATTTACAATAGACTTAATACCTTTAATTGACTCCATGACCTTAATAATTAAATCTCACAATAATCATTCTCTTTGTTTATTCAACTAGTCATTTGTTATTAAGCTTATGAAAATGCAATACCTTCTAATAGATACATGCATTCATATGACTTAATCTTCTTTCTCCTTTCTATTTAAAATAATACTTAACATTTACATCTACTCAGTTTAGTCCGCCAAAAATAAAAGAACTTTAAAAAAAACACTCCCACAAATTACAAAATCACTTCTAACCAACTCAAACAATGATAACCTTACAATCTAATTACTCTAAAATTAAAACTTGTGATCTTACAATTTAGCAACCTCTCCCCCTTTCTTTATTATTATTTTCTTTCATGAAAACGGAAAGTAGACACTAACTAATTGAATTTTTATTGACAAAAGTTTTCGTCATAACAAGTACGTAGGCTTTTAATAACAAAACTTAGTGATAAAAGAAATTTTGACAATATTAATATATTAATAGTGACAATTTAATTTTGAAGGTACTAAATTGTCACAATTCCCATTGTATTAGTGACACAAAAATAAATTATCACAGTTAATCCAAACAATAGTATCAATCAATTGTTTTGTCACAACAAACCTCATATATGTGATGAAATAATACTTAGGCACAAAAAAATTTACAAATAGTAATGACCATAGTTATAGTTTGGTGATTGTGACAATATTAAATAGACACTAATTAATTGAATATTTATTGACAAAAGTTTTCGTCACAACAAGTAAAATATTGTTTGACGATAAACCGTTCGTCATAACAAGAGAAAATATTGGTGACCAAACTAAGTTTTGTTACAACAAATAGAAAATATTAGTTACCAGCATATGTTTTGTCACAATTACAATTAATTCCCGCCAAAATTATTTTGGCACCAAATTTCATAGGCTTTTAGTGACAAAACTTAGTGACAAAATAAATGTTAACACTATTAATATATTAATAGTGACAATTTAACTGTGAAAGATATTAAATTGCTAAAATTGCCATTGTATTAGTAACAAAAATATAAATCATCATAGATAATCCAAACAATAGTGTCAATCAATTATCTTGACACTATAAAATATCGTATTTGTGATGACAAAAATAGTTAGTCACAAAAAAATTGTAACTAAATTACGAATAGTTATAACTGTAGTTATAGTTCGATTATTGTGACAATATAAAGTAGACATTAATTAATTGAATGTTTATTGACAAAAATTTTTGTCACAATAAGTAAAATATTATATGACGATTAACCATTTCGTAACAAAAAGAAAAAATATTAGTGACCAAACTATGTTTTGTCACAACAAATAGAAAATATTAGTTTCTAACATATGTTTTGTCACAATTACAATTTATTCCCGCCAAAATTATTTTGCCGCCAAATTGCATAGGCTTTTAATGACAAAACTTAGTGATAAAAAGAAAAGTTGTCACTATTAATATATTAATAGTGACAACTTAATTGTGAAAGATACTAAATTGTCACAATTACTATTGTATTAGTGATAAAAAATAAATCATCACAGTTAATCCAAACAATAGTGTCAATCAATTGTCTTGTTACAAAAAACCTGGTATTTGTGACGAAACAATAGTTAGTCATTAAAAAATTGTCACTAAATGTCTTAACTCTTGTAGTGTTAGAATAGGTTTAATGTATTGGTAAAATGTTAAGATTACAAAAATATTAGAGCATAACCCGAACAACAACCTAGTATTGTCCATGTCCATAAACTTGTAATAATCCAAAAAGGATAGTTAAAATCAACTAAAAATATTGTGAGATTATTGATACAATAAGTATTTGGTTCTAATGAAAGCAAATACCACATAACTTTACCATTCACAACATAATCACTCATCAGCTGCATCTTCATCCATTCTGTAATTTGAGAAAAATATTAAAATTAAATTATAGTACATACAAGAAGTGATAGAAAAAGTATAAGAGATAGAATTAATACCTTTAACTTTCCTCACCATTTTAATGATATTGTAGGTCAAGTAATCTTTTAAATAACATATCATTTTGCTAATTTACCTAGAGTTTCTTATCCCCTGATTACTTCAGCTTATAATGCAGTCTTAAGCTTGTTGTTTTCCTTTTGAAGATGTTCAATGATTGTTTTATATTTGAGGTTGAAACTTTTGGTTTAAGGCTATAACCAAGGCCTTTCATATAGCCGGAACGAGTTCTAAGTACTGTATCACAAATGTCTTCTGCACTGAGCTCATTTCCCTCAAACATAGACTTCTCTAATAACTCTTATATCTTATTGTAAAATTTAAAAAAAAATATTTACTCCCCATAGTACTAACTACTACATTAATAAATGAACAAATTTGTGTACTTACATAGTTATTTTTTGCTTCTTCTTGCACTCATCATTTACCTTCCTTATAGTGAGTGACTTTATATAGTATGGCCATATCACACTCATGTCTATTTAGTTCTTTCTCACTTTATTTTATGAAACAAAAAAAGGCACAATAAATAATTTAGTGTTTATTTATTTAAGTATAACTTGCAGATATAGATCTTACATGCTCATTTCAGACAACTACAAATGACTGTGACCCTTGATTATGAGTTGTTTTAAATTTTGATCCACTGATTCTTGCCTTCTCTTAATTTTCCTATATTAAAAAAAACTTAACTTAGAAATTAAATCATTTAACAAGATTAATGCAAGTAAACATGAAGGCAAAGAAAACAAACCTGAACTTTTGGGTCAACCCAATAATCTCAAAAACTATTCCAATTTTTCAGACATTTGTTTGAGAACATAACCTCATGCCTCTGCATCAGAAGAAAAAGATTTATAATACTTATGCAACTTGAGACAACGATCCTTGCTCCTTTCTTTTAATAATGAAATAACACAGTTTAAAACATTTGTGTTCTTAATATCCACAATATTCAATTTCAACTATGAATAATAAGTCAAAATGTAATTAATCTTAAAATTATTGAAACAATATTGCATAAAGTTAAATGTTTAGTATAACTATCGTAACTTTTTCCAAAGCATTTTCAAGCAAGTTGTCTTCCTTCAAGTCCTTAACATGTTTCAGACAAGGTAATTATATTCTCGCAATAATCCCCAAGTCACTTGACAATTTTGCATATTGGACCTTGTCTACAAGACGACCTTGTTAAATATCAATCTGTATTGATAATTTCCAATTGATTACAACATTCATTCATTGTAATTCATAACCTCTAGTTTTACCTCAACCTTCTTTTCTAATACTAGCAATGAAAGTTGACAACAAAAAAGTGATGGTAAGAAAATATTATAATATATAAATATATATTTAAGCATAAGTCTAGTTGAAGGTATTAAAAATGAACAAAATTGCACTAGTAGCTTCATTGTTGTTTGAGGCATAATGAAGTTATTGCGTATGACTCGAAGGTGGAATAATATTGTTACTTTATTGTGGCAATGTACTAGAATAAGCTCTATTTCCTATAGATCAAAAAAGAATATGATAAGAAAAAGATATATATTTAAATATACATTCATTTGAAGGTATAGAAATTTTAAACCTACTTGACTAATTGACGTAGAAGTTTATTATTGGCAAGGAATTAAAATTTTGACATCAACTAATTGATTTGGTTGAAGTTGTACATCCATCTATTCTACAATTTTTATAGCAGCCACCTTTATCCCTTTTTTTTCTTTTAGGTACTATTATATTGGATATCTATAAGAAAAAAAATTACATAAATGTTGCTAACATTACAATAAAATAATAGAAAAGGCACTTTCATGATACATTCAATTATTATAATGAAGATATATTCAATCATCAATATTAATCGCATTAGTAAGATAAATGTTACCAACATTACAATAAACTACAAAAAAGCACTTCTATGTCAGAAACAACCACCCTACTAAATAGTGGCAAGGTTGTGCACTACTGAACCTCCCCAAACTCATCATTTGAGCGAAATTTTTGCTAGGTTGTTATTGTTGTTATTAAAAAAAACACTTTTATGATACATTAATCACATTAACAACATAAATGTTACCAATATTATAATAAGACAATAAAAAGAGCACTTTCATGATACATTCAATCATCATAATCAAGATACATTCAATCATCAACATTAATCGCATTAACAACTTAATTGATATCAACATTATAATATGACAATAGAAAGAATACTTTCATGATACATTCAACTATCATAATTGATAGACAATTATTTTTCTATATTTATACACTCATATTTAATGTGTTTTGCTTATTATTTAAGAGTTTTATAGTATTTTTGGTACTTAATTTGATTCAAATGTGTTTTTAGTTGATAATTGCTTTCGTAGACCAAGAGGAGATGTATTCAGGTGAAATGTGACATGGAATGAAAGCATTGGAGCAATTGTTGACTTATACAGTTGTGTACAATGACCTTATAAGTCTCTATAAATGTGTAGAGCTTTAACAACAAAATTCCTAAATGTGCGGAATTACACTTCCGTGTATGTTGACATACATGACCTTGTATGTGCCTGCGTAAGTCTCTATGACAGTGTAAAGTTACAAATTTAGGTGTTTTTGGAGATATATAATCATCAACGTACACGACCGTGTAGGTAACAGTTTATATCCGAGAAACCCTAGTTTTTACAATAAAAAGATATTATTAAAGGCTAAAAAGAAAGGAGGCAAATTAGAAACATTTTAGAGTAGTATGAAACACAAAGAAGAGGCACTTTTGAACAAAGGATGAGGAAAACATGAAGATTACGTCACAAGATCTAATAGAGAGCATCCTTTAATCCAAATTATAAGAAGATTCATTAAAGACAAAAGGGGGATTCTTTTATTTCTATTTGCTCTTCTGAATATTTGTTATTGGATTTGTTTTCTATATGTAGGAACTAAATTGTTTAGTGCCTAAATGTGATGAATCCTAAGTTATGATAATAGTCTGATATAATCGTTTATTTAATGTAGTTTTATTAATTGATTTATTATGATTCAATTATGAATTTTATTCTTAAACTAATATATCTAAAGTATTAGTCCAATATTTGATTTCATATGATTGAGATTGATAAATCATTTCGTGTGAATAGATCTATCATAATTGGAATAAGTTACATGTAAACCTAGAGATAGGCCAACATAAATCCTCTAAATTAGGGTCAAACCTAAAAGTAAACTTCATGAATCAGTAATGTAATTTAATGGTTTTATCTAGAAAGAGATTTCGGTTAATCAACAGAGAGTTAGTTGCTAGTTGTGAGAAAGATATTAACACAAGGTAAGAATTGCCATAGTGCAATAATCAATAATTTAGTTGTAAGATAAAGGGTTAGTGTTTAAGATATCTTAAGGGGATTCATCACCTAGGTACTACTTATTTGATACTGAATAATTATAGTATTTTCTTTATCTGAGATCATTATTGTGTTAACTTTTGTTTAGTTTATTTTTTTAATTTTCAAATAAATTCATAACCTGAATTGGTGGTTAGATAATTAAAAAAGAGTTAGTACTAGTGCTTATAGTCCTCGTGGGATCGACTCGTACTTGCTAGTGCGAGCTACCGCTATGTTGTACATTTGCGTTGAAAACTTATAAATCTTTATAAGCACAAAATAAATTAATCAAGTTTTTGACACTTTTGCCAGGGACTATAATATTAGGAAAGCCTAGCTTTTATTAATCTAACCATTTTTATTTTATTTTATTTTTGTTTTTAGTTTATTTTTATTTTATTGACTATTTGGTTTTATTGTCTTTCACAAATCTTAAGTTCAATTTATGATCCGATGTAATCCATCGAGCTTAGTAGATGAAGATCCAGATATTGAGAGAATAGCTCGTCAAAATATCCACAAAATACAACTTAGAGAGTTTGAGTTAGATCGGCAAATAGAAGACTTAGAAGGTCATATTGATATTGAAGAATCAAGAACCACGACAAACTAACCAAGAACAATGTTTGATTATGCTAGACCGGACTTAAAAGGAGCAGAGTCTAACATTGCCAGACTGACTATTAACGTAAACAATTTCAAAATTTAGCCAAGTATCATTCAGATGGTGCAAAAATCTATTCAATTTGATAAGCTAATAGATGAGGATACAAATGCAGATATCTCAAATTTTCTAGAAATTTGTGATACATTCAAGATTAATGGTGCCAATGACAATGCAATAAGATTAAGATTATTCTTGTTTTCATTGAGGGGCTAGGTGAAGCAATGGTTAAACTTTATGCCCAAATCATCACTTATAACGTGGGATCAAGTTCCAAAGAAGTTCCTTTTGAAGTACTTTCCACTAGCAAAGACTGCCAAGTTGAGGAATGATATCTCCTCCTATTCACAGGCTGGTTCAAAAGCATTATATGACATATGGGAGAGGTTCAAGGAGATGTTAAGGAAATGCCTACATCATGGTCTACTAATATGGATGCAAATTCAAACCTTTTATAATAGGCTAAATCAGATTGCAAGATAGACAATAAATGCTATGGTTGGGGGTACTTTGAACAAAAGACACCAGAAGCAACTTATGACCTCATCAAAGACATGGCAATGAACAACTATCATTGGTGCTCTTCTCAAGCAAGACTTAACAAACCAGTGGGGATATATAAAGTTGATGCAGTAACATAATTGGTAAACCAAGATGAGGCTTTGAATGGAAAATTAGACAGATTGATTATGAGTCCACAATTTTAGGTTATACAATTTGAAGTGTGCGGGCTAAGACATTCAGGACAAGATTGTCAGGCATTATACCGCGAACATGTGGACTATATGAGGAATGCTTCTAGAATGTATAACAATCTCTATAGTAATACGTACAATTTGGGATGGAGGAATCATGCAAATTTCTCTTAGGAGAATCAAGGGCAAATAAGGAACAACCCTCCACCTGAATTTCTGTAACAACACCTCAAGCTAAGAAGCCAAATCTAGAAGATATGATGGACAAATTTGTTCAAGAATCATACATAAGACATTAGAGAAAAGGGTCATTCAACTAGAAAAATATTATCTAAAAGATCACAGGGGAGTTTGCTTAGTACCACTGATATAAATCCTAAGGAACATATGAAGGTAATCACCCTTCGGAGCAGAAAGGAAGTACAAGCTGATAGCAAGATCTAAAGTGAGGAGGAGAATAACAAAAAGATTCAAGAGAAATCTAAAGATGTAGTGCATCCTCCAAAAATTAAGGAATTTTAGTCTAACATCTGATATCTAGCAAAGTTGAAGAAAGATCACACGGATGAGCAATTTGGTAAATTCCTTGAACTGTTTACACAACTTCATATAAACTTACCTTTTGTTGAAGCTCTTTTGCAAATGCCCAAGTACATAAGTATCTTGAAGGAGTTACTATCTAAAAAGAGGAAGTTAGAGGAGTTAGCTACCGTGAGATTAAGTAAGGAATGCTCGAAAATCCTGCGAAACAAATTACCTGAGAAACTTAAAGATCCAGGAAGTTTTACTATCCCTTATTTTATTGGTAATTTGTCAATAAAAAAGGGTTTAGCTTATTTGGGGGCTAGCATTATTTAAGAAATTACGATTAGAGGAACTCAAACCTATTAGGATGAGTATTCAATTGGCCGATAGATCTGTTAAATATCCTAGGGTTATCATTGAGGATATACTTGTTAAAATTGATAGGCCATCTTACCAGTGGATTTTGTAGTACTTGATGTGTATGAAGATATAGAAGTATATTTGATTCTAGATCGACCCTTTCTAACTATAATTAGAGTCATTATTGATGTTAACTATGGCAAACTGGTTATTAAGGTGGAAGAAGAAAAGATCACTTTTAAAATATTTAATGTCATGTGACATTCCTTTAAACATAATGATTATTATTATTTTATTGATATTAACGATTATGTAACTTTAAATATTATGCAGGAAATTGTGTCTAAGGATGTGCAGGAGTTGTTTATTATTCAAAGTGAGGATGAAGATAAGGCCAATAAGCCTCTTGTGAGAAAGAAAGAGTTTGAAGGGATTGACAAAGATAAACAGACCAGGTTGAAACCCTCTTTTGAATAACCATTAGAGTTAGAGATGAAGAAACTTTCTGATCATTTGGAATATGCATTTCTTGAGAAGGAGTCAAAATTGCCCATAATTATTGCATCAACTGTAGAAGTGGATCAAAAAGAAAAATTGTTAAATGTGCTTAAGGTGCATAAGAGATCTATTGGTTGGAAGATCTCCAATATTAGAGGAATCAACCCTTCCTTTTAAACACACAAGATTTTGATGGAGGAGGAGTTCAAACTAGTGGTACAGCCCCAACGGAGGTTGAATCCTATTCTGAAGGAAGTGGTAAAGGCAGAGGTAATGAAACTCCTAGATGCTGGTGTGATTTACCCTGTTTTTGGTAGTTCTTAAGTAAGTCCTATGCAAGTTGTTCTAAAGAAGGGATTAATGACAATGGTACCCATTGAGAAAAATGAGTTGATTTCTACAAGAACCGCCATTAGGCGGAGAGTATGCATCGATTACAGGAAGATGAGTGGTGCAATAAGGAAAGATTACTTCCCTTTACCTTTCATAGACCAAATGATGGAATGGCTAGATGGGCGCATGTACTATTGTTTCTTGGATAGACTTTTGGGCTACCTTCAAATTCCAATTACCCTATAATATCAAGAGAAAATAGTATTCATGTGTCTTTATGGTATGTTCGCTTATAGGAGGATGTCTTTTAGATTGTACAATGCACTTGCTACATTTCAAAGGCGCATGAAGATCATATTTGTTAATGTAGTCGAGAATATAATGGAGGTATTTATGGATTTATTTTTGTATTCGGTGACTCTTTTGATTTATGCCTCCATAATTTAGAACATGAGAAAACAAATTTGGTGTTAAATTAGAAAAATGTCATTTATGATACAAGAGGGCATAGTTTTAGGCCATAAATTTTTTATAGGGATATTGAGGTAGATAAAGCAAAAATTGAAGTTATAGAGAAATTATCATCCCCTTCCTTGGTCAAGGCTATAAGAAGTTTTTTAGTTTATGCGGGAAAGATATGCCTTTTAAATTTACTCAAGAATGTTTAGATGCTTTAAACATTTCTTGAGAAAAAATTGACAAAGGCCCCAATTATGGCAGCATCAGATTGGAATTTACCGTTTAAGCTAATGTGTGATGCAAGTGATTTTGAAACTTAAAAGTCCTAATTCAAACATTATTTATATAAATAAATACAACCAAAATATAATGCCCTATTTTTTAAGGTTTATAATAAGTTTAATTTGATGTACTTATGGTCTTGAAATAGAAATAATATTCAATAGCACAATTTCTGTAAATGATCAAGAATTCTCCAAAAATAATTTATGCGATTATAAACAAGTTTAAGAAGAGAGATATTTTAAATAAAAATTTAAAAAGGCGTACAAAGTTTAAATTCTTACAAAATGAAGTTATAGATTTTCACGTATAGAATTCAAAACTTGTTTATACGGAATATTACGTTTTTAGTTAGTTTAATAATATCAGGCATGAACAAATTTTCTGTAAGTTTCGAATTAAGTTATTATATAATTTACACCCACTAACATATCAATATTTTTATTATATGGTTAATTAATGTTTATTATTATTTCAAATATATTTCTAATTTGTAATTACTAGGTCGATATTACTAATTTATCGATTAAGTCCTTTAATAATTAATAATTTATCAATTAAATCTTTTAAATTAAAATATGATTTATAAAGGAAGACACGTGAGTTTTAATATAAATAACATTAATTTTAATTGGTACTTGTGTGAGGCAATTACAGCGTTTGATACGATATATTTTAAGTGATACCATAGATGTCGTGACCTCATGTCTTATTTTGGAAAGTTTAGTAATAAATCATAAATGTATTCAATTTTTACATGTATATAAGTTTCAGGCCTCATTTTTACATCAATTGGCACCTATAAGCAAGCAATTGGTAGATAATGTAAACTACTTAATAACTAGTTTCTTATTGTGAATATCCATTTGATCTACCAGAAAAGAGCCCCAGAACATGAGTTATGTGAATAATAATTAGAGATAGAAGAACACTGAATACAAGTTTTGTAAAGATTTAAAGAAAAAAGCATCATTCACCATAATGAAATCGGTTATGCTACCAACCCATCTAAAATTGATCAGTATACACAAAACAATGTCGTGCAATATTAATATCTTCACAAGTTAACAAAA
>JAOSBL010000211.1:31915449-31937291 GCA_027568915.1 Erythroxylum roraimae | reverse complement strand
ATTATTCGGTTATTTGTGTATGAACCTGATGGGTATTGTGATTTGATAATTTTAATGCGTTCATTGAATTGTTAATTGCAAACCCATTGCTAGAATTTCAATATAATCTGTAATTGTTATGCTGAAATTCATGTGTAGCAACTAATGATTCGTAATCATTAGGGATAACATGACCTAGGATAAATGACGCATCGTATGTGGTTGTTGCCTTGATTAATCAGTTTTCCTAATTCGTAATGCTACTGCCTAACTAAATCTAGATATCGTATCCTAAGTTGTTCGGTGGTTAGATTTAATTAACGATCGTATCTTGATTAAACAAAACCTAAGGAAAAAATCGGGTTAATTATTAACCCAAGATTAATAGTTTTTAGGAGGGGTTAAAGAACGAAAAATTAATAAAATATGCTTAGTCAGGGTATAGGCCGAGATTGAACCGAAGAACTAGGTCCCTACTGAATTCCCCACATTTATCATTTTTGCGTGTTTTCTTTAATTTGTTTGTATTAGTTAGTTTCATTTTATTTTGTCCTTTCAAAAATCCAACCCCCCCGCCCCCCCCCCCCCCCACCCCATTATGTGTAAACACCGGTTAATTTCATTCCATAAACTTTACACACTCTCTCTGTGGGATCGACCTAGACTCACCACTCTACAGTAATGATCTAGTTATTTTAATTTTGATTAGCGTGGTCACCAACTTTTTCCTCATTTCATTTCATAAAAACCAAAGGTCTACAATATGTCTTTCAGCATTCCTTACGTGAACATCATCATAGCCTAATACAAAAGCACTACACGAAAGAGGAAATATACAAAATTTATCTAATCTGTCCAAAACCCAGCTGACTAACCTTTGAGCCATGACTTCTCTTCCCAAATCACAAGTCTACACTGCGTGTAGCGCCTTTCAATAGCTAGAGTCGTCTCTCGGTACTGAAAAGTCAATATTGCAATTTTGGTGAGTTTTGCGAACTCAATGAGGTAACCATCATCGATAGTTCACTTAATTTTTGCATCACATCATTTCAGATAACATATATTTCACAACTTTGCATTTTTGCATAATTGAACACATATCACATTTTCACTTAAGAGCAACCCAATTTGGCATTTCAAACAATCAACATACTTATTAAAATGCATATGAAATGCTCATGTGACTCATTTCCAATTATTACGTTGTTGTAACCGAGTGCCTAAACTATCCCATATCTATTGTGGATATCGGGCTCATTGATAACTGTCCCTTATCCTATGGGGATACAGGACTCATTTTACATAGTGAGCCTTAGGCTCTTAATCACTTTTTGAGCTCGAGGCTCTTTTTCACAATCTGAGCTTTAAGCTCTTTTTTGGTGGCTACTCTGGTCACAACTGCCATTATCTGATTGTGTATTCATGTATGGAATGCATCTGTCACAATCAATCATGTCATGAAGCACATAGTTTGTCACATTCACATACAAGTAGCACTTCAATATCTCATTCATATGTCACAATCATCGGACCTTCATTGTCCGGAATCCAACAATCAAAACACATTCATTCAACAATTTAAACATAATATAAAACAAACATTTAATTGAGTGAGACCGTCTAGGTTACTCACAAGTTGCTCCCGAAGCTAATGCTTGAAAGTTTCGGCAACGTCTGGAGGTTGACATTCCAGTTGCTCCTCTATATCAAATAACATACACATATATCACAATTTGCACAAGTATAAATGTTTAACAATGCACATGCATGTAATGAAATATGTACAATGCATGTTCATGACAATCCGGGGTATCTTTCCATTATTTTCTTCACAGAATCAATCCCATATCGAAACTCACCTAAGCACACAAAATCAATCCCATATCGAAACTCACCTAATCAGTATTTATACTTAGGTTTATACCTCAATAAAACCATTGAAATCACAATTTATAACTCCTTAAATCATCTTCAGATTTTTCCATAAAAACTGAATTTTGGGTCTACTATTCTTGATCATTTAGATAGTGTAAATGAAGTAATTTGGCAATACTCTCTTCTAAAGAGTGTTCCTCTATGTCTTATGTTTCTATTGACACCAAAATCATTCAATTTGGTTCAGTATTTTGAAAGTTATTCACCAAATATTTCCAGACTGTTCCTATACTGAAACAGTACATTACACTCAACTTCCATCCAGAAATTGAAAATCTTAGAGACTGAATTACAATTCGACTTCTTCAGATAATTTTTAAGCCTATGTATCTATTTACTCAAAATTAAAAATCATCTCATTTGGAATCCTGCAAATCCAAATCTAATCACAATACCAAAGTATGTTCAGTAAAATATTCCAATTCACACTGTTCCAACAGATTCCCACACTTTCATTTGATCAGCCTTTTTCACATCAATTCAGAATGCTACCAATTTTTTTAGCGATATAGAATAATGTGTTAGGAATCTACTGACTTAAGAATCAAGTCATTTGGAGGTCTAGAGAAGAAGTTATAGTCGAAAGAAGCAAGATGGTTCAACTTGTACAACTATTCTCGGGTGTAGAAAGTCATAGGTAACTATTGAAGAGCACAGTTTTTTGATGGGACAATTAAGCTTCACTCTTGCAATTTAACTCACGGGTGTGAGTGAAAAATCACGCCTATGCAAGAGTCATGGGCGTGAGAAAAACTCACTGGGGTGACAAATAAAGACAAAAAGGTTGAATGAGAGTATAGTCAGACTCATCCCACGTTTAAAACTCAATCTCTCTCAATTCATTTCAGATGGCATGATTTTTGGTGGAGAGGTAGATCAATGTGTTACGAGTCTAATTGTTTGAGTCTTATGTCATTTGGAGATCGGACGAAGAAGATATAGCCAAAAAACCATCGGATGTTCATTAGCTAACAACCCTCCAAAGTCACTATTGTGCAATTGCATGTCGACTTTCACCTTTAAAACACCAAAGTAGCTATCGTGCATTTGCAGATAGTGACTTTCACCCTTAAACATCCAGAGTCACTAATGTGCATTTGCACAATAGCGACTTTTGCCCTTAACCCAAATGCACGATAGTGACTTTTATCTTTAAAATATCAAAGTCGCTATCAAACTTCAAACCTCCATAACTTTTGATTCAAAACTCCAAAAATTGCAAAATTTATATCAATGGAAAGCTACAGTTTAATCAAGGAAGTTTCAGATCAAACTTTTACCTCTCTTTTCTCTTTTTCTTCGTTTCATTCACAGCCAACTTCTATATGTGTCTTTTTTCACTCAATTCAACACTTCAATTTTTCATTTCTAGTTTTTCCACGCCATTTTCATTCAACTCATTTACCACAAATTCACAGTACCCCTAATATACAAGTTTACTCAAAATTCTTACAATCATTTAAAAAAACAGATATCAATAACTCATCTTCTTCTTGTTTTGCACTTCATCATTTTCTGTACATTTTCCTATCCCTTTATTCTCTACATTTTCTTAATTTTCTTCCTCTAACTATCACTTATACAATCTTTCTCACCTCAGAACATCATCTTACAACTGTTTTTCAACTCAAAAACTATTCTTTTGGTTATCTCTAAAACACTTACATATTCACGTACACACACACACACACACACACACACACACACACACACACACACACACACACATATATATTCACAGTGAAGAGAAATAGTGTATATCAGAATCTCATCCTTTTTATCCATTCTCTATTTTTCTCCTCAACTTCCATTTTAAATCTTTCATTCTCCGTCCCAGACATCACCACATACTTATTCCATAACTCAAAATTTCATTTTGTTCTCATCCTTAAAAAATACTCAAAACTCACGTGTACAGTGAAAACAAAACAGAGCCTTCACTTCTGTTTTTTCAAACCATTTCTGCAATGATAATTAAATCACCATTTTTTTTTTCATAAAACCACAACTCCAAAGGATTTACTCAATACTTACTTGATATTTATCCAAAATATGCAAAAGCTCAAGAAGCCCTAATCTTTATGCAACTCACATATACCACTGTATAAATTGACCACCTTCGGTTTTTTCTTAGGGCAGAAGAAACAGATAGCAAAGTGGGAGTGGTATAGGATAAGGAAAAACAAAGTTAACTCTTGGAGGATATTTGATGAAAAACTCTGTGTATTGGAAGAAACTTGAAGAATGTGGCTATGAAGAAAGTAACTAACAATAGTACTTAGTCTTTTAACTCCCAGAGAACATAACTTACTTTCTAACAAAATCATAAAATATAACTTAAATAAGTCAGTGACACTTGTCACTTTTGTAATATATAAGGCTCTAACTAAGTTCCTTATTGAACTAGTTCCCATAACTCTCATCCTTACATTCCAATTATCTCCAATATTTTTCCAATATCCTTTGGTTTTTTATTTCTATTTTTCGTAATAATATATAATTTTTGAAATTATTCCTAAAATTCACCAAAATTAAAAAATATAATAATTATACTCTCTAATTAAATTTCCAATACACAATTTCACAATTTTCAATAATATAATCACAATTCTCGACAATAGCACATTACAGTTCAATTATACCCGGAATTATCCATAAATACATGTACAATTATTTCATGTGCAAGAATTCATTATTCACGTGTATGTGTATGACATATTATGCATGAGCATGAAATGCATTTCTAATCTCCCATTAATCACTCATTTTTACTATTTCGGCCTCCCCGTAGGTAATGAGATGTTACAGTAAACAAGTATTTGAAAGGTAGGGAAATCACCAGATTAAAGAAGCATTTAGCTAGAGTCAAAGCTGATATGGAGCTTTGTAAGAAAACGAGTCATGATGTGAAATGGCAAATGAAGACTTTCCTTGAAGAGTAATAGTATGAGAAAGATAAGAGGTAAATATTGAACTATGAAATTGGTAGTGAAAGTTTTTTTATTGGTGATCAGGATGAAATTAGAGGTGTTAAAGGTGGTAGTGTTCCTTCCTAACAAAAAGGAAATGTTGCACATGATATTAGGAAAGAAGAGGACATGTATCTAATTTTTTGCACCATGAATAACTCCTAGGAGTCCATATTGCTTTACAATTTAGAGAAGCGACTCATAATGTGAACATGGCAATGGCTAGATGGTGGTATGATTTAGGTATAGCTCATAATGTGAACATGGCAATGGCTAGATGGTGGTATGATTTAGGTATAGCTCATAATGTGAACATGGCAATGGCTAGATGGTGGTATGATTTAGGTATGGCATTCAATGTTGTCCAATTTTATTATTACTGGCCTATTGTGGATGTTATTGCCTTCTACGATCTAAGATATAAAGCTCCTTCAATTGATGACTACAAAAGTAAACTTCTAAGTAACCTTGTTTACGAAATAAAAAGTTATTTAGATGAAAGAGGAATGACTTAGGCTACTTATAGGTGTTCAATCATGAGTAATGGTTGGAAAAATAAAAGACATAAACCTATTATTAAATTTTTTGGTTTGTTCTGCAAAAGGGACAATATTTTTGAAGTATATCGATCCCCTTGACCTTGTTAGGAATGTTGATACTCTGTTTCAAATATTTGATGAAGTTGTGAATAAAGAGAAAATATTGTTCAGTTGATTACTGATAATGATTTTGTTTATAAAGTAGTTGGAAGAAGATTACAAAGCAAGTATAATCTTTTTATTTGACTCTTTGTGCTACACATTACATTGGCCCGAAGTTGGAAAATATAGGAGAATCTAGTTATTTTCCTATTATTGATGAGACTATGTACAAAGCAAAAAAGGTGACTAAGTTCATCTACAACCGTCCATGGGTCAGAATTTAATGAGAAAAGATTTCACTAAGGGTAGGAATTTTGGGTCATCCTACTATTACGAGATTTGCAACTAATTTCTTATCACTTTAGTGTTTTATTATGATGAAGAAGGATTTGATCCAAATGCTTATAAGTGATAAGTGAGTTGCTTCCCAACGTGATAGGTGTAATACTAAATTGGAGGTTTCTAGAATTATACTTAAACATAATAAATTTTAAACCCAATTGCAATTTGTCATTCTAGTTTATGAGCCTTTAGCTAGGGTACTTCATCTAGCTGAAAGTGATGAGAAGGCAACAATGAGTTATATTTATGATGACATGGAGAGGACGAAGGAAGAAATCAAGGCCAATTTGAAAAACATGTCTTCTTTATACACTCCTTCTCTTGCAGTCATCAATGAGAGATGAGAAAGACAATTTTACTCTTCGTTGTTTGCAGCTGGGGTATTTGTGAATCCTAGTATCTATTTCAAACCAAGTTTTAAAAAGAAAAATGTAGTTAATAAGGGAATGCTATTAACTATTACAATAATTATTGCTCGTAAGATGATACAAAATCTCCTAAGCTTACAAATGGAGATTTATAAGGATGCTTTTGGTGATTTTGGATTCCATTTGATATTCATCAAAGAGAAAAACTTAATCGAAGTATTTTTCACTTTTGTTACTAGTTTAAAATTAATTATCACTTTATTTTGTCCGTAATGCTACTTTTGTTGTCTTACAGTTGCTTGGTAGAACCAATTCAGAAGTGATGGAACCAATTCGGAAGTGATGTTCCATAATTACAAAGGTTTGCAATTCGAATTATAAGTCACTGTGTGAGTACAACAAGGTGTATAAGGAATTGAAGCATATTTGAATTTATCCATTCCAAAAAAAAGGAATAGATTGGAACACAAAAGATTGAACAACTAAGTCTTTGTTCGATACAATTCAAAGCTTCATTAAAGGTATGTTATTATCATTATTAACTTATATATAATTTATTGTAATTTCTTAATAATTTAATTTTATTTGTTTACTAAGACTCTTAATAGAACAAGTAGTTCTGTAGATCTAATTTGCCTTTACCATATCGATCTTTTGGCATATTAAGTTTTTGAGGAACCAAGTTTTATAAATGAGAGTGACTTGGAAAATAATCTTAGATAGGGAAGTATTGACATGTCATTTGGTGCAGTAAATTTGAATAATGGTGATGATGAGATTTCTCTCAATGATGAGAATTTTGGTTAATACGATTTGAGCAGATATTCGATTAAATGAAGTTTCATGTTTTATTTCTCCTCTTCTTTTAATTTCACTTATATTTGATGTATATGTTGAATTTTATATATGCAATATAAATATAATTGTAAATATTTTTGTTTCAAGTTTCACTTCTAGTTGGTTGTTTCCTCGACACGAACTGTTGTTGTAAATTATAATAGTTAGAGAGTCATTGATATTTATTATTCTTTTTATTTAATGTAATTATTATTTATTATATGATAAATTTATAACATTTTAAATACTTTGTATTGTCCATAATTTTTTTATTTGTATAATGATTAAATGACCCTTTTTATATTGATTATGATTATTATTTAGGGTTAATTATAAAATAAATTCCAAAAACACTACTTAATTTCGCAACACTAGCTCGATCTTCAAAAAGTGGTGTTAAAATGTTCCAACTTTCAATTTGTTTCAAAAATATCCAAACATTAAGTTTTCCATTAATGTTATACAATAGTTGCTAATTAACTTGATCTTTTTGAAGTTTTCAACTATTTTCTGCCTAATAGTGAACTATTTTTCTTTAATATATCATTTTAAAATATCATTTCTTACTAATGGGGGTAAAAATTATCAAATTGTTGATTTTTGGAATAGAGTGTTTGTTTTTGTTATCACTCTCAAGCTTATTAGAAGGTTCACCATCACTATCATACTCCCCCTGCCTACTACAGCGCTTGTGATTACACTATTTCCCATTGTATATTAATATCATAATCCCTTACTTTGCTCTTAATTTTCTCCTTCATATTTGTTTTGACTAGCTTGGCTAACTTCTTTAGTTAGATCCCTTGGTTCATTCAACTACTAAAGCTTTGCTCCCTGGTATGCTTCTGGTTCTCTTGCTTTCTCTCATAACCTCCGTGGCCTAATTTCCAGCTTCTCAAACTTCAAACATTTTCCTTTTCCCCTCCCTTATCTTCTCGCCTAACCTTCTTTCCTTATTCTAAAACTAAACCCTTTTTTTTATACCATTTTTGGAAATGTCCATCTCTACTTTACTTTCTCTTAACAACTCTCACCCTTTAGCTCATAAGGTCACCATCCCTCGTAAGCCTTCTAAAGGTCCTGAAGTGCCTCAAGAGACTAATCCACCTTCTCTTAACTAAGTCTTTAATGCAGTTGGGAAGATATAAAGTTAAGTTATAGACGATAGCTCACTAGTGGGATTACATTTAGTTCTTAATTAAATTTCTCAACACAACTATTTTCCATTGTATATTAATATATTACCCCTTTTAAAGGATGTTTATTCTTTTTTCAATAATGGTTATTAATTCCTTTTAAAAATAAAATGCTTCTATTATTCTTACTGCCCTAGCTAGGCTTTCAATTTTCGTTATTAATGCTTACAATTTGATTTATTGGAAAAATTCTTTATAATTCAGATGCTAGTGAATTTTAATTTTCATTATGGTGGGTTATTGGAAAGAAATGAAAATAAAAAATATGTTGGAAGCAAGATTAAATGGAAGAAGGATGTTGGTATTGATGAACTTAGTATGATAATACTAAAAGGAGTATCAGAAGATAAAGGCTATAGAGTTGTATCTATGTTTTACAAATTTCCACAAAAGTCAATGAGATGCTTGAAAGAGTTGAGTTTACATCATGATAAGGACATGTTGTCAATGCTTCAGTACATAAAAGAATTTAAGAACTACAATGTTGAAATCTATTACGAGCATCGTTATGATAATCCTACAAGTGATGGTGAAGAAATTGATTCTAATATATGCAATAAAGATGGGTAATTCCAAGTTCAAGTGGAACAAAATGATGAAGATTTTGTTGTTATGGAGGTGACTGAATCTAAAAATGATATATGTGATGATGAAATTTATACAACTAACAATGAAGAATATGTCACTGCAAAAACTAATGAAAAGAAATATGTGAAGAAAGTTAATAATGGGTTTGAATGTGATGGTGTTATGGAGGGGTTGGAAGTAGTGAAAAATATAGTAACAAAGAGAGAAATTATTCAAACAATTCACGAAGAGAAGTAGAAAGTTCATAGGTTGGTTAGTGAGTATGAGGACAATAACGTTGAAGTTCAATCACCAATATGTAGTGATGATGGTGATGTGAGGCCTCTAACAAAAGCAATAAATATATTGTTTTCAATCCAAAAGTGGGCATGAAAGAATTTTAGTTTAAAGTTGGCATGAAGTTTAAGGATGAGGTTCAGTTTAGGGAGGTAATCGGAAATTATACAATGACAAATGGATATGATGTTTTAATTACGAGATCTGGGGTGAGAATGGAAGCTATTTGTAATATCCACTATCCTTTTAGGGTTTAAGCTAGTTAGATTGGAAATGAAAGAAAAAAATTGTAGTGAAGATATTAGGAAACAAGCATACTTATAGGAAAGTGAAAAGAAATTAGCAAGCTAGCAAGAAGTGGATAGCAAATCAATTCTTACATAAGTTTAGGGGGAACTCAAATTGGTCAATTAGTGAGATGATAAATGATCTTCAAACCAAGTATGCATTACAAGTGACTAAATCTCAATGTTTTCTTTAATAAGTGAAATTGTATTAATAAATTAAATAGGAAGTTACATATGAGATCAAGAATAACTAGCAGGTCATACAGTGGCAACGTTTAGAGGATAAAGCTCAGTTACATCCACAACATCGTTTAGAGGCAAACATAATAATTTCAGCTAGTACAATGACATCATATGGAACGAGAGTCATAAA
Source organism: Erythroxylum roraimae (assembly GCA_027568915.1). NCBI lineage: Eukaryota > Viridiplantae > Streptophyta > Magnoliopsida > Malpighiales > Erythroxylaceae > Erythroxylum > Erythroxylum roraimae. The sequence continues at coordinate 31,927,500 of JAOSBL010000211.1, read as the reverse complement.
AGATTAATATTGCCATCAAACAAAGAGTTAGGCAAATTGGAAAGCTTAGAACACGTTTTCTCCTTTTCGCGCAATTCCGACCAAATTAGGGTCTGGGAACATGATTGTCGATCACAAAAGGAGAAGGTGCTATAGCCGATGGAAAGAGAGGATCTTCAAGAATACGCTTCCTATTTCTAGAATTGACGCAGAGTGTAAGGATTGAAATAATTAGCTTTGACAGATGTGCTCCATGCATCAAAGATAAAGGACGCCTCTTACATATGTACTGACTTGTAACTTGAGTTGATTTCCTTTTTCAAGAATTTTAGCCCCTGTATGTTAGTAGATTCTCCATGATAAGGCTAGATTAGGGCAAACTCAGTCAGACCGTATAGAACATAGGAGTTTCTCTCTGATTCTACCAACTAGAGAGAAGAGAACCTCATCTCATGAGCGATGTGTGTTCTAAAATCTTCTGATGTTTCTCTTTCGCTAAATCTCCATTATAATATTTAGTTTTTCTTTTGTTTCAGGGTTTAATAGATGCATTGAAGAATCTCTTCTTAGAAGCAGAGCATTGAAAACGTACCCAAGATGTGTATACCAATTGGTTTAAATTGCATAAAGGCCATATATGCAGGAGTTTATTTTGACAAGCGATTAGTTGCACAACGGAAGTGGAAATTGATGAAATAATGGAGCAGCTAAAGAATGCATCAAAAAAGGCTTACAGTAACTGCAAATCAAGGGATCCTGACACTTTTGTAAAAGCATTTGTTAACATAAGGCCAAAGTGTGAGATTTTTCATAACAATATATCAGAGACATTTAATGGATTCATCTGTGAAGCACGATAAAAAAAACCTAATTAATATGATAGAGGATATTCGAGTTGCTTTAATGACTCAAATTCATGACAAAGGAGATATGATGATCAAATCAATAGATGAAATATGTCCAAGGGTAACAAAATAGATAGAGACTACACAATGGGAAGCAAGGCACTTTAGCATCAGAACAAATGGAAGTTTGAAGTTCGAAGTAACACATTTTGCAGATGAGTTCATTATTGATTTACAAGCAAGAGCATGTCAATGTAAACTTTGGGATATAACAAGAATCCCATGTAAGTATGCATTGTTTATATATCAAATGAGAGGGATATTGATGGGTACATGAGTCGATACTACAATCATAAGTGTTATTTCAATAGTTATCAGTATGCCATGGAACCCATTGGCGATTCAAAGGTTTAATCGAAGACTAAAAATTTGCAACTTATATTACCTCCTTTGATTAAGAAGATGCCTAGAAGACCTAAGAAGGGTAGAAGAAGGGATAAAGATGAAGAACCACAAAATCCAAATAAGTTGAGCAAATTTAAAGTACTCATGAGATGTCAACATTTTTTGGAAGTTGGTCAGAGTAAAAGAGGATACAAAAATAAAGACCAAACTTCGAGACGACCTAAACTTACTAAGGTAATTATATACTGATTTATAATTATGTATGTGATAAATATTTTTGAAATACTTGATCATTAAATTCAAATTATATTTGCATATTGTAGAGAAAACGAGGAAGACCACCAAGAAATCTGACATCTACATCTAACATTAATAGTGGTGCAAGGAGCAGAGGTAGACGATCAGTATCTACAAGATCCAACATTACCGCATCTACCTTATAAAGGGAGAAGAGGATGAACATTCATTTTTAATTTTGGTTTTCCATCAAAATTTTAATAAGTCATAAACATTTATGTGTACAAAGGCCACCCAAGGATATGTAGTAACATTTGGAGAAGTTAATAGGAACACTTTATTTTACGGTCTGTTAACATTTGGAGAAGTTCATGGCAAATTATTTATTATTATTTCCTAATTGGTCATAATATACTTTTTGTTTATAAATGTTTTATAGATGGGTAGAAGTTAATGTCAAGTGTTGGAATCATCTTAACCTTCGCAAAGTATAAATGCTAAAAAAATAAATGCAACCAGGAGGAGATATAAATTAAGAGCTAAAAAAACTTAACTCTAACAAAATCTCAAATTGATGATGGTGAATCAACAGCAAAATAAGCCATGCTTAAAAAATATGTTGTGATTTTGATATGTATTTCAATTGTGTGTTATGATATGGATATGAATATGTATTTGAAACTTTGTTTTGTGATTTGGATATGGATAGGGATATTTGACTGTATTGGATAATTTGTTTGAATATGGATAGAAATGTTAGATTGTTTTGAATAATTGATATGGATATGGATATTGGACATTCTTAATTACCACACATTACATATCCAATTTAATGGAAATCTCTTATGCTTTGCATTTCAAAAGAATTTTTCCTTCAGAAGCCATCATTTCTATATTGGTAAATTAACATTACCAATGTGTCAAAGAGCAAAGAAATATGTAGGACAAAAAAAGTATAGTTACCATAATCATAACATGTTTAAATATTGATAATATCAAGTTAAATGTACCAAAGCAACATGTTTCAACTATTGCAGATTTCTTATAAGTACAATGATCTCTCGTAGTCAAATACAATGAGTACAAATCATGTATCTATAGAGGTTTATTAAATGTAACTCCTTCTCATTATGTTATACTCTTTCACATATTGTTGCATTGCATGTTCACATTAAAAAGCATTAGACACCCAGGATATATAGTTACATGGAACCTATAGAATAAAAATCAAAACACAAATATCAGAATTATGACAAAATTTCAAATATTTATGAATTAAAAAATAAACTTACCTCTTCTGCACAATAATGTACCTTATAGACAAAAGTATTACCCCAACGTATGGAAGATGTTTGAAATTTTTTTACAATAACAAAGCCTCAACTCTTTTACTAATACTACATACCTACAAGATACCTACAATTTGAACGATAACATTAATATCATATAAGCTATAATTTAAATATCCATAACATAATGCGTTAATGAAAATGTAAAAGCAATACCCACATTTGTATTATTACATTAATAAAAATGTTGACCAATATTAGTGTTAGCATTTGATATCTGTAGCTTCATCTTGTTATTACAATTAGAATCTGAAAAATTACTTAGGATTTTGATATCCATATTATATACTAAATATAATAACAATAAAAATTGCAAAACTTGTTTTACCATTGAATATAACGCCTTCTCTTGGCAAAATTCAGAGTATTTCTTTTTAGCTTATACTAAAACGATGAAACAAAACTAAATCACATTTTTAAATCCATTAACAACTGCTTCACACTCTTCCCATGTTAAGTATATACTAGTTGTAGATGCAATAAAAGCCACATATATTTTACTTCCACACATTTTTCTGTAATAATCACAATGGTCAAGTATGATTAAGTGAGTTACAAGAATCTTAAAGCTAGTACACATTAATACTTCAAACAATCACAAAGCTATATAGAGCTAAAAAATTCTTACACACTAAAAAGACCCACCAAATCCTCTTCATTGATATTCTCTCCAAGATTGCTAATGAACAGGGTATTGCATGGAGGATTATCTATTGTATTCTGCATAACATTGGTAAAAGGGAAAAGTGAACGAGCCTCCTAGATCATGTTAAATTGCTTTATAAAGTCACTTCTTTATGGTAATTACCAGAACATAAATGAATGACATACAAGGGATAGGTATAAACAACTGTTGTAGTGTAAGGTAAAATATATGTCAAATAGACATGTATCATGGCAGAGCAAATTTTTTAGCAGGTAGACAAAGTAAACCTTAATCCAAGCACATGCATGAATTTGGGCACTAGCAAACAAATAGTAGCAATAGAAGCAGTGTTCATTACAAATCTAAAGATTGCTTCCGATGAAAGCAAGTATAATGTTATAGCAACAAAGACCATAAAATTAAGACAAAAAAGATCCTACATAAAGCTTAGGACACTCCACAACAAATCTCATTAGGAATAGCATATTTCTTTTCTTAAATTGGAACCTAATAGGAGATCTTCTAGGAGTCAACTTCTGATTTCAATCTAAGCTTCTTTCTCTTCCATAAATGATTACAGTGACTTTAAAAACCTCTACAATAAACTACAAACAAATTTTAACCACCTTCGATCCAACTTATATAGTTTCTACAACTGATCAATATATAACTTGCTTCATATATGCAAGACCGAATAAGAAAATTATTCACAACTTTAAATTGTTTAAAATCATATATCGTCAAAGAAATTTCTTAACAAAAGCACACAGTGTTTACAACTCATATTTCACCATATGCTTTGCATTCTTTTCTTAAAAAATCCCCTATAAAATTGAACGGAATAGGTTGAGTCTCAACAAATCTAGAAAATATCAATAACACTAAATTCAAAAAAAATATGTTCTTTAAAACAACTTGTAGTAAAAGGTTACCAAGTGAATTCAAATTTCTTAATATTTCGCCCTTTAGTTTTGGTAATAGTACATTTGAAGTTGTAAAATGTTAAACAATATCACTTGTTGAAATCACTCTTCGGTTTGAGAAATGAATTCATTAACTACATAGATGTATCAGGACAAATTTACCTTCATAATCTCTCATTCCTCCTGAGCTTAAGCCATAAACCTCCACCAAGTAGACGTAAATAGCAACAATCTAACTTAGTGTTAAATGAACTCACCTCCTAATAGTAGAAGACACTCCCTATTACACCCAACCACAACACAATATCGACACTCGAAATAGAGCAACAATCCACACACAATCACAAGAGAGTGACAGTTCACACTCAATCACACATAATCGCAAGAGTTGTATTGTCAATACACAAGAACGAAGAAAACATAAAGTTATTTACACTTCATTCATAATCATAAAAGAGAGGAGAGTTGTATCTTGAATTCACACACAATCGTAAAAGAAGAGAGCTGTATTTGGAAAATGAAGAACAAATAAAACAATCTGTAGTTGTATATCATTAAGTTTTTGTTCTAATTAATTAATCTTTAATTTAATTTACTTTTACTTTAATTGATTTTTAAATAAATGAGTTTCAAAAAATTAGGCCAAGCGTCATATGCAAAATCAGACGTGGTTTGTCATATCTGCGACGTTACGTTTGGATATTTTGCAACAAATTAAAATTTGGAGCATTTTAGCACCACTTTTTAAAGATCAGTCTAGTATTGTGAAATTGAGTAAAGTTTGATATTTATTTTATAATTAACCCTATTATTTATATGTAAAATATGGAAAAGTAATATTAATAAAAAATAAATAGATTATTTCTATTTCAATTTTTTATTATTATGATTTTTAGAGACATAATTAATGTAAAATTATAAATTATACATTATAATATATTGAGAGATTATTTTGTAATTTTTTAAAAAATTCATTGATTATTTTGTAAATTTTAAAAATTACTCAAAAGAGTATCCAATATTGACTAGTATTGGGACAGTACAGTATCAGAACCAAATCCGATATTGGTTTCGATATAGTATTCATAATTTTGAAAAAGATAAAATTATATTTAAATTGTTATTATAATTAATTATATATATTTATTTATAATGAATAAAATTAAATATTAATTTGGAGTGCTTCTGCTCTAACAAATTCACAGCCATAAATAAAGCAAAACAATGTTCAGCAAACGCTTACATTCGGATCTGTGCCCTTCCTCAATATCAGGCTCTCGAATGCAGAAGTTTGGTGCCGGGTCCTTCTCATGTGGCTTTCTCCTGATGTTGCTCTGAGTTGAGCAGCATTATTATAATTCCTATATTGCTTTTCATAGAAAACATTACTAATGCATCTTAAACGCCATGTTTTCCCTGCCCGTAGAAGCAAACAAGCCTTCTTTAGGCAACTATGTTCAGCCGGTACCCCCATTCCAACTATTACAGACCTCATATACAGGCAACAATGGTCAAAGCTCAAAACCTTTATCCAGAACGCAGACCCCAACACTATACTTCAACAACTAATCGCTTCAGGAGCCGACGCAGAGCTCACTTTCAGGTACTTTGCGTGGTCTCGCAAAGAGCTTAGACATTCCCACTCCTTGGAGGTCTCTTTTAAAGTCTTACACACACTCGCTTATACCAGAAAGTACTCAAAGATTCGATCTTTTTTGGATGATTTTGTCAAGAAAGATACAAGTAGTTCTGTCTCTTCTGTTTTTCACGCCATTTCTGTGTGCGCTGATTCGTTTTGTGTTAATTCCATAATAGTTGATATGTTGGTGTTGACCTACGTGCAGAATAAGAAAGCCCATTTGGGAATTGAGGCATTTAAGAGAGCTGGTGATTATGGGTTTAAGTTATCTGTTGTTTCGTGTAATCCATTGTTGAGTGCTTTGGTTAAAGAGGGTCAAACTGAGGATGTGGAGTTTGTGTACAGGAATATGATTAAGAGGAGAATTGAGCCAAATTTAATTACATTTAATATTATGATTAGTGGGCTGTGTAAAATGGGGAGATTGAATAAAGCTAAGGATGTGGTTGAGGATATGAAAGTGTGGGGCTTTTTACCAAATGTGATTACCTATAATACACTCATAGGTGGATATTGCAAGATGGGAAGGATTGGGAAGATGTATAAAGCTGGTGCAATTTTGAAGGAGATGGTTGCAAGTGGGATTTGCCCTGACGAGGTTACCTTCAATACTTTGATTGATGGGTTTTGTAAGGATGATAACTTGTCTGCTGCTATGAAGGTTTTCGGTGAAATGCAAAACCAAGGTTTAAAACCAAATTTGGTTACGTATAACTCCCTGATCAGTGGATTATGTATGAATGGGAAGGTTAATGAGGCTGTTAGTTTACGGGATGAAATGATTCTTTTGTGTTTGAAGCCAAATGTTGTTACATATAATGCACTTGTTAATGGGTTCTGTAAAAATAATATGATGAATGAAGCAAGACAATTGTTTGATGATATGGGCAAACAAGGGGTCTCTCCAAATGTTATAACATATAACACCATGATTGATTCATATTCTAAGGCAAAAAAGATGGAGGATGCTTTTGCAATGTATCATTCGATGTTTGAAAGGGGTATCTTCCCTGATGTGTCTACCTACAATTGTTTAATTTCTGCTTTATGCAGAGAGGGATGTATGGCAGAAGCTTGGAAATATGTAGATGAAATGCACGGCAGGGGTTTGAGAGTTGACCTTGTTACATATAATATATTGATAGGTTCATTGTGCAGCAGAGGGGAGGTGAGAAAGGCAGTAAGACTTTTGGATGAAATTTACAGAAAAAGGCTATGTCCAAGTCATGTGACATTCAATACTTTGATTGAGGGATATTGCACAGAAGGTAATCTTAAGGCAGCTATGATTATGAGGGCACGGATGGAGAAAGAAGGGAAGCGGGCTAATGTTGTCACATACAATGTACTAATAAAGGGATATTGTAAAAAGGGTAAGCTTGAAGATGCAAATGAACTTCTTAATGAGATGTTGGAGAAAGGTTTGGTGCCCAACAAAATAACTTATGAGATTGTAAAAGAAGAAATGCTTGAAAAAGGATTTATTCCAGATATAGAAGGACACCTGTACAATGTTTCAGTCAACTCTTGATTCAAGTGAAGAAATGCATCATTGCAACCGTGATCACTGGATTTCTTATTTGAAAAGCTCGATATGGTTCCTGGTTCATACCTCAAGAAATCAAATGCATCTTTTTCATCCTTATTTGAGGATTCTGCCACAGGAAAGCACCTGTAGATCTCTAACAAGAACCCTGTTCTACACAACAACTTGAAGTTGTACAGATCTGTCTTTTCTTAGTCAGGTATGCATGCACACAGATATGAGCAAAATTTTTATCGTTGCCATCAAAACACATTTGAATTCTGGGTTCTTTAAACAATTGATCGCCCATTAGTTATTTCACTGGAAAACAGTTTAAGTCCTCAAAGGAGAAAATATAGTGGCAGTTCTTAAGAATGCCATTTTTTCACTTCCAACAACCATCAGTTCTTATTGTCCAATTGCGGCCCTTTAGTTCTAACTTGCTCTCTATGCCCCTTTATTTTTCAGACCTCACTTCCTCTTTGCATAAAAGGTTTTCCAAATACACCCAACATTTTGCATCTTCACTAGCTTAACTTTCATTTTAGGTTGTCAGAAAATCCCAAAGTACATAAAATTTTACTTCATTTCTGGTAGTTAAATTGATTGCTTTAGTAAACTTTCCGGTTGTTCTTCTGTGGGGAATCAATTCCCTAAGCTCTCTTTCCTTCCAAAGTTATTCTTTCCTTCTGATTTTATTAAATTTGGTTATCTTTTCCTTGCTAAACATTTTTTTTTATTCTTCTTTATTGGTGTAGGTTTTATTGATGATTGCTTTGGGATTTTGGATGTGGACTGTATGCTCTTTGTGTCAATCACAGAGTTCTTTGCTTTCGTGGTACTAAGCCATGACAATCCATATTAGGAGCTAGTTTTCTGTTTAGTGTTCTTAATCTTTGTGGTTTTTTGACAAATAGATCATACTCCATCACTAATCTTGTTAATTTGTGTTTGGGAGGAATAGAAATATAATTAAGTTCTTCAGCTCTACAGACTGAGAATGTGGAAAGTAAGATGCAATTACTGCTGTCTTTTTCCTGTAAAGAAACGTTTTCTGTTTTGTCTTGATTTACTTGAAACTTGAAAGCAGTGGAAAAATATAGTACAACAATTTGATTCCGGTTCTGTTGTTTCCATGTTAATGTCCATTTCCATTTTCTTGCCTTGATGCCTTAGTGCTCTTTGAACTTCTTATCTCTACCGGGAAGTCATGATTTTCTAGCCTCTCAAGTGTTTCTATCCGTCATTCTTATACATGACTAGTCATCTCTCCTTTTAGTCTCTTCGCAAAGGTTTAACAATTTTCGTATGGTAATAGCCATTCATAGCCAAGATTTTGTTCCTTTTGAGATCTGCAAAGTGTTCCTTTTCTGATTAAAACGTGAATATAAGTAATTCCATATGTACTTTTTTAGCATAGTTCGACTTCTTTGTTTCTTATTAATGGTTGATTGATCTTATTGATGACACTTACTGGAGGTTGGCAGCTCATAATGTTTTAAAACTTTATATTTACCATTTCCTGAAATAATTTACAAACCGACTTCCATGTAATATTTACTGTAATGAGTGACAAAAGAAAGTGGATTTTGTGTGCAATTTTGAGTTTGAACATGGTTTTATTAATTTATCTTTAAACTAGGCACTTGATAAAACAAAGATGCAATGGATGTGTTCTCAATAAAGTTTTGACCGACCTATGATGGAGCTATAATGCATGTTGGCCCAGTGGGAAAAAATTGGATCAACCTGAAATAACAATTCTGCCGTATTGAGTTGGCAATTTTTTAAAATAAAATCCATTTCGATTAGCTGTTACAGTCGTCCATATTTTGAAAGACTTAACGTGCCTTTTTAAACAGATTGCTGCCGTTAGTTTGCGGGAAAAGCTTAAAGCTGGACTTTTTCTTGAACTGTGTCATAACGTGATTCAACAGAGGTGAGTGATTCTCGATCCTTTTTCTCGTTACTGTCTCCGAGAACTTGTTTAACTTTCAAGCTTGATATTTTCTTTTCACTGCATTTAAATGCTTTAAAGTTATGCGATGAACTACAGATTGCATCAGGGATGTAGTTGTTCCTGAAGGTTATTCTATCAGAGTTCAGTAAATTTTTAGTCCAGTTAACATATTAGCTCTTTATTTCCTGTAGTCTATATGTTTCTTACATTTTGCTCTAGGCTTTTATGCCCACTTATAAAGCTGCGATTTCTTTTGTGCAAATATTTGCTGGTCAAGTATGTTATTATTTATTTATATAGACGGAACTGGCCAAAAGCTATTAAGTAGGTATGCTTCATTCTCATGTAAATATGTGTATTCATTTATAAATACATGTCTGTGAAGTGTTTTATCTTTTTATATTTCAGGCTTATGACGCAGAATTGTTGGAACATACAATGGTCGCTCAGCAATCTCTGGTGCAATTTGAAGACCGTTCGTGCATGCAAGTCAATTTGGTGAGAACAGTGGCGTAACGCTTCTGACATACGCAAGATTTATCAATGGATTATGGACTATAGTGTCATCGTTTAGAATGGGTTGGGATAAGAGAAACGGTGTCTTAATGGTAGGATATGGTTTGGGAGCGATGGATGTTGCAATTGAGGTGAACTTATGATTGAAATTTCTTTTGCTAGCAATTGGGATTGATAATGGCCGGTGGATTCAAAATTTGGAAACTATTGTGACTCAAGTGCACCCTGGTATGGTTGCTCTACTGTTTGCTTAAATTTACCAGCTATAAAGAAATTCGTTTAAAGTGAATCAAAATTCGTTTGAAACCTTATCTTCTTTTTCTTTCTTTTCTTTAGGTGTCATTTGACCCTGTTCTACAAACTGCTCAGTGGCTTTTGCGGCGGATTAGTCACTGAAAATCATAACCTTTACAAACAAGTAGCAAGAGAAATTTGGACAATGCACAAAATTCGACATATCCTTCCATTTCATTGATGCTTTCAAAATTTCCTTTGCGTGTGTAGACATCTATACACTAATCTTTTTCTTTTCTTTTTTTTCTCAATTGCCTTTATGACAATGCCATACTTTTTGTTTAATCATCTGTCAGATACTTCTGAACTCCTTTTGTATGTCAATCATTTGCTGTTTTAGCATATTATTCTTGGCAACCTCAACAGTCCAAAGCTTCTCACTCGTTTCTTCTCTTTGCTCAAATTCTCGAATGATGTCCATTATTCACTCTCTTGACAATTGAATGTTTTCAGTATGAACTTTGATTAAATCTCTTCCATACTTAGTTGTTTGATATTCAACGTGTCCATCTTTATTTAAATCTCATCATCTTTTTTTTTCGGTTTCTTCCATCTCTATTTTCTTATAGGCTTTTTTCATTCTAATCATCTCCAAAATATTTTATCTTGCTTCTCAAAATTTTTTGTCCTCTTCTTCAGCTCTTCTTTTAACTCAGTCTATTCTCTTTTTATCTTCCACAGCTCCTTTTCGTAGTCTTATCATCTCAAAGAAAGTGTCTGATAGAACCCACCCAAATATTACTATATTATTGGAATAAATGAATCAAATGGATCTAACAATCTCATCGATTCAGTATGATGTATTGATATTAAGTAGAAGTAAGCCAATACAACTGAAATACAAATCAGCCTATATGAGGGGCTGTACCTCCTAAACAAACTCAGTCCAGAAATTTATGCATACCCCTTACATGTCATTCCCCTCCGTATATATCTCATCCTACCCCAATTATTAGGTGACACCTGTCCCATAATTGTAACTAACTCACATGCAAGGATTCTCCAACTTCTTATTACGCCTACTGTATAATAATGGCCTTTTAGCTCTATCAATACTCCCCTCCAAAGCTCGCACCTTGTCCTCAAGGTGGAATGTCGGAAAGTGCTCTAAAATTGCAGCATATGATTCCCATGAATTTTCAAATGTATGTAGATCGTGCCATTGAATCAATACTTCCTCGTTCCCATTAGGATCCTTTTGAATTCCCAAGACCATTTCCGGTTGTAAGTCCAGCTCCTACTCATTCGTTAGTTGCTTAGGTAAGGGCTGTATTTGCACAGGATTAGGAGCAGCTCTCTTAAGTAATGAAACATGGAAAACCGAGTAAACTCTACTATAAGCAGGCAATTCCAATCTATAAGCAACTGCTCCAATCTTTTCAATAATCACAAAGGGTCCATAGTATCTGGGGCTGAGTTTCTCATTCAACTTCCTTGATAAAGACCGAAGTTTGTATGGTTGAATCTTCAGGTAAACCTTTTCTCCCACCAAGTAGTCCACTTCTCTTCGTTTCTTATCTGCCTAGGTTTTAATCTGATTCTGAGCTCTCAAAAGATTGTCCCTCAATTCATTAATGACTCCATTCCGTTCCTTAAGAAGTTGGTCCACTTCTTCTACTGCTGATAACTCCCCTGCATAACCGCGCAAGGTGGGTGGGGGGTCTTCCATATAACGCGAAAAATGGAGAAGTTTTTGTGGAACTATTATAGTTAGTGTTGAACCAGAATTCTGC
>JAOSBL010000211.1:31883811-31895905 GCA_027568915.1 Erythroxylum roraimae | reverse complement strand
CGTGACCATTGCAGAACATTGCAGACAGCTGTTGGTGTTTTTGGTGGTGGGGACTACACTGATAGGATGGATGTACTGCCACTTATGGTGGCAAATGCTGGAAACAGTGGTAGAGCAGCAATTTCAAGTCTCAATTCTCCACCATTTCTTGCAGTGGAACACTGTAGAGAACATTTGGTGCATCTACTATGTTTTGTTTTTATGTTTCTTTTGATATCATGTACTTGTACACTGAACTTTTCAATATGCTATTAACTACTATATACCCTAATTAAGTCTAGAGGCTTGATGCTTAATTCAATATATTGATGTTGGAGCTGATGCAATCCTCCTTGATATCCATTCCCACACCCTCTCATAGAGAATAAAAGATCCAATGTTCCACATCTGCTTCTCAACTTTGAAGTCCAGAAAAGCTTCCTTACTTGTAGTTATTTCCCACAGGGTATTTGTCCTTGTCATGGGAGGCAAAATGTCAGCAACTATCAATTACTTTTTCCTGCAATTGACTTTTCACCGGCAAGTATAAACCCTCTAACTATGAATCTGGCCAAGTTGGCTTACTTGCCTAATTTCTTTCTTTTCTTCATTATGTTACTGCTCCATTCAATTACCTATTTGTGGTTTTGTTCAGATGGAAACTGATGAGGACACCCTGTGGAAGGCCAATGTGAGAGAGACTTCTGATGAACTTGCTGCCAGGGGATTGAAGTTCATGAACTGGTTGGTTGATCATTACTCGCATTCATATGGCGTTGGTTGTGTATGGATAGTTTTACGGGCGTGCTAAAGAGCATAAACAGCATTTTATCTTCGGACTGCAACTAGAAGCTATGCCACATATTGATGCAACTTGAATCTTCTAGGCCCCCACCAACTAAGAAACTTCAGTTCATATTTGTTTGCAAGAGACCTCTTAGTAATGCTGTTAAGCCTTTTGAAGATTAAAACGTTCAAATGCTCACATCTTTGTTGCATTGCCATATGTTTATAGATTAGAGTTCCTGCGCTATTCATGATCACGCAAGTTCTGATCATTCTTGAGATAAAATATCATATTTAAAACATTTCACAGGTGGTAATTTTTAATGGATTAGATTTGGTACATATTTTGTTTGAAGTTGCATACCATGCCTGAATATTACAGGTTGTGGACGAGGAAGGAGAAAGAGATTGCAATAGTCACTCATAGTGGGTTTTTGTTTCATACCTTAAATACGTTTGGAAGCGACTGTCATCCATTGGTGAAAAAAGAAATATGCAAGCGGCAAGTATCATTATGCTTTTTTTCGCTCAAATCATACACTGATATAGCCAGTAGGTTCTTACGGGTGCTTAAGTTCTGAACATTTCCGTTACCTCTACTTTATTTTGATGTTCTGATCTGATGCAAATCATATCATATCGTATCTTTCTACTTCTGTTTAGACTTTAGCTGAGCAGGAGATGATTGTGTTTCAAATATAACATTGTTTTTGAACAAAAGGGAAATGTATTCTGGAAGTGCTTCTCTGCTCTGTTGTGCTCTACGGTCTCTACATGAATATCTTGGTTCAGTTTTCTATTTAGAACTCATAAGTATTTGTTGGAAGTTACGGTTTACGTTAGGGAAATGCATGCATCCTTACATTTTAACATGCTAGATACTGTGTATTGGTGCTCCTAGTTATGTTGTTGTTCTATCTTTCCCTGAAGAAATAAGAAATAGTTTCTAATATGTACTCGCAGCTTTGCAAATTGCGAGCTTCGATCAATGATCATTGTTGACAGAAGGTGAGTTTCTTGTGTTGTATAAAACCTGGTGACGAATGTATCGTCCTGTTTCAGATTCTTATGCTCTCTTCTACTTTGTCTAGCATGGCTGGGTCAGATCCTTCAACAACTAACTATCCTGGAAAAATTCCTGCTGGCCTAGATCAACCAAGTAATTTTCCAGAGGAGGATAGACCCAAACAATATTGACTAGTCCAAGGACCGAACACATTGATCTGAATTTGAGATTGGGTTTAGTACTGATGATGTAATATTGCTGCCCATTCTTGAAATCCTATGAGGTCTTTGTTGTGCTATGTCTATTGTTCATGTCAGAATGTATGCTTTATTTGTCATCTTTTCACTGTGACACCATGAAAACATCTTAATGCAAGCATTGGAAAAGGTTGTACATCCTATCTTATTAGCACATGTATGTTTTTTCACAATAATTGATGGTTGCTTCAAGCACCAACCTTGTACATGAAACATGAGTTATAGTGAATGAACCTGAGATAACTGCAGAGTTGATAATGAACCACCCAAAGCATACTTGAAGGCACGAAGCATACAATGTAAATATAGAAAATTTTTGATAGATTTCAGAAGAATGATGGTCATCTGTTATCTGTAAAGCATCATACGGTATTATCTGTCTCAAGCTTGAAAATAGAAGGAAACAGAAACTTTTTCAGGAGATGCATGAAAAAAGCGATGAGCCACTCCAAGCCAAATGCAATTCTTCAATTTGGCTTCAAGACATCATAGAAGGATACTGGCTGCTTCTTGGACTTGACACATAGCTCCTGGAAGCACAAAAATATGATGTTTTAAACAAGTAATGCATCAATCAAGCCATGACCAACTTCATTTCAAGTCATCATAAGACATACCTCTATAGCTATGGCTAAACGCAGAATTGTTGCTTCAGCCCATGGACGGCCAATTATTTGTAATCCAATTGGAAGTCCTTGTTTGTCATAACCAACCTGCATAACAGATATATTTGGCTTGCTTGACATTGAACTCCTGAAATAATTGAAAGAAGTATCATGGTCAAGTGAGACATTGAAGGTAACTCACAGGAACAGAAATGGCAGGAAGACCGAGAAGGTTTGGTGCAATTATAAACCGCATTAGATAACCTGCGAACAAAATCATGCATCAGTATCATGTATGACGCAAAAATATGCAGTACTCAACATACCAGCACAAACTTGAAAAGGAAACTTAAGTGTTTTTCACAGGCTTTGGAGACAGTTATAATAGAAGCCACACATACCTGTGCAGTGATTATTCCAATATGTGAGCATTGATATGCACCAATTATGCAGCTCCAACAAAATAAAAGAGATAGCCTTTGTTGATTCAGCAAAATGATGTTTTATTTCATTCATGAGACTAAATAACCGACTCTTTTACAACTTTAGGGAAAGGGGTGTGGCAACTACAAACTAATTGGCATTTTCTAGCAGTAATATTAGGTCGCAATTGATCCCTCTTTACCAACAGGTAACTTATGACAACTATATCCACAATTCAATCACATTGTGCAAAAAAAAAAAAAAGCTTCTAAAGCAATCACATATGGTTCATCATCATTCCAACTGTCAGGGATTCAAAATGACAACCATAATAGATCTTCAGAGCAGCAAGCATTATTGATGAAGTATCAAACACAGACAGATCAAAACTTCCTACGCATATCAGAGGAAAAATTTTGTAATTACTTGATTTAATGCATTTGGGTCAAAAAAAATTGGTTTCCATATTCATGTTTTTCGATTCACCAGCTGAGTCATGATCCAACTTAGTACATGATGGTTTTGGAAAACAAGAATCACAAGACAAACCTGAAACCTGCATATCAGTCTCCCCATATTTAAGTGCACTCGGAGGTATTTTGGGTGCTGTCATACTGGAATTCACATAGACAAAAAAAAAAAAACAAAACGAAACGAAAACAAAGAGAATAAAAATCACATTCATTATCCGAAATGCCAAGTTGATGCATGGCAAGAATAATACAATCCAGTTGGATCAAAAGGATTTGAAATGATAGGTTGCATTTCTGATGACCAGAATTCAAAGTGTAAATCAAGGTATCAATTATTCTAATAGCTGCACCACTAAATCATTCAAGGCTAATTGATGGCAAACATATGTGTAAATCTTTCAAGAAACAATCACAACCCATCTTGTTAGTCACTGCATGCTCTATTTCCCACAGGAGCTATCACAATGCAATTTAAATTCATAAGCAGTTTCACTGCAGATTCCAAAGATTTCATTCAAGCGCAAAATTTGTACACGTAAGGCTAGCGTACCCAGTTGTTGGGGTCACTATGACATCAACCTTTTTGAAGATCTCCATGTGATAGTGCATTATTCTTCTCCTGAACATGTAAGATCAGACAAGGAAATCATCCAACCATAGAATGAAGATCATTCGCACATAGAGTGAGTAAATGTAATTTTTGTAAAAGTTTAACCTCAAACATGTGACAATAAATTTCCTTCATGAAGAGGCAGATTCAACCTCACCTTATACACTGGGCAGCAACATAATCTGATCCACTGAATGATTTGAACAGTGTTAGATTTGTACGGACATCATATGTTAACTTTACACCTTTTCTGCAAAATAATGAGGAACAGGAGATCTGTCAATTAAAATAAACCAGAACGTCACCAATTACTACAATCATCTAAAGCAGGCAATTTATGCACTTGAAGAATGCTCATATGACACTGAACTCCACAAAAAAGCAAAAGAGGGATACCCATCCTCCACATCAGAGCTTAATCCACATTGTGTTTCACATCCAATTGAAACAAGATGAGCAGTACGCATTTCATGAAGTTCTGGTATTCCAATCTCTACCATCTGTAACCAGGTTCAGTTAGAAAGGAAATGAACATGCCTAACGTTGAGATGGTGTTCATCCAGGAGGAACAGGTTAAAATTAATAGCAATGCAATAAGAACATTGATAATGAAGAACTTACTTCACAGCCATGCGTCTTCATTAGAAGGTTAAGAATGTCCTCACACTTATCAGAGATGTCTGTTGAACTTACATCATTAAACCACTGCAGTGCAATCATCATTTGCAAATGAATGTTATTCAAGGAAGGAATAATGAAAGCAATGTGTGTCAGCAAAACAAAAGGTTTGATTACCGTTGAATACTTTCCCAGTCGCAGTGATCTCAAAGCATCTGTATTTTCATATGATGACAAATTTGGCAAGCAAGGAGGACTCTGCCCAAAACTACACATAATAAGCATAATAGAGGGTAGAAACTTCATTAAATGGATAACCAGAATTTATAACCCAGTCCCCCCAATTAATATTTAAATTTAGCATACAGGACCTGAGAATGACAAAAGTAACTGTACGCTCTGAGTGAAAGGGCTTCTAGCAGTAATAGCTAATTGATATTGAATAGAAACATCAGGAGAATTGTATTATCGTAACAGATATGGATGATAAAAGCAAAAATACTTGCGGTCCTCACCAACACATGACCATATCTAGATGCAGAAAGCAAAGAACTATATTATTGACGTCTTGAAAGCAATAAAGTGATGAATTTAGTCATGCAAGAAACCATTACAAACCTCCTAAAAGGTTGAAAATAATACAGTTAATGATAGGATCAATGAAACTTAAGAATTGAGAAAAACAGGGGTAAAATGTAAAGCATTTGATATTTTTTTAGAAGATGTGATAAAATGTATGGTACCGGATTCAAGCTGATTCTATTCTCAGGAGAACAGCCCAAGATTGCTGAATATCTGCAGGGCAACAAATGCAAGATAACTACAGAATAACTAACACACAATAATTCAGCTAATTAACTAAAAAGATGGGCAGTGTTCACAATGTCAAAAAATCAGACCATGCCACATGCTCAGACTTTTGGAACTGAGATCACCAACAAGCAAAAATGATATTGTCAACCACCAGAGTTCAACCAAGTAGCCAAGGAGGTAGGAGTACCTTCTTATCATAAGGTTCAAATCCCAATAGGTATGTGGCAGAGGGAGTTGAAAATATTTATACTTCGCAATGTAACAAAAGAAAAAAAAACAATAATTTCTCTGATAATGCCAAGAGAAGACTTCAAAGTGAAATAATTTCCAGTAAAATCTGAAAACTATGGCTTGTTATATCCAATTCCTATACACCTGGTCAGATTTTTGAGGAACTCTTTAAAAATCAATATATTGTAACCATGCCTATAAAATCCAGTGTATAATTGAAATACTTACATTAGCATGACATCCTCCACAGAAGATGCAAGTGGTCCAATAATTTCCACTGTCCCAGAATCACATAAGGAACTATAGAGCATAGAAGCCGGTGAAATAGGGTTATAAAGAAATCTCCAATTCTCAAAACTAGTCATTGTTAACAACGAACCATACAAGATTACTCAGTACAAGAGTAATAACAGAAAGGTCCATGGTAAAACTATAACTAGGTAAATGTTGAAAGCTTACCCTCCTATATCTGTTCGACCATATGTTGTTTTCAATCCCACAATACCACAGAGTGAAGAAGGTATTCTGACAGAACCTGCATTTTCCACAGAACATTAATCCAGAAGTAGGTAGCAGAGAAGTATCTAATGCGAGATTCACAAAAATAAAATTATTAGCACAACCTCCACCATCTGTTCCCAAAGCAGCAGGGCACAGTCCAGAAGCAACAATTGCTGCTGGGCCTGATGAGGATCCACCGGTGTATCTATCCAAATCATGTGGATTTCTTGTTGTTCTGCATCCAAATAAAATTTCTAAGGACTGTAGACTGACCATGCAATAAAGATAAATCAAAGAGGAAGACAATAGAAACAATTAATATATACTATATATTAAACTATATGTCCAAAATGACTTAGAGTCACATTTCAAGTAACGAACTGACCCATAATTTGAATTGTTTCCAGTTGTTCCCATGCCTATCTCATGCATATTTGCCTTTCCCACAAATATCACACCACAACTTCGCAATCTAGAAACACTAACTGCGTCCTTTTCAGCTGGTCGAACTTCATGGATCCATGTTGTTGCACCTATCATTATGATATGCTAATTTTACGACTAGTTCAAAGAAATCCTTAAATAAATGTAAACCAAACATTTAACTTCTTGCAAATACTTACCCTTAGTTGGATATGGATAGCAATCTATATCATCCTTGATTGCAATGAAAATGCCATCCAAGATGGATATGGGATTTCCTGCAGAGCAACCACGTTTAAATCTCATTAGGTGATATTTAAAGTTCATTCGGCCATAGATCATCGCGTCACGAAGATAATTCATCAAAAGTCAGCAATACCTTCCTCAAACCTCCTTGTAGAAGCTGCAGCCAGCTGCCTGACTTCCTCCTCATCAAAAGAAACCAACAATGGCATCGGTGGCTCCTTCTTTTGAAACTCCTTTATTACTGAGATTACGTGCTCTGCAACCTTTATAAAATAAAAATGAGTTCTTTACTTTAAAATTTGCTAAAAAGGAGATCAAGCCCACAGTAGTATGACATACCATAGATGGGGTTACAAGCTTTGAACGGTAAACATGTGCATAATCACGTATCTTCCAATACCTAAATGAAGAAGCCAGGCCCTCACTCCAGCTGCTAGAAGGATCATAGTCAGGAAGACACTTCAAGGCTGACTCAACTCGTTCTTCAGGTTTTCCTTGTTCATCGAGGATAAGAATACCAGGTTCTGGCTCTGCAATTTCGTAATACTTGCTTTGTGTAGCTCCAGTATACAATTCCATTACTTATTGGAATTAGATATGCCATCAACATCATTTAAAACAAAATTTCACTGCAGCAATCCACCTTCACATGTTCCCTTGATAAAGCAATCACTTTCTTTCCATAAATTATATGAAGCTTGAAATATTCTGGAAAGTGAGATATTAACTTTATAAAAGGTCTAGAAACAGGTTTACCTCACAGGTATATAGCAATCTAAATTTATCTACTCAAAAGCTAAAGTGAGAACTTCTACATGCCTTTCAGGGGATTTAATATAAGATGAGCACACTAAATTACACTTAAGGAACAAGAGGCATATGCACTTGCTTTATGCCCTCATAATCTCATTCCTGGGGTTAACCAATTCAAAATGAAATGGAAAAATGAAAGCTGCACTGTATCTTTGACAAAAGAAGAGGGATAAAAAGAGTCAGCTCGTTGTACAGAAGTGAAGAATATAAATAACAATCCTGTAGTTTTGTCTATCCTCCAATAATACTATCTCAACTAGCCATTGATGTGGAATCTACATATGTCCTGCATAAGTCTCATTTGAACTCTACGCCAATGAAGAGATCCATGAAGTAGGAAGACAAAGAGCTTCCAGCCAGAGGTACATGGTCCACAAGAGATGAGGTCAATTTCCTCAACCAAAGGTTCCCTAACCATCATTCATTTTAAATGATGATCATGTAGCTCAAGCTTGCAAATTTTTACACATGCAGGCGCAATATATGAACACAAATTTCCACTATATGCTCTCGTCTACATAGAGAATGTGGCAACAAACCTTGAGGAGGAAATTCAGGTTTAAACATGGGTTCTTCTGGAATCTTTGTGTTTCGCAGCAACTGATAACAAAAAGCATTCAAAGCCATCATAGTCAATTATCTTTGCGATTGCAGTCAACAAAAGGTTCCAATCCGCAAAGAAAAAGAAGTTTTAAAGGCAGACCTCATTAATCTTGTTTTGCTTCTTCAAGTACGATATGATCAAAGATCCTATCACTGGAGCTTCAAGAAACCTTACAAACAACTTGAATATCCAGCCAGTTAGATGTGGAGCTGTGTAATTCAACAAGAACGAGTTACATAATATTTTTCTTTTATTGACAAGCTTATAGTACCATTTATACCTAACAGTACTTGGGGAGGTAAAGGCATAGATGCCCACATAAAGGATGAGAAGAGAGACCTTGGATGATCTCAGGCTCGTACTTGACAGAGGACAGGTCCAGATCTTTAGCTGGAACCATTATTCTTTTCTTTCCCATTCTTAGAAGACGAAGTATACTGTCAATTGATCAAACAAAAGAAGAACATAGAATTCTTACACCAATTCCACATTAAAACTCAAAACAAAGAGAAACATATAAACAAACAAGCACACAGTCAAGCACTTCATTAATGAGACACAAACATAACTGGGTCCTGTTTCTGAGAAACGAAGTTGCTTGCTTGATCATTCCTTTCAGATCAGATTCGTTTCTTGATTACAAAAAACATGGGTTTTTTCTGGTCTCCACGAGTACACAAAAGAATTCATCAAAGACTAAAATTCGCTTACTTGTTAGTTGGTTTCAGTAATCATTTCTTAGGATGAGAACTCACCTCAAAAACTTGTAAATGTTTCAGTAACTTCAAACAGAATGCCAAAGGAGAGAACTTGAACGCGAAAGGAAAGAGCTTTTATTGATTGCAAAAGGTCTGAGAATTTTGAGGCCGTGGCTTTTAGTGATATAAACAAGAATTGAAGTCTACGGTAGTTGTCAGATACCAAATGATGGTTTAGACAGTCTTTCGATTGGCTAGCCACTCGCTTTCAAAACCACATTTAAATACTACAAACAGTCTTACATCATTCTCAGCTTTCTTCTCCTCTGTTTCTCGGAACTTCCCAAAGTTGCTATCTTCTTTCCAATGGTTGTGTTTCTTAAGGTAGTGTTTCCCAGATACCTACTTGATTTATTTTATTTTATTTTAGGGAAACCTACTTGATTTTTATACGGTCAATTTTACCGTTTAATCCCAGTAACTATTTCCATAGCTTATGGACATATAAAACTTGATATTATCTAAGCAATTCTTGTCTGGATACAGAGCAAGACTGAGCAACCTTTTGTGAGAGATATCAACTGTAAACCTTCCTTATCAAACTTTACCTATCGTATCTTCGAAGTAAAACTGGGACAAAAGCAATTTCCTGATTTGGACGTCCTTTAAAGGATTGTCATCTCCATTTTTTTGGTTGATGGATGCTTCAAAATGCCTTGTTCTTTCCACTTTCCAGGACCAGGATCATGTTGTTCATAGTCGTATTCACCATTAGCACCTTATTTTCATCATTTCAAATTAGATTCCTTTCGTTTTTTCATTTTCAAAGAGTGGTTGGCCTAGTTTTAGCATAATAATAACGACTTAAATTTATTATTTGATGCACAAGATAATGACCTAGATTATATATGCACGGCACCATTGGGATAAAGATTGCAACTTGATTTTATAGGATCTACCACAATCCCGAACACGATGGCCTCGAGGAATTGAAATCATCTTTATTAGCGCATACTGTGTCGCATTTGAGCTAGGTCAAAAGACTCAAAACCAAAAGAATATTAACTTAGAATACACGAATCTTTTAAAAACAGAAAGTTAAACCTAAAGAATTTAAAAGATAATCGAAAGAAATTTTTTTTGTCCATTAAAAATTTTGAAGATTAATTAAAAAAAATTATTAAATAAAAATTAATTGATTTATTTTAGTTTATAAAAATTTATTAATTAATAAAAATCGACCTGATCAGTTTTTAACAACAAAGAATTATTTAAGTAAATTGAATCGGAAACTTAAAAATTGAATTAAAAAGTTAGACGGTTCAAAGTTTTTATGATTAAACTAATTAAATCAGTTGAGTTTTTAATCATTGGAATACTTCATATTATTATAAGCAAAAGTAGCTAGAGATTGAGTTTAAAATCCCATAGTTGATTTGAGATTTTGCATGATATGTGTGTTTAGAAGAAGATTTTGAAAATCAACAATTATGTTAATTCGGTTAAAATCTTAATAATTAGTCATTTTTTTAATCTTGTTTTTAATCGTACCAATATAGGTTGAATTTGTAAGAATAACTAGATTTGCTAAATTTTAAGATATTTAAATAGTGCATTATTTATGGTATATACCGATTGAAGAGCTTTAAGCTTTGACAATTGGAGCGAAGATGAACCATATATGATTGCTTTAGCCTGATTTTCTTGTTTTTTTTCCATGATGTGAATGAATTGTGGATGTAGTTCTCATGAGTTACTTTGTTGGTAAAGACGAATTAATTGTGAGCTAATAATACTACTAGAAAATGCCAATTAGCTTGTAGTTGCCACACCCATTTCCCTAAAGTTGTAAAAGAGTTGGTTATTTAGTCTTATGAATGAAATAAAACATCATTATTTTGAATCAACAAAGGTCATTATTTTGATGGATTTTATCAAAATAAACTTTTATCAACAAAAACACAACCGCCAAATTAAAAAATAATAGCAGTTGTATGAGACCTTATCGAGGACAAGTCTCTTCTTTGTGTCGACATACGTTCTTCGAAGAAAAGGAAAACCATGGCTAGGAACAAAGAGGTGGCTTTCCCCATTTCTTGACCCGTGACTAGATCTTACAATAGAATACATAACAACTTGGTATCAAAGTTACTTATCATGGGTGACTCAGAAAGCTTAGTCAACAAAATTGAGGCTTTTATACCGACTATGGTCATGAGGCAACAGGCACTGCAAGAATAGATGGAGGAGCTCATATGCCTTGTCCGTAGATCGGGGAAGGATTCAAAGGACAATGCTGGTAGTTTTAGCAGTAGCAACTGATGGAGCTGAAACTGTTCCAAGGAAAGAACAAATGGGCAAGTCAGGGGTTAGTTGGTACCACACTACTCCAAGCATGAATTTCCTACTTATAATAGGTCGGAAGACCCCTTGAAATGGTTATGAAGGTGGGAACAATTTTTGTGAATAAAAAAACCAAGAGGGAGAAAAGGTGGGATTGGTAACCTTCCACTTGATGGGAGAATCGCAACTGTAATTTTACCAGTTCATGCAAGAGGAGTTGGAATTGGAGTGGGAAAGATTCAAAGAACATTATCTCATAAGGTTCGAATCACCTATAAGCACTATTCCTTTAGAGGAGTTGGCAAATTTTAAGTAAACAGGAACTATAGAAGATTACCATCGACAATTTCAATCCTTGTTAGCAAGGACTGCAGATTTGAAACCCCCCCCGGTTAAAAAAGTGAATTTATTTAAAGCAGGACTAGTGGAGAGCCTTCGGATCAAGGTAGAGATGCAACAACTCAATCATTTATATTGGAAATTTAAAGAAAAGAAGATGAATAAGATGGGATAAGATAAAGATTAAACAATACGTAACACTCCCATACTTTTATTATTAAACTTGGTTGCCTTATATAGACAAAATATAAACAACTAAAATAGATTTTTCAGCCACCAAATCTAGCTTATAAGATAAGATTAAAGATAATCTAAGACTTATTCTA
>JAOSBL010000211.1:31830126-31870677 GCA_027568915.1 Erythroxylum roraimae | reverse complement strand
TAAGGTGCTAATGGTGAATACGACTATGAAGTTCATAGTCGTATTCACCATTAGCACCTTATTTTCATCTTTTCACATTAGATTTTTTCATTTTCAAAGAGTGGTAGGCCTAGTTTTAGCATAATAATAACTACTTAAATTTATTATTTCATGCAAAAGATGATGACTTAGATTAGATATGCACGACCCCAATGGGATAAAGATTGCAACTTGATTTTATAGCATCTTCCACAATCCCGAAAACGATGTGCACATACTATATCACAGCACATTAGAGTTGGTCAAAACCATAGGAATATTAACTTGAATATTCTCTTTTAAATTAGTTACATTCTCTTTTAAATTAGTACAATAAAGAAAGTAGTTATTATAGTAAATTAATTAGTTTTCATTTAATAGACTCCTTTTTTAATTAAGCTTCAAGCTCTCTGATAGATAAATATATTCCTTTTTGTCTTATTTTTTTACTGTACATAATATCAACTAATCTTTTAAACTTTAAACATTTTATTTAATTTTCAATCCAATTTTAAAATGTCAATTATAATAATAAAAAACTATAGGTAATTGGTAAACCAGTAAATGAAAGATTAACTTATCTTCATTGATTTAAGTTAAGGGTGTAATTACTTGTGCCCATAAGGGGTGGTCGAGTTGGTAGAGTGGAAGGGCATGGGGTCAAAAGGTCCTGTGATTGATTCCTCCTACTTACGCTCTCTCGATTGAGCCTGTCGTACAGGACTTGTCTAATGCAAAATACCCGATTTACGTGAGTTGTAGGATATTGTGTCAATCCAAAAATTTACCTAGTGCCCATTTAAAAGGTAGCAACTGCGATTTCTCTGTTAAAAAAAAAAGTAGCTACTCATGTTTTTGTGGAGGCAGTGGTCCTTCCTGAATCTAAGAAACTGTTTTCTATTTCTGTTTTTAAGAAACGAATAAAACTTATACAATGCCCCTATTTATCAAGAAGCTAGCTATGTTAATAAAAAAATTTCCTCATAAACTATTTCTCTAGATCCGTTAGAATCTGAATATGTGCAGAGGGTTTAGGAAGAAGAGGATCATCCGAAAGTCAGAAATCATTATGTACGTCAAGAGGAGTTGATGGTTTTGTATTACCAGGTGAAATAATGGGCTGATAAGGAGAAGGATAAAGCACAAAAGTTGCATAAGAACATGCAAACAATTTAAAAAAAATGCACACAAACTGGTCGAGGTTTCTTTAATGGAGACATTATCGCCGAAAATGGTGTAACTTTAGAACTAACTGAACTGTGATCAAGTTGGCAGTTGGTGGTAATATTCCAATCCAATTTGGTTCTTATAAATTGGCATGTTAGCTTCATCAATCATGCATGTTCTACCAATCTTTTTGTGAAAGCATTCGTCGCCTGAACTTTAACCTTTTTTTAATTTCTGGTGATTCTTCATGGGAGTTTCAGGTTATACATATATTTGTCAGAGTTTCACATGACCGAGTTGGAGAGATTCGTTGTCCGTTTAGAATAAACAGCCCAGGCTTATGCTGGCAAGTGGATGTAATAACAAGATGAATATGAAAATAGGATAATCTCTCACCTTAAGGGACCTGTGGATATGGTGATATCTATTTGAACCTGTCCAGGACGAGTTAGTCAACACGGTTTCCATCCACGAGATGTTGAATTATTGACAAAATAAAAATATAAATTGCTTCCATATTCTATGAATTTAAAGCGGACTAGGAACTAGTCAGTCAACCCTACCCTACATGGGGATTTCTTTGAAGGGAAGTGTGTTTTGACGTTAATGACAAGAACAATTTAAGCCCCAAGGGATTAGATTGGACATGGTGGGGTAGTTGAGAAGTACTATTTTCTTCTTTCATACCGTCACATAAGTTTGTGATATCATCTTCAAGCGAATAAGTTTTAAACGAAGACAAAACAACTACAGTGTAGAATCAACATATGTTTTGCATTTGTAGATAGGGATTAGGGATGGGCATGGAATCGGGTCCAGATTCTCTGTCTAATATTACTCTGTCTTATTCTGTCTCATAAAATCTCAGCCATTTATTTTGCGGTGCCCGGACTCACATAAATAAATGGCTGAAATTTATTGGACAAATAAGACACCATAATATTGGACAGAGGATCTGGACTCTATGGAATTAATATACGTTTTGCATTTGTAGATAGAAATGATAGTGGCTGGTTAGCTCAGGCAATTTTTTTAAAATTAAAAAATATAAAACAACATCTTTTTTAACTGAGTCTGGGTAGATTAGCCCTGCCAATTTTTTTAAAATAATTTTTTAAGTTCAAATTCTAAAATATTTTTTTTTAATTGAGTTCAGACCTGTGCTGCCCAGACTTAAGCTTACCCGAGACATAACTCTTCTTTTGCTTAGAATAGTTAAGCCTCTGTATTTGTAAAGAGTATATACATTTGTGTTCTAAATAAAATGTTCTCATAGTTAATTAACATTGGTTGCATGACATTGGCACGTATAATCCTTTGTTTTGGGTTTGGGGAATAATAGCAGTCAAATACTTGTTAATTTAGAGTAGAGATCTAAGCTAGCTAGCTGTATTTGTGGAAATCCAGTTAATAACACAACTGTTCCTGTTGTTTCTACTAGTAGTTTACTTCTCCCAATAATCAATGGAGCCATGGAAGATATGCAGCTGCTTCTTGTGCTTGGCGAACATATTTACCTAAATAACTTTTAGGTTTTCTCTTTGACTTTTAGTAGAAGGTTTGTCAAAGTTACCTTCTTTTAGTCAAGCATGCTTCTATTCTTGTCATTGGATGCTGCACTCCATATGGCATTATAGATAAGTAACGTCATGTGGACATATTATGTGACCATAATAACAATGTGATGGCCACATGTATTAAAATCTATATGTCCTCTTAGTTTCTTAATTTAGTTTGAAATACTTGATTGAGAAATTATAATAAAAGGTCAATTGAGATATTACTAAATTCGATATAGTTATTGATCTTATTATTTTGTATGATTTTAAATATTAAAGATTTACTTAAAACGATAATAATTATCAATCAATAGTAAAAATATTGTTATGCTAGTTAATGTTAATTATATATATTAACTCTTCCTAAATTTGTAGAAACAAAAATATTATTGAACAAAAAAAAGAAGTTTATTATTTTATATTATGAATACTTGTGATTTGTTTCTATCAATTCGATAAGAGAGAATAAAAGTTATACATATCATTAGTTAAGGATATTATTGATTTTAGGTAAATTATAATTATAATTATAATTATAATTTCAAATTTTATTCAATTTTACAATATGAACTATAACTATTAAAAAATATTAATCAAATACTTAAAATTTTAATTTCTTATTAAAATAACTGACTGTAAAATATAAATCAAAATATATTAATGTTTTAAAAACTGAACCAGTTGGATCAATTTAATGGTGACATTTTTGAACCTATTAACTTTTCAATTTGACTTAGTTTAATAATCTTTGCTGTTAAAAATCAACCAAATTATTAATTAATTAAAAAATTTTACTAATTTTTATTTAACAGTTTCTTTTTTAATTAAAATTTTAATTTTTTATTGTAAGAATAGTCTTCTTTAATTATTTTTTAGATTCTTTAATTTAATTTGATATTAACTGGCTGAACATTTAAATCTTAAATTTATTATTTTATCGGTTTAACTTCCGATCTAATTTTTAAAACATTGAAATATTCATTCAACTTTTATATATCTATAATAAAAATAATATAATTTAAAAAGTCTGGTTTCATCTCACTTCTTCGATACAAATATTTTAGCCTTTTCATTTACCAGTTCCCAGGTGGAAAACCTAATTAGCTGTAGCAATTCTCAACAAGAAACAGCCCAATGGAGATTTTCTGAAATCTATCACATCACAATCTCCTTAGCTCTAAACGACACCACTCTGCCGACACCACACCACCTCTTGTAATTGAAACACAACCCACCAAACCAAACCCATCAAATCCTTTTCTTTACTATCAAAATCTTCTTTTAACACCTTCGAAGTCACGGTGTCAATCATAGACGGAATCAGAAATTTAAGATAGAAGGGTTCAAATATTTATTTTTTTAAATTTTGAGAGGTTCAGTACACCAATAATTCCTACATAACTCCCTTCTAATATATATACATATATATAAAAAATTAAAAATTAAAAATTAAAAATATTTAATAATTTTGAGAGGCCTAATGGTGTGTGCCTCCGTCAGTGGTACCAATTAACCTGGTTAAGAAACTATACAGCAAAAGTGAGTTGGTTTGGGGCTCTTTAAGCTTAAGTAAAGTTGTGGGTTTAAATCCGTCTTTATGTATGCAGCTATTTAAAATTTAGAGAAGAGTTTTGCCTTCCATAAGGGACCTATTTGGCTCGAACAGAATTAATCTAGGTGTGGATGGTTTAAAAATGTCTTCCTATAATTAGGACCTTCTTAAAATATTTCGTGGGAACGAAAAAAAAAAACCTAATTAAGAAGGTTAAAGTAGAGAGAGTCTGGTTCAATAAAGACTATGTTGTCCTCGAACTCGTTGCTGTCAACGGCTGTTTACTGTCCCGAAGACCTTGAGCTCGTAGACATTATATTGAAACTTAAAAGGTCACAATTCAAACATTAATTATACAAAGTTCAAATTCTTACAAAATATACAATTTATTTCCACTAATAATATATCAATAATTGTTATTGTGTAGTTAATTAATGTTTATTATTATTTCAAATATATTTCTAATTTGAAATCATATAAAACATGAAAGATAGGTAATTAGTTTGATATTAATAATTTATCAATTAAGTCCTTCAATAATTAATAATTTATCAATTAAATCTTTTGAATTAAAATATGATTTATAAAAGGAGACACACGAGTTTTAATACAAATAACATAAATTTTAAAAGTTGACTTGGTACCTGTGTGAGGCAAGGTTTGATACGATATATTTTAACTGATATCATAGATTTCACAGTATCATTTTGTACTAAGATAATATTTTGATGCGAAAAGTACTTAATTAAAAATTAATAAATGTTGGAAAAATTAGTAATAAATGTATTCAATTAAAATTTTAATTATAATAAGAGGATAAACACATTTACAATATATAAGTTTCAAGTGTAACACGCAGAATAGACTTATTATGTGTCTCGTACCGCTCAAGAAAGGGTTAAAATCAAAGAAAATATGAAATATTTAATTTAAAAATTTTAATAACAATAATATTCAGTAAAAATTTCGTTGACATGCATAACTTAAAAGTATTGAATAATATGTAATTTTATTCTTAATTAATATAAATCTTATCTAAAATTGATCAATGTACCCAAAAACAATGTCGTACAATATTAACATCTTCACAAGCTAACAAAAAGAGCATAAACAACCAATTATCAGTTATCCTTGAACAATAATAAAATGTAATGGAACTTTACAACAAAAACAACAGTTAAGAAATCGTTAAAACCAACACCCTTTCTCTTCTTGTTATTATCCATTTTCACTTTTCACACGTCTCTGTACGAGGATGTCGCTTAAATAAATATTAAAACCGCGTAAATCACGTTAATCCCACCACTTAAGTCCCTGATGAAAAGACAACAATACGCCCATTGAAATAAATTCACTGCTGCCGTCAACTAGGAGCTTATGGCCATTTTTGTCAATTAACTCTTTTATATTTGATGTCCCTCTCCCTAATGCATTTCAGTCAACAGAACGGAGTCCCACTCCACTCCCAAAAACGTCACGCCCTTATCAGCTCCTCAATCACCATCACTCAATCAATGCTCTATGGACCCCACCATCAACCCCACTCTGATCTATCCCCAATCTCACGCGTCCACGTGTCACAATCATGGAAAAGTAATACCAAAACCATCACGACACCGCACACCACTCTATCCCTCCCCCCTCAGACCCCAACAAACAAAATAAAAAAGGATCTATTTTGGGTCTTCTCTCTATTTCAATGGCCCCCTACTACTAGTCAGTCTCCTCTACTCTCTCTCTCTCTCCTTTCTCTCTCTCTCATGGAAAACTATGCTTATGCTTCGTATCCAGACTCCGGCGAGTCCTCTCCTCGCTCTCGCGAGGTTGATTTCGAGAACCCGCCGCCGTGGGAGGAACAACAAGCCAATAGTTATAAGGTCAAATTCATGTGCAGCTACGGCGGCAAAATCCATCCTCGCCCTCACGACAACCAACTTTCTTACGTTGGCGGCGAGACAAAGATCCTCGCCGTTGACCGGGGCACCAAATTCTCCACCATGATCAGCAAGCTCGCAGCTTTGTGGGGCGACTCAGACGTCTCCTTCAAGTACCAGCTCCCCGGGGAAGATCTCGACGCTCTGATCTCAGTCACCAACGACGACGATCTTGAGCACATGATGCATGAGTACGATCGCCTATTCCGTGCCTCCGCAAAGCCTGCCCGGATGCGGTTGTTTCTGTTCCCGGTCAACCCGTCACCCGCTGCAAGTTTCGGGTCAGATGGTGGGAAATCGGACCGGGACCGGTTCGTTGAGGCGTTGAATTCGGGTCCGAGTAACCTCGCGGATAACCCCAAAACGGGCCCGAATAACGTGGATTTCTTATTTGGATTGGAAAAGGGGGCTCCACCACCACCGATGCAGGTGAAAGTGCCGGAGTTGCCAGAAGTTCAAGTCGGATCGGGTCATGATGATCGCGTAATCGGGTCGGATCATATGGGTGTTCAGGCTCAGTTCCAGAGGATGCACATAAGAGAACAGGAGCAGCAAGCTATTTATAGGAATAAAAGTGACGAGAATTTGGGGGGTTACGGGGGTGATTACTACGTTCACAAGTTGCCGGATAAAGTTGTTAGTGCTCCTGTGAGCATGCCGCCGGCTGTTAATGCTCAGGCGGCGTATTGGCATGAGAAACAGGTTCCCGTTGGAGGATACCCGGGAACAGTAACTGTAACGACGACTCCTGGCCAACCTGATCAAGTTTACATGATCCAGACTCCGGCGCCCGTGCCGGCGCCTGCTCCGGCGACTGTGTATCATACTCCAGTGATGAGGCCGGTGCCAGGTCAAACTGGTCAAGGGTACTACATGCAGAGGATGGGTGGCCCAGAAGTTTATAGAGAGCAGCCTATGTATAACGTGGTTCCACAACAGCAACAGCAGCAGCAGCAGCAGCCGCCGCCGCCGCCGATGTCTGCGCCGGCCGGACCGATGGGGATGATGAGACCGAGTGGGCCAGGAGTGGGGGTAACGGAGACAGGGTATACTCAGGTGGCATATGATAACACGATGGGGAGACAGGTGTATTATGCTGCAGCTCCCGGAGGTGGGGTTGTGCAGACGTCGGCCCCGTATCAAGGAGTTGGTGGGATGGGGGCTCCGGGTGAGATGAGAGCTGTTGGTGGTGGGGTTTTGGGAGCGGATGGTAAGGTGGTGTCGAAGGCGTCACAAGGATCAGTGTGATCATGGCATAGTATCACCGAGTATAGAGTTATATTTATGTTCTCTAAATACGTATGTTGCTAATTTAAGGTAATATGTCTCAATGTTATGTGAATTGTGGTTAATGTATACATTAATGAGTTGTTCTTATTTTATCAGTCTGATTTAGCTTATTAATGTCTATTTTAGCTTAAGTTATGATATAGAATAGATCTAATACCTTGAAATGGTTTAGGTTTTTAAGTTGATTTTGGCTTTGATCTTCCTCCTACTAAAACCCCGATTAAAACCCACTTGGCGACTAATCTTCTGTGAAACTACACCAGCAATGATAGGCAAGATTGTCTTTGATCATAAAAAGTTACTGAGAAGTATCTCTTGGTTGGACAGTCATTCATAGTGTCGTTTTGTATTAAGGGCGGAGGCCGACATTTCTGGTATACCAAGTAAATGCCTTGAGAGAAACGGCACACTCAATAAATAGGGAGAGCCCACAGGCAATTGTTAAACTGTGCCCCTCCAATCCAAGGTTGTCTTGTCGCGTAAACTTGTTCTCAACCTGTATCACTATCATCTATCTTTTGCCTTAATTTCCTTTTATAACCTGACGCCGGACAAGACTGCTTTGTTTTCTTCCTCTGCGGTACCCCTTGTTCGATCATTATGTATTAGACATTTGGCAACGTCTTTGGTTTATTAGGCTGAAAGTTGCCAATATAAGATTCCAGTATCAATGTTTTATTTTTATTTTACCTCACCTAATAATTACTTCCCTACTTTGCTATCAATGAAGCCTAAATCTTAGAACTTACTTTATGGGTAGACAGTCTCACCTTACTTAAGAGGCTTTGCATACTTATTTCAAAGGTAAGGAGCAAGTTGCAAGACTTTAAACAAAGAAAACTAATTATTTAGCTGTTGTATCGTCGGCGTTTTGAAGTCAAAGTTAATTTACCTGCAGCCCAGGTAGATTATGTCATATACATTCATTTAACTATGAATCTCATAATACAATGCCTGCTTGTCAATTTGCACATGAAGAGAGGATTGGCCTCTTCATCAAGTTCCTATTACATTAGTATCCAAAACCCAGAAGAAATGTAGCTATCAGAGCTTCATAACTTATAATCCCATGACAAACCAATACTGTCGTTTTGATCCAATACTGCTGTCTGTGGTTGACGGATTAGTTATATGCTCGGATAAAAATCGAATTGGAACAATTTATACGAAGCAGCCTAGAATTTCCAAAGACAGGTGTGCAATTTGCAGTGACTGAACACACAGCTTCACAAATCAATCATGAACCCCACCACTATGGTTTCTTTGCTTCCAAGCATTAGTTAAATGGACAAGGTCTATCTCTTATCTTTGTTTACATGTTTTCAAGGAAACTTCTGACTCATCGACTTTGGGAGTGGTCGCCATTGGGTGACATTATATTGGGACTGCGTGGCACCAATTCTTGCGGGGTTGTTGTTCGTGTTTGACTTTTTGATTGTTCAAACTTTAGATATGCAATCAGATATTTTTCTTCATTCCAGACTTTTGCAACATTGCATTACTCTATTTCTTTTCTAATGATTAAAAAAAAACTGAGACTGATTTAATCGTAAAAAATTTTAACCGTCTAATTTTTTGGTTTAATTTTTAAATTTTTCTATTAACTTTAATAATTTTATCAGTTTATTAATTAATCGATTAATTTTTGTAAATTAATAAATTTTTATAAATTAAAATTAATTAATTAATTTTTATTTAATAATATCGTTTTTTTTATTAAACCTCATAATCTTCGATAAGTAAGGACATTCATATTTCAAATTCTTTAATTTTATTCAATCTTTATTCGTTTTATAACCGTCTAATACCTATTAAATCCTTTAAATATTAAACCTCTTGTTTTGTAGGTTTATCTTCCAGTTCGATTTTTAAAACATTGCAAAAATATTAAGTGATACTTTTGTTTTGTTAATTAAAAAAAACTGTAATTTAAAAGTAAAGAAGTTAAATTAGAAATTTAAATGCAACTGTATACATAAGTAAAGATACCATATTCAATTAAAAATTTTAAAATACTTTGTTACAATTTCTTTTATATATAAAACACAATCACCATATTCTTATTTTATATTTCTTTTCAATATAGGATAACCAAGTTGGTAACTTTTAACATTTTCTTCCTTCTAAATGAGTTTCAATTATTACTCCCTCCATCTCAATTCATACGAAAGTCAGTTTATATTGGACCGACTTATCTGAATCATTAGTTTGAAGGAAGTTGCAATGCTTGCCCTAAAATATCAACTCTTTACTAGAGATTGATAAGTTCCAAAATCTTGCTTTAAGACAGATGCATTATATTTGTCCTCTGACTTACCCTAAGATATTTGGAAAACACTATCAGATTAAAAGTGATTATTAATCATTCACATCATTTTCCTTTAGTGGATATCTACTAGTACTTCTCACGTGGGAATGATCAGCTTCTCTATTGTTTTACTTCTCAAAAAGCTAAGTGGACGCTGTAACACTTTCCATATGTTACCATGTCAATGTTCATCTGTTCTTTCGTCTTCAATGTCATTCACTTGAAGATTTCTAGTTCTGGTTGTCGTAGCTCGGGTACTAACAGCACGCTTTTAAAAGAGACAAAGATCCTGACAGGCTAAGAAATTCTGTACGTTCCACACAATCCCTTCTTTCTCAGGTAACAGTGGTCCTCGAATTTATCACTTAGGAAAGAAGAAAAAATACACGAATACTTCTAGTATTCTCTTCCCTTTTGTATTTCCCAACTTTATACCATTCGACGCCAAGTTTTGAAACAAAGACAAAGGTGTTAATTTATGACTTGGTTGCAGTTTGATGTATGATATTATTATTTAATTAATAAAAAGGTATTTTTATTTTTATATATTAATTTAATTATATTTAATGTTTTAATGCTAAAAGATAAAATCTCTGAAATAATTATTGATAGAAAACCCAAATAAACACTGAATTTGAGCTTCACATGATACACAGCAGACCCTATTTTAACTTTTGTCTTTTTCCTCTTTTTTTTGTCTCTGTACATAGTGTGCATACAAGTACTATTGTATAGCTAGCAATTAGTTAGTGTCAACTTGATTCTATGACAGCCAACCAATAGCAGTAGAGAAATAAGTGTATATATTCAGTCCGAATGTTTAATACAAAGCATGAAAGAAATATCTTTCTTCACCTACTACCTGTTTTCCTTCATAGTATCAGAGCCTACCCTCTGATTCACCAACCCTAACCTAATATGTCAAATACAGGAGACAACAGTGGCTCCAGTGCCACAAACATACGAACTACACACGAACATGAACCCTACTCTGTCACTAACACTGAAAACCCAGGAGCTGTGTTAGTCACTACCCCTTTCAATGGCAACAACTACATTACTTGGAGCAAACCCATGACTATAGGCTTATGTGCCAAGGATAAACTCTCCTTCATCGACGGGTCCTGCACCATGCCCATAGAAGATATGATTTTGTCAGCAAAATGGAAGAGAGCAGATAGCATGGTGAAGTCATGAATTCTCAATGCCATGGTTAAAGAACTAAGTGATGCCTTCCTGTCCTTCCTTACAGCTAGAGAACTTTGGATGGAACTACAAGAAAGGTTTGGAGAAGCTAATAGGCCACTACTGTATCAAATAGAGAGGGAAATTAGTTCCCTAAAACAAGGTACTCTAACTGTTTCTGCTTATTATACTAAACTGAAGAAATTATGGGATGACTTGTTTAGCTTAAATCCTACTCCCATGTGCACTTGTGATGCATCGACAATCATCACTGCCAAAGAAAACACTCACCGACTTGTGCAATTTTTAATGGGACTCAATGACAAGTTTGAGCATGTGGTGAATCAAATCATGCTAATGGAGCCACTACCTACTACAAACAAGGCTTTTTGTATGCTACAAACCGTTGAAAGACAAAGGGTAGTCAACTCCACTATGGACAGTAACCTTAACATGGCAATGCTAGCCAAACAATCAAGTAGCTGGAGGAAAGGAGGAAAAAATAATACCAATGCTAGCAAAGGACCCTATCCCAAGAAAGATGACAAATACTGTGAAAAACATAAAAAGAATAGGCATACCTTGGAGACATGTTTCAAAATTCATGGAGTCCCTAACTAGTATAAGGAGTTTATTGCACAGAGAGAAAAAGGAAGGGCAAACTTGGCACAGGTAGTGGACAACCCTGTAGAAACCACATAAGAACAGAATGAGGAAAAGTCATGGAATGGAGGGATCTCTTCTGATCTTGCAAACTTCATTCAACAGGAGATAAGTAAAGCTATCAAGGGAAAAACTACTAGGGAGGTAAAATATTCAAGGTACCAAAACTATGCAGGTAATGCTAGACACTCTGTAAACACGACTTCTAATTATCTTAACTCTTGGCTTATTGATTCGGGTGCCTCTACACACATGACAACTGATTTGAGACTTTGCATTGAGCATGTAGCTAATAATAATGCTTATGATCATGTGACTCTTCCCAATGGAACAAAGCAAGAAGTTGCCCACATTGGCCATGCACAAATAGGGGACAAAATTACCCTCAGAGAAATCTTACATATGCCTAATTTCTTCAAAAACTTGTTATCAGTTAATAAGCTTATTACACAGAATGAAATTGTTTCCATTTTCTTATCTAACAAGTTGTTTTTGCAGGACTTCGGACTAATGATGTTATAGCTATCATCAGGGCAGTGAATGGATTTTATGAGTTGAACTCCGAAACCTTCCTACCACCCAATACCCTAAAAGGTCATTCTTTAGAATTTTACAAATCTGAAAATGTTGCTATCAATGTTACAGTAGTTTTTGATTTACGACATTCTAGACTAGGGCATGTATCCAAGGAAAAGTTACAACACATCAATAAAATAAAAGTCTCTGTTCCTCACAAACACGAATGTCAAGTATGTCCTTTGGCCAAACAGCATAGAAAACCCTTTCCCAAGCATGAGATACACACAAACAAACCTTTCGAAATCATCCACATGGACTTATGGGGACCTTATAGTGTTCCTACAATGGGTGGTTCATACTATTTCCTTACAATTGTAGATGATTTCTCTAGAGCTACATGGACTTTTATACTCAAACACAAACACCAAACGCAACAAATCATCCTACAGTTCCTTAAAAATATTGAGAGACAATTTAACACCAAAATATTGAAGATACAGACTGATAATGGGAGGGAGTTTATTAACCAGGAATGCATCAAAATTTTCAAGGAAATGGGAATCTAACACCAAAAGAGTAGTCCATACACACCACAACAAAATGAGATAGTAGACATTAAGCATAAACATCTTCTTCAAATCACTAGAGCCCTACTTTTCAAAGCTAAGTTACCTAAAGGGATAGGGAGAAGCACTGCTTACAGCTACATACCTTATAAATCGAATCCCAACCAAAGTCCTGGGGTGGATAAGTCCTTTTGAAAAACTGCACAAAAGAAGGCCCAATTATGAGCATCTGAGAACTTTTGGCTGCCTGTGCTTTGCCTTAGACAAAACACCAAACAGAACTAAATTGGATCCTAGGTCAAAAAGGTGCATTTTTCTTGGATGCATGCCAGATTATAAGGCCTATAGAGTTATAGACTTAGACACTAAAGCAGTGTTTGTGTTAAGAGATGTGATATTTTATGAAAGCAACTACCCTTATGAAGACCAAAATCTAAACACTACATAAGCACCCGACCCCTTATTCTCAAGCACCCTAACCAATGAAGAAGCAGATTATCCTCCACAAACACCTATCATAATTGCCACACCACAAACTGAACCAATTTCCCAGCCATCTGATCATTTCCTACCCGACAATTCACCAAACCAAAATACAATACCAATTGTCCCCACACAAAGAAGAAGCAGTAGAACCCACATACCTCCCAAATACCTGCAAGATTATGTCCTTCAATCCACAGAATAACAATCTACTCACTCCCTTGATGATTGCAATGTCGCATTACAAGTTTGTTGTCCTGCAGGAACAAATGAAGAAAGGTTAAAGATGCTTAACGTCAAACGCAACAACAATTACAGCACCTTTATAGGTAATGTCTCTAGAACTTTTGAGCCATTATCTTATGAGACTGCTAGCAAAGATGAAAGGTGGGTACACTTTATGAATGAGCAATTGTCTGCATTAGAGAAGAATGGGACTTGGAGACTCACAGTACTACTTAAAGGGAAGAAGGCCATAGCTTCAAAATGGGTATACAAAGTGAAGAGCAATTCAGACGGGACAGTGGCGAAATTGAAATCTAGACTTGTAGCCAAGGGATTTTGTCAAAGAGAGAGGGCTGACTATTCGGAGGTCTTTTCTCCAGTGGCAAAGATGGTAACAATAAGGATATTCTTGGCTATAGCTGCCTCTAAACAATGGCCAATGCATCAATGTGACATCAATGATACTTTTCTTTATGGCCATCTAGAAGAAGAGCTATATATGCTACCACCGCAAGGCTACAATAGAGCTAAGGAAGGACAAATATGCAGACTCATTAAATCAATCTATGGCCTAAAACAGGCTGGGAGACAGTGGAACAAAGAATTGTCCTCAAAACTATCCTCAATGTAGTTCATTAAATCAGAAGCAGATCATTGTTTATACACTAGGGGCACAAGAAATGACTTTATGGCAGTAATCATATATGTGGATGGCATTTTGATAACAAGTGCAAAGGAAGACCAAATTGTTTCAGTTAAGAAAACATTGCATTCAGAATTCACTATCAAGGATCTTGGATATGCAAAATTCTTCTTGGGAATTGAAATAGCAAGAGTAGAAGATGGAATGATACTTACTCAAGGAAAATACATCCGAGACATCCTGCAAGAGACTGGGCTGTTGGATTGTTCACTTTGTGCAACACCCATAGTTCCTGGGACAAAGTTAACCATCGAAACAGGTGAGTTACTTGACAAACCAAAAGAATACAGAAGACTAGTGGGGAGAATACAGTACTTAGGGTTTACAAGACTCGACATCACATACGTTACTCATGAACTGACTTTACTCAACAACTTAGTCAGTTCATGAGTAACCCTAGACTACCACACTGGGAAGCAGCCAAAAGAGTACTAAAATATCTAAAGGGAACTCAGAACCTAGGGATTTTTTACGCACCAGAAGAAAACCCTAACCTTGTAGCCTTCTCCGACTCGAACTGGGGGAGTTGTGTCTTCTCGAGACGCTCCTTAACAGGGTCTGCATCTTCCTCAGAAAATCGCCGATCTCCTGGAAAACGAAGAAACAATCAACGATGAGTCGTTCTTCAGCTGACTCGGAGTACAGAAGCCTAGCCTTGACTACTTGCGAACTAAAATGGATAACCCAAATATTACACACTTTTCAGCTTCAGATTACAAAACCCATACCTTTGTACTGTGATAACCAAGCTGCGATCTACATCTCCAGAAATCCAGCCTTCCACAAGAGGAGCACCTCGAAATTGACTTTCATCTGGTTCGCGACTGCGTCAACTTAGGGTTCCTTGAGTTGAGACACGTGAACACAACTAAGCAACTCACAGACCTCTTTACAAAGGCTTTGACCGCACGGATCTTTTTGAGTCTCGTTTGCAAGCTCGGATTTATTAGTTTTCAACCACAACTTCAGGTTGACCGGGGCGTGATAGAAAACCCAAATAAACACTGAATGTGGGCTTCACACGATACACAACAGGCCCCATTTTAACTTGTCTTTTTCCTCTTTTTTGTCTTTGTACATAGTGTGCATACGGGTACTATTGTATAGCTAGCAATTAGTTAGTGTCAGCTTGATTCTAGGACAGCCAGCTAATAGCAATAGAGAAATAATTGTATATATTCAGTCCGAATGTTCAATACAAAGCATGAAAGAAATATCTTTCTTCACCTACTACTTATTTTCCTTCAATTATTGTGTAATTAAAATTATGATGAAATTATGATATTCAATTTACATTTACGTATTGTTCCTAAATGTTCCTAGTTGCAATTTCATGAAGACGAGATATTGTTGAAACAGTAAAATTAACATATATTATGTTTCTTTCTTATACAAAAAATAATTGAACTCATAAATTAAAATATAGAGATATTTAAATTAAAGCATAGGTGATTATCAAAGAATAAATTAATGAACCGACCTGACTGTGAGAATTTCAAATGAAATATTACCTAGGTGTTTGTGAATTTTCTCATAATGATGGTTGTATAATTGATCCTTAGACTTGAAATTACCAAGATATCTCATGCGAGAATTACTGTATTTTAATGCTATTTATAAATCGTCCTAGAATAATTTAGTTTGTAATACTTGGATGCAGTATGAACTATATGGAGATATTAAGTAAGTCAAAAAAGGATTCATCACTCTAAAGTAATTAGAAAGAATGTTATACTATTTTTGATTAGTAGTAATTTATGGAATTCTCTGGCCAGAGTGAATTGACATTTGAAAAGATATTTTCAAATTTCAATTATAAATCAATTACTAATTAGCAAGAACGATCATGATTGGATGAAGAGAGTAGACACTATATCCATACTCTATCTAATTGGAATATTAGATAACGAAATGATTAAATTATACCGCATAACCATGCATGAAAAAGTTAAGTCAAACCACTTTGACATTCCTGATATTTGGATAGTCATGATATGTTGCTAGACGTCAATCTTGATTTATGATTATAAATTGTTTAATTAGAGAATTAAAGATAAATTAAAAAGAGTTTTAATTTATCTGATTCTAATTGTAAATTAGAATTAGAATTTATAATCATTGTCAATATATTAGGAACCTAATGAATCACACATTAAAGATCAGATTGTGAAGGAAAAATCAATTTTAATTAAATTGGACTTAATTATAAAATTTGAAAAACTTTAAGGATCAAATATGAGATATTTTATTTTATTAAAATTAAATTAATTATAGTTAGAGTATGGTTTTAATTATAATTAAGGAATTTAATTTTAATAAAAATTTACAAAAACTAACCTAATGCTTTTTCTATAAATAGGAATAAGCATCAAGGAGCTAGTACTCCTGCAAGTACTAAGAAGTTGCTCTGTGGATACCGTTAGAGGCTAGATAATTGAATAACTCGTTTTTGACTCGGTGAAAAGTTTTTCAACAAGAAACACGAATCAAGTACGATTTCTTACTTTACGATTTATGTTCGTGTTTTTACTCAAGTTATTGATTATCAAGATATGTACAAAAACTGTAAAAAAATTTGTTTTACACTATGCCCGTGCTTCGATCATGATTGGTTTCTAACAAAAGGAAGTAATAAGATTAGAAGAAAAGTTACGTCAATAATCATTTGATTAGTTCGCTTTAACCATATAATTGAAGCAAACAAAATTAATCAGAACTATATATATTTATGTTTTAATAAAACAGAAAATTTAGAAGTATATGTTTTTTTATGGTGATTAAAGGAAAATATGGCGTAGACATGTTTAGGAAGACCTAATTAGAATAGAAATGGTTATGATTAATTTGATTTAACTATAAATAGTCATATAATATTTTGTTTCAAGCATTTAAGAGTTCAAATTTATGAGAAATCTCAAATTCTCATACTAGCGAGTGAGTAATAAAATATACAATTAGAGTAATAATAACTTTTATGTTTTTGCTTCTCCTTCGTCCATATTTTCCAATATTATTGACATAGGATCTTATTGAATTTAATTTTTCCTAAGAAGTAGTCTTAAAGCTTGAATTAGGTTTATGTATCTACTTATTATACTATATCTTATGTAGTTACCATTATAAGTAGCTCATCCACATCAAAAATTAAAGTAGATTATGATTTACCTATTGAAAGTATTGAGTACTATTTATATATACAATTATTATTTATATGAAATAAAAGGAGTTATTTATTTTAACTTACAGATGAAAGTAATAGTTAGGGCTTACAATGGAAGGGATTGACTCCTAAAATATACAGTTCGAGTTTGAGTAAGCTGTCCAAAATAACATCATTTTGAGCGAACGATCAGACATCTTGTGCTTTTCAAATCGGGCACAACTCATTGACTTCTGATTGAGCCCAAACTTAATTGCTATACCTAGTAATAGTGACTAAGTTTAAGATTTAGAAGTTAATCAAGAGCAATTTCTTGCTATGGAAGTTGAAGATGCATGCTACCGTAACTAAGGGCAATTAATTAGCAACAATTGGTGAAAGTTAACAAGCTTCACAGATGACGCCAATTGAAAAGAAATAGAATATTATTGTAATTCTATGTATAATTTTTAGCTAATGAAGTTTGTCAAACGTAGAGGAGAAGAAAACGACAAAACAGATATACTATCGTCTCATAAAGCCATATGAAGCCAAGTTACTCCACAAAAAAATTTCTTCAATAGGAACTGTGCACTCTTTGGGTGTTAAGAACTACTTTGGTGGCTGAGCACATCCATACTTTGATTGTTCTATTCTTTCACCTTGCATCGTTGGACTATAGGTTAGAAAAACATGAATATGCTAAACTTTTACTTATGAGTTTACTTGAATTATATGGATAACTTATTGCCATTTTAAACAATAATGTTCATATAAACTATTTAGTTTTTGAAAATACTATAGTCACAGTTTAGAAAGAAGAGAGTTAGTGTGAGAATAAGGAAGACATGCAATGAAATTCACAAGTTAAAGCCTTGATAGTGATAAGAGCAAGATTGAAAAAATATGATCCAAATGGGAGCAAAAATAATAGTAGATCAAAATCTAAAAATAAAAAGAATTTAAAATGTTACAACTATGACAAGAAATATCACTTAAAGAAGGATTATTAGATTTTAAATAAGAAACTTTTTAGTCCAGAATGAAATTTTGCAAATACTTAAAATGATGTCAATCCTCTATATTATGAAACAACAATGACAATTCAAGTATGAATAGACTACCTAATGTATATCTCTTTAACTCAAGAGCAATACTTCATATGACCTTTTAAAGAGAATAGTTCTATCATTATAAACCTATTTAGGAATATTTATGTATAATTGTGATGACTATCCTTTAAAGGTAATTGGTATTAAAGCCATCAAGTTAAAAATGTATAATCGTAAAATTTGTAATCTTTAGGAGTGTTAACATATCCATAAGAGTCAACAATTAGTTGTACTATTAGTTATCATTAATATATAATTAGGAATGTAATTAGCAT
Source organism: Erythroxylum roraimae (assembly GCA_027568915.1). Taxonomy (NCBI): domain Eukaryota; kingdom Viridiplantae; phylum Streptophyta; class Magnoliopsida; order Malpighiales; family Erythroxylaceae; genus Erythroxylum; species Erythroxylum roraimae. The sequence goes on along the minus strand of JAOSBL010000211.1, from coordinate 31,851,979 downwards.
AGATTAGGGGATATTTTTGAAATTTGTATAGCTAAATTATGTACAAATGCTCCTTTCTACAAGAGTTGAAACACATAGTGAAATATAAACTTCATTCCAAACTTTTTTCTCTGCTTCATACAAAGAGATATGACTATATTGATAGTTTGAAGAAGAATTTGTTATCTCTAGGATGACTAGATGGTTTTAGAAGTGAGATTGAAATTATGAATAAGTTTTTGAAAATAATTTAAAGTGTATTTATACTTATAAAAAGAGAAATGACAGTTGAAAACTTATACAGGTTAAAAGGAGAGACTTTATAAAGTTTAAATAAAGGATCTTTAATGTTATGATATTAGAAACCTAGACATATATTTAAATAGGGAATGGAGATCTTTTTTAAGCATAAGCTACTCTCTAGCCTTACAAAGATGTCATTTCCTTTTTATGAGCATTGTGTTATAAGTAAGCAATACTATACAAAGTTTAACGCATCAAACTTAAGAAGAAAGATTGTTCTTAAATTGGTTCATTATAATGTTTGAAAAGCACTAGTTCCTTCCTTATAAAGAGCAAAGTATTGTTTATTTTTATTGATGATTATTTCAAGAATTGTTGGGTTTATCTTGTTAAGAGGAAAATATATGTGTTTTCAATCTTTAAAGTTGTTAAAGGAATTAAACTTAATTATAATAAAAAGATTAGGACATATAATGTAGGATAATGTAATTGTAATCAATTTGATGCATCTATAAGCAAGAAGATATCAAAAGATGATTCATTATAACATACACTTCTTGATAACATAGAGTGATGATGCAAATGAATATAAATATATTAGAAAGAATAAGAGTAATGTTGAGAGCTTTAGGCCTTGATAAAGTTGGAAAAAAGCAATCAATACCACTTGTTATATAGTGAATCGAGTTTCATCAACTATACTTGATTTGAAGATATTGCGAAAGACATGGGTTTTTAAGCTAGTGGTTTTTTTCAACATCCATGTATTTAAAGGTCATGTTTAGTTGATGTATATTACTTAAGAAACCATAAAATTGGATCTAATATTAAGAACATATTTATTCTTAAGGTATGTTGAGCACAAATATAGTCAATTAGATATGACCTTTGTAGAAGATAAGTCAAAAAGGAAAGAAAAAGACAAATACACTTCACAAAGAATTTTAAATATTATGATATACTAAAAACATAATTTCAACAAAAGATTTCTTCTAAAGTAACACCAGAGCAAGATATCTAATAACTTAATGATTTTGAAGCTCTAGAAGTTCATCAATTATATCACATAAAATCACCAAAATGGTATTTAAGGAATGTAATAAATGGAAATATATCATATTACCTTTAAACAAAGGAAAGAGAGTGATCTACTCTTCAAGAAGCATTAGATAATTCAGACGCCTCTCAATGGATGACAACAATAAAAGAGAAAAATAAAGCTCTTTATAAATACAAAACTTAAAAAGTTATGTCATTACAACGAGAAAGGAAGATAATTGATAATAAAAGGCTATTCAAGATCAAATGAAATGGTGATGAGCAATTAGAGCTAAATTGTGCAACATTTATAGTGAAAGGGTATGCTTAAAAAGAATGAATTGACTTTAATGGAGTAATTTCTCTTGCAATCTAACTTATAAAGGTTAGAAAAGCCTTAGTGATATGTGTTATATTTGATTATAGCTAGAAAAGTTAGATGTAAAAATGACTTCCCTTTATGGAGATATTGAAGAAATTTATATGCTCCACACAAAAATTTGAAGAAAAAGAAAATGAGAACACTACAATATAAAATAGGCACTAAGATGTTAGTAGAGGAGAATTGATTTCTTCATAATAAATTTTAGAAATAACATATTTAATATAGGCTCTTATGCATAATTTAAGAGATTCAGTGATAATGATTTCATTATCTTATTGTTATATATAGATTGTAAGTTGGTTATGTATCCTAAAAAAGATCATATTAAAAAAATAAAGGAATAGTTAGCTATAGAAGTTGATATAAAGGATGTAGAACCCAAAAAAAAAAAGAGATTCTAATGGTGTAATTTCATCAAGATAAAATAGTAGGAAGATTAGACTTTTTCAAAAAAATTACCTAAAAAAGTTTTTGTAGCTTTTTGATATGTAAAGTTGTAAATTGATTTCTTCCCCTCTTCTTATTAATGTTAACTTATCCACCATTATGAGTTCTGTTAGTGAAAATAAGAAAATGGATATCTCAAGTATCGTATACATCAATAATAGGGAGTTTGAAGTATTTTATGATTTATATAAGATTAGGCATTGCATATATAGTAGGAGTAATTAGTCAATATATGTTGAATCTTAATAGAGAGGATCAAAGCATTGCATAAAGAATTTTAAGGTACACTAAAAGGACATCTAATGTTGCATTACAATATAGAGGATTATATTTTATTATAGGTAGATAAGTTGACTTTGATTCCGCAATAAATCCAATACAATTTATGTGTTCACACTTATTGGCTACACTATAAATTGAATTTTGATGCTACAATTAATTATCATTTCATTAATAATAAAAGTACAATATATGGAAACTAGATAAGTAAGTAGAGAAGATGTATGATTAAATTTGATATTTAAAGAACTCAAATATAAACAAGAGAAGATTTTCTTGTTTTGTGATATTTAAAATGCCTTGCATATTTGAGTTTAGTTTCATTTTGTTTGTAAGAAAGTGGAAGAAGGAAGTGTGCATATATATATATATAAACTTCATATCAAAGAAAATGTAACGATGATAAGTTTATTTGGTGTCCATCCTTTTGTAAACTGATGAAAATATAAGCAACACAACAATGATAAGGTAGAAAGAATAGTGTAAAATTGATTGATTCTCAATCAAATCTTCAAGTGAGAGATTTAATAAATAAATAACTTATAATTATATATTTAAATGCTAATAAAAGGAAATAAATTAGAATCATATGTTCTATTTGGTGATTCAACTATGTAGTGGAGACATAAGTAGGGTGCATTAATTAAAACCAAGTAAGACGAATCGTTATGTTAGTTTGAATCAATTATAATCATGCACTTCTTCTTTTAAACATCTAAGTTCTTAAGCAATTAAGATTTAAGATCTTATGAGAAATCCCATATTCTCATATTATTTTGTAATAGACAGAGAGTAACTAATAAAATAAAGAGTTAGAAGGGTAAAATTTCTAAATCATAGTTTTTAGTTTTACCTTGTCCATTATTCTAATCTTATTACGTTACAATATTACTTTATCGAGCCTAATTTTTTTCAATAATAACTAAAAAGGATCAATGAGTGACAACATATTGTTTGTTATAAAACAAAATTAACTGGGAAAAAAGAATAAAATGGATTTGAGTGATGAGATCCTTGTCATTCATTTAATCATAAAGTTGAGGTGTGTTTAATAATGTCTATAAAAGTGATTTATTTACTATGTCCCTTTCTTCAATTTAGTCAATTTTATTTAGAAGAAAAAATATGAATCGTCGGAGAAGAAAATTTTTACTAATCTCCAAATGACACATCAGAGTGGTGATTATATGTCTTTTTTTTGTCCTATTTAAAAACTAACGAATGAATTGTCCATTCTAATGATGACTACAAAATTTTGTATAAGCGAATCACAAAAACAAACACATTAATAACACAAGAGAATAATGAAAGAGATGCAAAACTGATTCATAATAAGAACCTTTATACAATATCTTTACTGCAATAGATGAACTGGTGAAGAGAAACTCTTACAATCATATTGGTCTACACAAGTGAAGAGGAATCTTTTACAACCATCTTGCTTTACCAAATAGAAGATGGATCATTTACAAATTAATCTTTTTAAAATTAATGAGGAATTCTCACATTCTATACCCTAAGTAAATTTTCTTTTGCTATCACCAATGAATTAGGGCTCTCTATATATTATGCAATACACATATTCACTCAAATGCTCTCTCCAACCTCTTAAAGCTCTTAAACACTCTTTAATATGCCAAAGTTCTAACAACAACTTAATTTTAATCATTTATATTTAAAATTTCATAGTAAAAGATACGAATTGCCCCTTAATATTTCTTAAAAAGTCTAAGTTAGTCCCTATCGTTAGTTATGGTATCATGTTGCATCTTATCGTTTTTAAAATGGTATTAATCCTAACCGCGTTAAGTTTTTCGCAATTTTTAGGACTTTTAGTATTATTAGTCGTAAATTGAGTATATATCATATTACAACTAGGCAATTTAGACCTACCTGATACTGATATGATCTTAAAAATAATTTCTTTAAGCACTTGCTAAATGTGTGATTTTCACCTTAATGTTTCACAATAAGTCTAAATAAACTCTTCCTATTGTCTTTTTTTTATCACTTTCAAGGTGTAATGAGTACTGTTTTAGTAACATTAGGGTCTAATGAGTATTTAACATTCAAACTGAACCAGAGATAACGATAGGGACTTATTTAGAATTTTGTGAAATATTGAGGTACAAATCACACCTTTGGCCAATTAGATATTACAACCATTAATTTATACAGACTATTGGTTAGTTGATTTCCTATCTTCGACTAGTTGGACATCCTCTTGCTTATCTTTCGATTAGTCTAACCCCTAGCTAGATAAAATTCACCCTCTCGGTAATTTTTAAAGCTCACCATCGGCTAGCCTATCCAAACCTATAGACTAGCTAAACCATTATATAAATCAACTTAAAAACTTTAACTTTAGGTATTATTTTAAAAGTTTCTCACAAAGTATTTTAATGGTCAAAAGAATTTTATTTAAAATCTTCCAAATTCATTCTTGATTATAAAAAAGTATATACACTATGTGCATATAATGACGAGCTCTTCGATCATTGGATGACCAAGATCAAGTTACAATAATTTGCTATAACTTTAAGTGATTGATTCTTTATTGCACTTGAGTTTTTACTTGAATTTTTTGAAACTCTCTTGAATGTATATGGGTTGTATTTTAATTTTTTTATTCTTTGATTGTTCAATTAATTTAATTGGCTCTTTTATTGACTTTGCTCTTCTATCGAACTTAATCTTTTACACATTGATTGATTTCATTGTAATAAAACTATTGATTTTATAAAAAATAAATCCATTGACAAACATTAAATTATCAATTAGGATCTCACTTGATCTAACAACCTTCTTGTATCAAATTTATGTAGCATCTCCATTAAATTCTTTAAGGAAGTAAATAATGGGAAAAAAATGCATAATGCTCATTGGCTAAAGAGTCTATCCACCAAGCTACCCAACCTGCCTAACCTGCTCAACCTGTGCAAGGAACATTTAGAAACCTTTCTAATGTACAACAGAAATGGAGATGAACTTCAAGAATCCAATCTATGCAGGTGTTAAAGGCTGCTCTTAAGGAAAGCTTCAAAGACTACATTTAAAGTACCAACTATCGTTTTCTGCCATTTGTTATTCTCTTTCCACAACATCACATCATGGCTGTCTAGAAAAGACATATTCTAGTTCTTCCAAAGGGACATATTCTAGTTCTTCCAAAGGATAAGGTTAGCACTTTACAAATTAACTTATGTGGTTCCTTGCCGCATAACATATTCCCTCAGCTTGCGTTTCATATAATATGTCTTAAGTGGAACTTGCGATTAAATCAATCAATTGTTTCTTTTTTGTTATGTCTCGAGAACATGGACGACCCCAAGTATGCTTATGGTTACCCTCCCCCAGGTGTTGGCGTTAACTTCAGTGACACTATAGTGTTATCTTCCTAGAGTTTGTATGTTATTGCCATGTTTCAGCTTGTCCTGTACTGAAGATGCTTTTTTCCTCGTGAGAATTTGAGCATCGTTCACTATATCTTGTACGATCTTAACCGGTCTTTGATTTTGTTCTTGGCATGTTGAATAGCCAAAATTTCAATCCAGAAACGGTAAATTTTTACTTTGTAATCAAGAATGGGCAAACTCATCCATGTTTTTTCTTCCTTAAAAGGCCAAAACTTGTATGTTCTTCTAATCATTGCAGAAACATTGCATATCTCTGCACGGAGCATATTTGATTGCCTTGTACTTCAACATTTCCTATATACTCAGATGTTTAGATTTTCTGTTTTCATACTTCTAATGCTTTATGGCATTCAGGTCATCGAGAGCCGCCATCAGTAATGGCACCACCACAATACTATGCTCCACCTCCACCACCACCGCCACCGCCACCAAAGAAGGAAGTAGGCTGTCTTGAAGGATGGTATACATATTCTTCTCATATTTCTCATTAGTACTGCGTGCTGAGTAATTATAAGAAGTTGTGGATGAATACAAAACTTATGCTTCATCTAATTTTGTCTAACGATTACATGTTCTTTTTGGTTTTTGCAGTCTTGCAGCTTTATGTTGCTGCTGCCTCTTGGACGATTGCTGTTGTGACCCCTCTATAGTGTTCATCACATAATTGCTTGTTTTGTATAAAGTTAATTTACTGTTTTAAAATGTTCTTTATGTTCCATAAGAAGTAAAGTTGTTTGCTTGATCTTGTATAGTTCATACATAGATCAGTATCCAATACAATTGCTATCTTTTGTTTCTCTCTAGGAATAAAATCCTCTTTACTCGTGATCGTGATAATTTCTCTGGAAATGAATATATAGTTTATCATAACACTTATTTGCAATTCAAGAAAAGGGTGCTGAGAAACAAGTTACATGAAAGCTTTCATGGGTTAGATTTAATTATTCTAAACAATTTTAGTAGACAAGGTTTTGTTCCCAATCAACTTGCAAGTGGCAACGCAAAGTGGCTGGTCAGAAGATTTTCAACGCAGAGTTATTCTTTTCTCAAATATAAACACAACAACTTGATCTAACCCAATATTATACGTTTGAAAAGGCACAAAGAATCAAGTTTGCTTTAGCTGCTTTTGAGCTGTTATACATTATAATTTAAGGGGTTAGGTGGGGTCTATATTAGCTTTTTGCATTTCTTTGCCAAGGTGATCATTTAAATATGGTTTCACAGAATGAAAGGGAAAGAGAGTAGAGAAGTAAGCATGCTTCCCAAAATTTATAACCTCAGGCTAATAGAATGAAATCAAGTAGTCTCCATGATTTTATTACATTATGTTATAGCCATCTAGTCAGGATATGAAGAGTGACTCGGATGAGAAGAATTAAAAGTATATATTGCGGCTGAAAGAACCAAAACTTTTCCCCCAAGAGAAACAACAGAGGAACTACTGGTAAAGAGCTTCTTAATTAAGTTACATGATGTGGACCAGATATTGCTCATTGGCTTATTCGCTAATCGTTTTCTGACCCTACTGGGAAAACTTTCAGTAATATGGAGAAGGCTGCAGATCGCATTAGTCATGGAGAAAAGGTAAACATCAGCACTACTACTGCTTAAGCGTGACCCACATGCAATGGACGTATGTCCTAGTCTGGTACTGTAATTAGGATCCTGGATGTTTACCAAAAAAAAAAAAAAGAGCAAGATATAATCTCATGTTATGCCTTTTTCTTAAAAGGATTTCGATGAGAAAGCATGACCTTGTCTCTCGCCATCATAAGGACAACACCCTTTCATGCTGTTATTTTCCAGGGAGAAAAGCAAATATGTAGCTGACAACTGGCCAGAAAACGATAGCTTTTCTGTACTGTATCCACATCCTAGATTGTTTCTTCTCTGCTTGGAACAAAGTAGGAATCCAGTACTAGTGATTTCTCAGGTGATGTCAGCTTGCCCTAAGCAGCAATCACATCATGTAAACAGAGATGAGTTTGAAACTCTATGCAGAAGCTGAACAACCAAAACCCAGAGTAGAAATAATAATCTAAAGCCAAATTGAAACACCGTCTAAATCTGGAAAACACATTCACGTAGACAGACAGATTGATTGAAGGGCAATCATGGTCGCAAGTTACAGGCTTATCACGGTTTCTTTCCTGCACAAGCGCACAGTCTTTTCAGTAATCTCAGCCTTTTGCCTTGTGTCAACTAGTTCACTGCTCTGCCATTTGTTAATTTATCGAAGTCGTTTTCACTAAGAAAGATGCCATTTATTGTTACGTTGCCAGTACCCAGAGAGAGTAAATGCAATAGAAAAAGAAAAGTTGATCAAATATAAGTGAAGATGTATGCTACTATGGTTTTAATCCACTGAAACTTCAAAGAGAGTTGCCACCAAAACATATCACTCATCAAAATCTCAAATAACAGTTCATTTTAGTACAATTCTTAAGCTTAAAACTGTTCTTACTGGGTTATAAAAACACATTATCCACAATTTATTACAAATACCCAACACGATCATCTCAGTTTGGAAGTCAAGAAAAAGACTTGAACGATGTTGTTAGTGTTGGTCACCGGTCTTGTTAGATAAAGATATCTCTACCACAACACTAAAACTAAGCTGGCCACACTTTTGATGTGTGGATATCCACCACTTGACGAACCTATTACCTTGCCATATAGTGTTGGGAAGGAGAGGAGTCGTTAGATGGAGATGTGTTTGTTTTCTCTCTCAGTGTTAGATGAATGTTGTTGGATTGTACCCGCATGGCATGACATCGTCGAACCGAAGTCTGGAGTCACAACACATACTCTCTATCAATTTCATGGTCCAAGAAATGGGCCTATTAACATAAAATATCACAGTTGCCATCCCATCTCTCACCAACTCTTGGATTTGATAGTTCATTCAATCTGAAACTATTTGACATTAGAAATAGTAAAACATTAGTACTAGTACTTTCATACATTTGTACTAACTCTTGTATTAGTTCTTACTAACAAACTGGGCTTACAATTTTACTTATGGGTGAGCTCGCGTCATAATACAAGAAACAGTGAGATCAAAAGCCCATGGAGTTGTTTCTTGAGCCCAGCTCAAGACAATTTGACAAATATTGAGCAAAGGAGAGACTTCTAAGAACTGGCATTCAAGAATTGGAATAGAACAACCCTAATCCAACTGAGGACGCTGCGTGGCTACACACGAAATTGAAGAGGTTGGTCAAGTAGGACTTGAAATATGTGCAAGCCGACAAGCATGTCCCTTTCATTTTCTGATTAAAATTTGTGTGATAGGTGAATGGAACATTTCAACTTTGTTCGGACGTGTTAGGTTCTTCTTATGTAAAAAATACTGCTTTTAATTCCTAAGGTTAGAATAAGATGTGATCATTAGGGCCTTCAGATCGTAACATTAGCAATTTTACGGTTGTTTCAATACACTCTTTAGGGATAAAATTACGTATTATTAGACTTTTCTAAATCTCATTTTATTGTGAGACTTCAGACTGAGTTTGATGATGAGAGAAGAGTCATCAATTATACATAATTTTCTCTTTTACTTTAAAAAAATTGTTATTGGTTGCTGAAAAAAAAAAGATGAATAAAGCTATTTAGGTCATGATATCATCAATCAACGTGCCTTGTATCTTATATTTGCCTTGAGAACCTATGAAATGACTCCACCAAAAAAGACCTGCATCAGAGGACAAATGTTTAGGGATAAGAATCATTGTCACTAAAACCCTAAAATTTCCAAGTTTCAAACTCTTGGTTATTCTTATACTTTCAAGAATTCAAGACTTCTGTATATTTTAAACAACAAAGATAGCCCTCTCTCAACTGTAACCATTAGTCTCATCCGGTGGCATTTGTTCTAATTTAAAATTATTACAAATAGATTTTTACTTAAATTTGATTAAATTTATATTCATAAATTATTATATATTATATTATTGTCTATTTAATAATATTTATATACATTTGATATAATTATTTATATTTATTAAGGATAAGACTGTGTATTACTAAACTTTTTCAGATCTTATGTCACAGTCAAATTTACAGTAATTATGTATCGATGTTTATTAAAAATATTTAATAAAAATTCTATCTAATATTCTAAAGTATAAGAATACATTTTAGAAATTCCAAGTCTTGTGTAACAAATTATCAGTTTTATAACAAAAATTTATTAAAAAAATACTTTATCAAGTTGTAAAGAAACAGAAGCGTACTATCACCGATTAAAAGTAAATCCGTGAAGAAGAAAAGGATAATTAGGTCATTTACTTAGCTTTCAATAAATCATGAATTCATAATGACACGGCGATGTTCGGACACGCGCTGCTTTTGGCTTTCGCGATCGCAAATCACATGCGCATAGCTTCTCGTTCACGACGCCAAACCACCAGTTGGCTTCATTCCACGTCATCTGCCTCACATCTGGGCCCCCATACACCCTCTCCACATAAACCCTAAATTCACGTCAAATTCACCCCAAATTCACCTCCAAACCCAACGCACCACATAAAAATCCTCCCCCGCATCCCACGGCCCTAAGTTCTACCACGTGTCTGCATCCAACCATCTCAACCGTTCGCGCCAGATCCCCCGGTCAGTCTCCCGGGCAGAGGATCAACAAGCGAACTAAAATCAACGGTCCAGATCTTGCCCGTAAACATCACGGGCAGATCTGCTCGCCTTTAAGAAGAGAGCCTCGTCTCCTATCTTCCTCGCTCTTGATCAGGGTAATCCCCCCACAAACCCTAACCCCTTTATTTACGCCTTTGCCCCTTGATGGTTTGTTGTTCGATCTGGCGCGTGGGTCAACTCCGGTGCCGGATTAATGTTCTCACTTGAATTGGGCAGGAGCTTGACTGGTGGGCTACAGAGACGACGATGGCATCTGCCGTTTTAGCCAATCGGAACGAACCAGATTGGACTCAGCCACGCGCTAATTTCATGGGCAAAGCCCCTTTCCCTAACTCTAATCCTAACCCTAAATTTTCCAAGAAACGTCAGTTCCAGCAACACTTACACGACGTCGAAGAACCTCCGGCCATAACTCAATCGGCGGCTTCGGACGACGCATCGTCGATAAACCACCACCGGAGAGCCAGCGACTTCAACGCTGGCGGTTACGTCACGTTCAACGTCGCTAATTTCTCGAAGAAAGAGTTGGTGGAGCTTAAGAATCGTTTGGTGGTCGAGCTTGAGCAGATTCGGGTGTTGAAGAATCGGATTAACGCGTCAGAGTTCCAGATCCGCTCAGGATCCAATTTCACGAGCCCTAGAAAACTAACCCCGAACATCAGCAAGAAGGTGTCGGGTAACAAAAGGCCGTTCCAAGCAACGAATTTTGGGACGGGCGTGAAGGGAACAAACCCTGACAATGGTCAATTAATGAAGAAGTGTGGTCCAATTTTGACGAAATTGATGAAGCACAAGCTAGGTTACATCTTCAATACGCCTGTGGATGTTGTGGGCTTGCAGCTTCATGATTACTACGATATAATTAAGAATCCGATGGATTTGGGTACGGTGAAATCGAAGGTGGGAAAGAATTTGTACGATTCGCCCAATGATTTTGCCGCAGACGTGAGATTAACTTTCAATAACGCGATGAGATATAACCCTAAGGGTCATGAAGTGTATGTTCTTGCCGAGCAGTTTCTCTCAAGATTTGAGGAATTATTCCGGCCAGTTAGGGATAAAGTTGGGGACTTTGACGAATGTTTTGAGGTAGAACATGTACAAGAGGTGCAAGCGAGTTCCTGGGATCATGTTCCGAAGAAAGATAATCATGAAAATTCAATACAAGCTGTTGTGGCGAAATCTGAGCAAATTACGGCAAGTGGGTCGAATCAAATCCCTAAACAGCAGTCAAGCACGCAGTTACCTGTGCGGACCCCTTCGCCGCCCATGCGTGCCCCACCTGTGAAACCAGTGAAGCAGCCAAAGCCCAAAGCGAAAGATCCTAATAAGCGGGAGATGAGTCTTGAGGAAAAGCACAAATTAGGGCTTGGATTACAGAGTTTGCCTCAGGAGAAAATGGAACAAGTTGTACAGATAATAAGGAAGAGGAATGGTCATTTGAGACAGGAAGGCGACGAGATTGAGCTTGATATTGAAGCTGTTGATACAGAGACACTGTGGGAGCTTGATCGCTTTGTTACTAATTACAAGAAAATGGTTAGCAAGATAAAGCGTCAAGCTTTGATGGCTGTCAATAACAATGCGGCTGCTACTACTCCAAGTGAAGGCAATAAGGTAGCATATACGTTCATTACAACATTGTTTCTCTTTGTTCATTGGGCTGATATGAATTTTCAGATGTATTCAGTATTTTGGTGATCTTTTTGCTTGTGATAGGATGTGGCTGTAAACGATAGAACGGATGCTGCAACTGAGGCAAAGAAGCCCAAGAAAGGAGAGGCTGGGGATGAAGATGTGGATATTGGGGATGATATGCCAATGAGCAGCTTCCCACCAGTAGAGATTGAGAAAGACAACGGTCATGCCAGTAGCAGTTCTAGTAGCTCTAGCAGTTCAAGTGATGACTCGTCTTCCTCGAGTGGTGTGAACCAATCCTTCTCTAATGATGTCGAGAATAATGAATTATGAATTACTCGAGGAAATGCTAATTACTGCTTGGGAATTTTGGTATGCAGATTCAGATTCGGGGAGCTCTTCAGGGAGTGATTCAGAAGATGCACATTCGTAGATCCTGGGAACTGAAGATGAGCACAATGGCTTTAAGACTAGGCTAAGGTCCTCCAACTTGCCTTGATTTTTGGAAGAGGAATTTGTATCAAGGTGTGACTTGTCACTTCTGGCTGTTTGCTTTGAAACTTCTTTAAGCCACCAGTATTGTGGAATATTTAAATCTCTTTCCGCTTTCTTTTTTGTACAGGGGAGGGTTCTCAATGTTAATTGTTTTGTTGGCTGCTTTTTGGTAGAGTTGGAAGTGCAGACGGCGGAAGTGTCGCGCTGGTGTAAAAAACAGAACTCGTCTTTGAAGAGAGAAAACTGAATCCGTGTTTTAGGTTAGGAAGGGAGAACGACAAGGTCAATTAGGTGGTTAATGATAGAAAGATCAAATGGTGGAATTACCCTGTACACATTACAACAGTAATACATTGTTTTTAGCTTCATTGGATCCACTCCACTTACCTCGAAAAGTTCAAAAAGTAAATGAATAAATCCAAGAAAGTACACATGAAATTCTCAAGCTCGCTACAAACACCAAGTAAGCCTCTGGTGGGTATGGCCCGCCGGGCTTTGATTTCTTCTAAACATGCCGTCTATAGCCGTCGGATCTTGGCTTTGTGCAATTTTTTTGTCATGCTCATTAAGGAGGGCATGCATGCGGGAGTTGCAGGCCTGTAGCTAGAACCCTTTTTGCTCTACAAACATGCGAGGGGACATTGGCACGGGACTTCAATTGTAATGCAGCAATCTTTTAAGTGCTTGTAATGGAGAATAAAGAAACAAATTGCGGCTTATAATCCTTCAACATGCTGATAGGTTTTTTGAATTACCCCATCCCATATGTGATGTCTCACTTTTAATGAGGCTGATGCCATTTTCCTCCCAACTGTACAATTTTCTTTTGGGTATAAAATATACAAAAAAAACTAAAGGAAAACCTTTTAAATAACTTCGACATATTCCATATGAAAATTATTTTCATGTGATCTTTTCCCTTCTTTAGTCTATTGAACATATGATCTCATGTTCAACAGCAAAGACGACAGAGAGAGCAAGTCAGCTGAACTTATAAAATCGTCAAGTAAATCATTCCTTCAACAAACACAAGAAGACTGATCAAAAGTGAGAAAAATCAGCCTGAGTTGTCGGACAAACAACTAGTAAATGTACCGTGTATTTATATGACATCTACCACAAGTAATCTATCAATTCACTTCATGGGAGTAACTTGTGCTGAGGGGCAACCATAAAACAGATTGTAAAAGCCTCTAGGCAACTTTATCTTTTCTATAATCATTCAAGTTAAAACGCCTAACTAATAACTGGACCCTGTTCAAAAATTGAAGATGCATCTGCAAGAAGTTATTCCACATAACAATGCACTAATGTGGACTTCAGATTCAAAAATTGCTTACCGAACTGGGATTCACAAGCAGCTAGAGCCTCTGCGTCCAAATGTTTTAGAAAGGACTTATTCAAGGAATTGGTTGAGATCATCTGGAAGACTTTTCCACAAAATTTATGCACAGCAATTCGCCTTGCTTTCTTTTCCGGCATATTTGTCACTACAATCGTTACTAGATGACCAATTCTTTGTACATAATTTCTCAAATTATCTTTTGATGCACAGTGGCTCTTTTCATCAGTGCCAGAAGAAACCAACAACTTCAATACTTCCAACACCAGATCAAGCGATTCAACCTGCCGGAATTCTGACTTTGTACTGCAACATTTTTCCAAAAGAAAGTCAAGAAGATTGCGCCCAATCCATGGTCTTCTACGAAATATTTCTTTCAAAAATTCAGATTTTATCTGAGACCTTTTACTTTCAAAATATTCCATCAAAACAGTTTTAAACATGTCAAGAATTCTCTGTAATTCGGACTCGGAAAAGTGTCTGCCATCAACAATTTTCAGAAGCCAAAAGGTCGAGTTCTCACCAAGGGAACTAATCATTTTGTGTCGATTTAATGACACAGATTGCTTCTTCTTAGATGGAGTGTGTGCAGTTTTTTTTCTCTTGAAAGGTTTTGACGCCAATTTTAGGCTTTTTTCCAACAAAGTTTCGAGAGTGGATAGCTGCACCCTGTCATCACTTGGAAAATCCTTCACCTTAAATATCTTCTTTTGCAGAATTCCCCATATTCGCTGTCCAAGCTGCTCGCTGATGTCCATAGTATGTGGATTTACAAATGCCTGTGCCAGGTTGGAGTACACTGTAAGAACTTGGGGGTCACCTGTTGAACACAAAGCATAAATATTGAAAGAAACTCAGAAATAGCAAAGAAGCCAACTTCTGAGAATATAATTTTCTGGAACGGAAAAAATGAATAACATAATTCTGCCAATTAAAACAAGGGATTCTCTTAAGAATGCTGGGAAATGGACATTTACCAATCCAACCTCCTCAAAATATTATAAAATCCCTAACGTTGTTTCTAATTTAACACCTTAAATTCAGACGTCACCACACATATGGAAACTGAAAAAAAAAAGTACTTGCCTGGGCTTTCTTGCAAGTAAATTTCCAGCAGCGAAAGAACACGACGTTTGTAGAGAACAAGCTGAGATTGAGCAGTTTCATTGCCAGCCTGATTCTTTTTCTCTTTGAAAATCTGCGCAAGGTAAGAGTCCATGCGGAACATTGCATCATCATCCATTCCTTCATCAGAATCATATATTTCTGACAGTTCTTTACCAGCTTCCTCAACTTCACCTACTGCCTCAGAATCATCCATGTCAGCATCACCCTCATGGTCACCATCACCAATTTCCTCTGACTCAGATTCATCGATATCTTCATCTTCCTCAATTCCAAGAAAATCTTCATCATCATCATCATCTTTGTCTTCAGTATTTGCTCTATGATGTCTAACTGGTTTTAGCTATTTCTTAACGGCACGTAGCATTCGAATAAGACCATCACTTGTCACTTCCCGAACAAAAGACTTGAAAAACTAGAAAGATTAATTATGGCTACATAAAAATCTAATGGAACATTAATTGGAAGATGAATGGGAACTTTTGTTGGCATCCTAGCAAGCCAACTGATTCAGTTTTCAGTACAGAACACGACATGTGGGCCGATGACTTAAACCTAATTAGAGCTGCATGAAAAGCTTATAACTACAAATTACAAGATGATTATCCATCCAGGAATAACCAAATTGTAAAGTCAAGTTGAAATTGACTAAACACAGAAATGATACGGATACACACATATACAGGGAAACTAAACTTTCAACGTTGCAAATACCTGCTCAATAGCAAACCGAATGGGGGCTGATGACTGTGGCAACAATGAAAGTAGTGTATCCAGAAGCACATCTATAAACTGAGAATTTGTATCATTATCCAACTCTTCATCTAATTCCTCGATAAAACCTGAGGACTCGTAGCCTTTCTTACACAATATAATAAGCTCAGCCACAGCTTCAGAAAATTCTTCAGGTTGAAGTAGCATTTGGAGAAGTAACTGGATCAGCAAGTATCTGATAGAATGTGCTCTATGTAAATCAGGAACAGCCTCAAGACTCCTCTCCTGCCACAATCAAACCTTCAGAAAGTTTGACAATTCTAACAGGAATAAGCAAAATAGAAATCACAATTGAGATCAATAAAAACAAGCAACAAGTTTCAACAATGGCTAACTAATCACATAAATATTAAGATTAATTTGCAATTCCCAATAATCTGTGATAATCCCACAAAATGCTCTCTCCAACACATGTTTGAGTGCATATAGTTCCGAGATACAATAATGCCTAAATATTGCAGGCATGAGAAGCTGGGACAAACTAAATAATGCATTCAGAGAATCTACATCTGAAGATGCCAAAATAAGTATTGACTATATTACCAGTTTGTAGAGCCAAATTTCAGTTTTTTGCAATCTTTTGAATGCCTTTTCATCCTCATCATTCAAAGGCCTAAAGAGAGAAACTGAAGGAATGTTATGCAATGTGTTGATGAACCGCATGAAATATGAGCCAACATCATTAGCATCATGTATCCCTGCATGAAGACATGATACCTTCAACTTTTGGGCACTAGCCAGCAATGATTGGATCTGCTCAATACATATCCTGCAGATTGCAGTTGAGGCAGCAGTTTTTGGCCATCTAAATTTCTCCTGTAGTTCAAAAGATGTCACTTCTGAACCAAGAGAAGCATAGAAGAGACCTTGAACAGCTAGAAACTTCAGAATTTCCTTTTGTACCCGAAACTTTGCTTCAGGATCCAGGTTCAAATATTTCAAAATGCTTGGGAGTGATTCAACAATCCAAGTTTTCAAGAAATCTGAATTCCCCATAGCACCAACTGAACCCTTGTCCTCAATTAAACCAATCCCTGAATTGTCATCAGTAGTTTGACTCTGATCTGAAGGTTCATCTATCATCTGACTACCATTCACAAATAAATTCATTAATTCCTGAATATAAAGCATGCAGCCAGATTCTGTGTTGACTTCTGCCAATAAAGATTTTACAGTCTTTGTCGTTGTGATGCAATCGAATTTCCCATTACTGTGTTTTTGTAAAGCTACTACAAGAGCAACCCGTCTCATGTCGTCATTTCCTACCCAATCCGACAATTTTTTAAGAAAATGCTGCACAACTTTATATAGCCAAGAGTCCTTTGTTGAAAGAACATCCATCAGACACTGTACAAGTTTGTAAGACATAAGATAAGGAAGAAATGTTGTGGGTAATTTTGGGAGAAGAAGTAGAAATATATCAAATGCCAAGTGCTTGCAGTCGTGAGATGATTGAAGAAGAGATCCCTCTATGACAACTTCACTAAAGGACTGGATATTGTTTGAAACTTCTTCCTTAAATGAATTAGACTTCCGACTTTTCTTGTGCTTCTTTTGATTACTACAAGCTGACACTATGTATTCACCATGTAAAATTGTGTCAGGCAAAAGAATGTTTACTAGGACCCGCCATAAACTGTGAACTCGAGGCTGGCAGAATGTAGATTCCTGCCAATATTAACATTAAAAATAACAAAGACTATCATGCATTCAGTCTTGATACAGTTAAAAACTTGACAAATTGATGCCTTAAAAACATACCTTGAAGCAATTTGCAAGAGAGAACAAATGGTCAGAAGAAAAAAATTTACTAGGGCTGAATGGATATGGTAATATGTTTCTAAACATAACACTATCAACAGAAACCTTCTCCCTGACTTTCAAAGCTAAAAGCAAAGCATCAGGATTCCCAACAGCAGTGGCCCCTTCAATCCATTCACGCAGCTGTGGAGCTTCAAGTACGTGACTAACCACTGCTTCACTTGGCAACTACAATCATAAGGCACATAACATACAGAAACAGTAAAGCAATCATATAAAATAAATTGTAAATTGCTGTGTTTAAATTTGTGCAACAACAAAAAGAAGTGAAAAGAACACCAAAAGTCTTCATGGAAGCATCAAAAAGAAAAGAAAAAATTTGCACGAGAGAGGGAGAGAGACTGCTCCTCATGGAAAGTTCTTAATCCCAACGCAAATGATATGCAAGTTGAAACAATTTACATCCATGAACTCTTTATATTATTTAGGTCAATATGCAATTACAGCAAAATAACGAATGATGTAAAGAAAATTATAGTATCTACTCACTGTATAATATTTGAAAAACTGAAAGTAGAAAACAAAATGGCTGCGAGTGCCTACAATCACTTCTTAAATTACAGATGTAACCACGAGCCTCTAGGCAAGAAATTCACTCATAATACAGCTGCCTACCTGCCCCATAATGCAGGCTGTAAGGGCTTCAAAACCCTTGCTATCCACTCACCATCCAAAGAGAAAAGGAATAACAATGAAAAAACAAGACCAATCCTCTATCATTTCCACCGTTAATATTTTAGAAGATGGAAGTGTTCACCCCAACAGAACTAGCACATGTAAAATATTAACAGAAACCTACTGAAACTATGAATAAAGCAACACCAACAGAAGTAGCATCACAAAACACTCTGCTTGTCTGGTCAAAAAATCTGCATTAATTCTGAATAAAGAGCACCTTACGAAGCATCATAGTTAAACTTGCTTCCATATACGTAAATGATATACCTTTTCAACCAACTCTAAAATAACTGCAATAGCAGGTTCTTGCAAATATCGCTTCTTTGCTGCAAGGGATATAAGAATGCTGGTGAATTCCTTAATCAGGGATGAATTTTGATCAGAAACCCACTCTTCAATAAGTCTCCCTGAGCGGGCAATAGCACCATAAGCAAATAAGTGACCCAAAAGACAATCCCTTACTTCCTGCAACGTTACAAGAAGACTTCAACAATTTTATCAGAAGAAAGAGCAACTAAATACATTAATAAAATCCTCACCCACCTGACCCTTCATTGATGAAGAGACATCTAACAAATCAACTATCAGCTTCAATAGGGAGTCCAAATTGATGTTAGAAATTGTACCAATTAATGCAGTCAAACCTACTGCAAATCCTTGTCTTGCACACTGTAAAAGAACAAAGATTGTTTATTAAACAGAAAATAGTTAACGATAAACTATATAAAGCTCTAGTATATATAAAGCTCTAGTAATTCTATCCATATGTTAAGACAATCTAGATATTTGAAAAGAAATCATAAAGCATCAAACAATAAGTCCAATTCATCATAAGTTGGTGTTATATTTCAAATATATCCAAAGATGTTGTCTCAAGTGAACAATTCATAAGTGTTAGAGCAAATTAAACCGCAGAACAACAAAAATGAACAACCAGAATTGATGCATTCGGAACATAACAACAGGCTATAATGTGATACCAATAGCAGCTTGGCCCAAATCAGTTAACATCAATAATCAAAATTTAGAAGTCAAATTAACCAGAATGAGACAGCAGAACATAAAGCATTTAAAAATCCATAATTGAATCTTATGCTTGTTCTTTCCATGAAACAACTTGGACAAATTATAGACCATAAATTTTAACAAGAATTTTCAATATCAAGAACGTAAATACAATTAGATGAATCGTACCTCCCTTGATGATGACACTCCATGAATGAGCCTCCGCAAAGCATATCTCAAAGAAGGGGCACAATTATGCAACCCATCGTCTTTTTCAGCTTCCAATTTCAATCCACCCTCAACCAATTCCTTGTTCTCCACCATATCAAATGCCTTCTGAACTTTACTCAACTCCCATACAAACCTCTCCACTGCAGCCTCACGAACAGAAACATCTGCAGATGCCAAGTCTTTGAAAACGTCAATATGGAACGCAGGCATCTCATTACTTGAAGAAGCCACAGCCTGTGCTTTAGTCTCCCTAATACTCAAACTTATATTACTTTCTTTCAACCTTAATCCTTGTTCATCCTCAATAACAACTCGGTGGCGCTCTTGTCCAATGCTTTCCTCTTCTTCCTTTTTTCCATAGGCTTCATTGAACTAGAGGTAGCTAAAGAAGTGCCTGGTGTGGCACTAGCATCATGATGGCCACCAACAATTTCAACCTCGTTTTTCTCATCCTTCTTCAATTTCTTAATGGGGTTGGAATTCACCTTATCATTATCAGTTTCTAGCAAATTTTCAACTTCATAATTCACAGAATCCGAGTTTCTTTTATTGGTTCTCATTTAATCCAACAAATTCTCCTGTACAACAAAAATTGTGATAATAAGCGACAAAACCAACCAAAACCACTTTCCAAGATGCTAAAACTCGTCCAAATCGGTAATATCAAAACAAACTATAAAAGCTTTTTAAGAATCAAAACATTATGAATGAATTAAAAGAAACAAAAGGACATACTGAAAAAAAAGCTCCTGCGAAGTTCGTTGGTAGAAACCGTTAAACAGAGGGGGATTGGTAGTTTGTGAAATTATAGGCGTGAAGGGCGCAATGTTTAAATCTAAAAAACCCTACAAAAAAATAGAAGAAATTAGGGGAAGAAACAGATATAGAAGACAGGCTTAACAGAAGGGTTCAAGGAAACCCTACACGAGCCCTTGCTCTGAAGGGTAACGTCACAGCTTGCTGAAGCAGGCATTAGGGTTTAGGAGAAAATTTTTTTTTGAAGAAAAAACAATAACATCGAGGACAAAGAAAGGCTAAAAATCTAACCCAAGCTGACAGGCTTGCCCCATACACCCAGATTCTACGAGCCTTTCCTTATCAGTGACATTACAGAAAGATTGATCTAACGATAAAATAGAACATAAGAAAGAAGGACTAGCGTTCCAGCTGTGGTAGTTTGCATGGAATAAGGTTACCCTTGCTAATGAATGAGCCGCCTTATTAGCAATCTTACGCGTCCATTGAAAGGACAAGTGAGAGAATTGTCGCTTAAGCGTTTGACAATCAAACGCCAACATTCCGATCTCTGAAAAACATACCGAAGAAGTTTGAATAGCTTGAATTGCCAGTAAGCAATCCGATTCCAAAATGACATTGTCAATTTGTTTATCCTTTAACCACGACAGTGCTTCCCGTATCGACATTAATTCCACTATGATTGGATTAAACAAAGATGGGTAATGCCCTGAAAGAGTAGCTATAAACCTGCCCCTTGCATCCCGAAGTACAGCAACGAAACCCGTCTCATTCTGGTCCTTAAAAGTAGACGCATCCACATTACATTTTATGAAATCTTCCGGTGGTGGACTCCAACCTAAAATGCTAGAGCAGGAAGCATTCTCTGGTTCTCTAATCCTCTCAAAACACCTTCGAGCAACCTGCCAGCCCTTCATAAAATTATCAGCAAAAAGAACAATCATACTGGAAGGAACTATCTTACCCTGCCAAACTCGGAGGTTGCGGTGATACCAAATGCTCCATACTATTGATAATACACGTGTTAATAAAGTTTCAGGCACATTGACTAAGCTGTGGCCAAACGTAGCGTCGACCCCCACATTCTGAATATTAACGTTCGCTATAGACCAACATTCCTTTGTTGTAGGACACTCAAAAAGCACGTGGTTCATGTCTTCATTGTTCCCGCAAACGTCACACTTAGGAGAAAGCATGACGCCCTTCCTCCTTAACCGAACTTTACATGGGACAAACTCCCGCCAGTATCGCCATGTAAAGTCTTTTATTTTTGGAGGTATGGGCAAATTCCACAGCCTACTCCACGGTTTTTCCACTGTGAAATTAACATTGTCGTTACACAATCTAAGAGCCAAGTTATAGCCTGACTTAACCGAATACAAACGATCCTTATTATAATGCCAAATCAAATGATCAGGGGGTTTTGCCAATGTTTTAAAAACCGGACCGAACATCGAACCGGTCCAAAGAAAGGTTTAAGGTTTAGAGGTTCAACCGGTAGTGAACCGCTATCAAACCGGAATATAATAAATAAGATGAAAATTT
>JAOSBL010000211.1:31724255-31735704 GCA_027568915.1 Erythroxylum roraimae | reverse complement strand
CGAAAAAGAAGATGTGGAAACACACTCCATAATCCAAAAGATGAATTGTTCAGGGAAGCCCAATCCATGTAGCATTTTAGCTAAAAAAATCCCAAGATACCATGTTATAGGCCTTAGTAATGTCAATTTTCAACATACATCTTGGAGAAATACGTTTGCGACTATAGCCCCTCACAAGTTCCTGTGCAAGAAAAACATTGTCCAACATATTCCTACCCAAGATAAAGGCTGCTTGAGCTTGGTCAACCAGCTGACCCATTACCATGTTCAATCTCGCCGCCAGTATCTTGGTGATGGTTTTATACACGACATTGAGGCAAGCTATCGGCCGAAAATCAGTCACACTTGGTGAAGAGCTTGTTTTAGCTATAAGGGTAAGAACTGTGTGGTTAAGTTGTTTATGCAATCGGCCACTCACAAAAAATTCTTGCACTACCTGCACAACATCCTGCCCAACTCGACTCCACTGTTTTTTAAAGAAGGCAGTGGTGTATCCATCTGGACCCAGTGCTTTGTCGTCACCAATATCAAAGAGAGCCTATGTAATCTCAGCAATAGTAATAGGAGCAACCAAGACTTCATGCTCATTAGGAGATAAAATTGGACCATGTCGAATCACATCCACATCCGCCCGCCTTCGAGGAGTAGGGGAGCCCAAAAGATTCATGTAGTACATTAGGAGACGATCTGTTACTTCCACCATTGATGAAGTTTCAGACCCATCCTCTGTAATAAGGTGAGTGATAGCATTTGTTTTGGCTTTCTTTCAGACAATGGAGTGAAAGTAACTAGTGCTCCGATCTACCTCCATTAAATGAGTACACTTCGCTTTTTGTTGAAAGAAACTTCTTTCTGCATCTTGAAGAAAATTCACTTGCTTTCGCTTATGATTAACCAGATTTTTCAGATCCTCATTATCAGGGGATTGCAGGAGATCCTGATAAGCTCGATGAAAATCTTCCTATGCTGATTTCACTTTAGTTGTGATATGCCCAAAATCGTCCCTGTTCAAGGTTTTCAAAGGTGCTTTAAGAGCTTTCAGTTTGGCACAGAGAGAGAATTGGGCTGTACCAGCAATGACCATCTCCCATGTATCGACAACAATCTCCTGAAAAAGGGGGTGAGTAATCCATATATTAAAAATTTTGAAGGGCTTATTATCGTGGATCTGCTGGTGCTGGACGTCAATGATCATGAAGCAGTTGTCTGAATCAGCCAACATGGGCAGGAAAGTGACAGAGCAACATAAATATTGTGCTCCGCAAGCTAGATTGATCAATGCACGGTCCAGTTTAGCCAACAAATGATTTTTTTGCCAAGTGAAGAATTTACCTTTATAAGGAGCGCCTTCCAAACCAAGAGTCATCCGAAATTCTTGGAGGTCTTTTAGCAAATAGGCAGATGGGGGTTGATTACCTCACCTTTCACTTGCTAGGCATACACAGTTAAAATTGCCTATAATTAACCAGGGAGTCTACGGGTTTACATTCATCCCCAAAAGAGTTTGCCATAGATCCCTTCTTTGGGTAACACTATATAAGCCATAAACGCAGGAAACCAGAAAAAATTCCTGTGTTGTTTTGCTGCATATGTTACAGTGAATGAGCTGCTCCCCTTCAGCTAATACATTGCATGCGGAATACAGAGGGTCCCATGCCACAACCATACGTCCCCCCCCCCGAAATGTGATCAAAATTGTGCCTGAAATCCCAACCAAAAAATCTATTCCACATAAAGTTCTTCAGTCTCCTTAAGTCAAGTTTGGTTTCCAATAAGCACATAAATCGACATTTGTGTTGCCTAGTTAAAAGGCTAACACTGTGCTGTCTTGAGGGTTTATTCAACTCTCGGACATTCCAGCATAAGAACGTCATTTTAGTAATGAGGAAGGGCCTGCCCTTCCCTCATTCCTACGAGTATTAGCACCATCAGCCCGCTCAACATAATTCGATTTCAAGGAATTTCTGTCAGGTATTTTACGGTTTACCACAACCATACCTTTAAGTGTAAATTGATCCTTCTGCCCTCTTTGTAGGTCAGCACCTTTAGTACCCTTCACAGCCCTTTGATTCAAAAGATCAGACGGTTCCCCCTTTATCGTCTCTGAAGCAGGAATGGTTACCTTATTGGTTACAAGTCAATCTTTTACAGGGGGATCTTGGTTCCCTAGGTTCTTCTGACCTCTTTGCGGAACATCACCCATAGGGCACTACCCATCCTTGCTGTTATGAACTGCATTGTTTTCCTCCGCAACTTTTTCTGTAGAAATGGAGATGGTCTCCTTAGTCTAGTCCTTATCAAGAGACAGCAAAGTGGACTGGTTGGTCCTATTGTGTACAGGCATGTCTTTAGTTGATTGGCTACCTCGAGTCTGTTCCTGCCTAAGCTTTCCTGCGTTCTGCCTAGCCCCCGCTTGGTGACCACCTTCGGTAGAAGATCCTACAGGTTGTTTCGGTTTACCACTGCCATTAAGCTTACAAGCCGATTGGAGGTGAACTGTTCTTTTGCAAGTACCACAAAAATTTGGAAAGGATTCATACACCACTAACTGTGTATAACCTAGTCCCTCCGACATTTGAACCTAAAAGTTGGTTAGTGGCTGTTTGGACACATCCACCACAACTAGTAATCCTGCATAACCAATTCTGGTTCGGTGACCCATGATTTGGTCAGTCCAATTCGGTTTTCCTACCCAAGACCCAAGTTTCGAAAGAGCTTCCTCATGCCAGAAATCCAAAGGAATGTTGGGCAGTTTAATCCAGATAGGAATTTTCATAAATTCTTCATTATTGAAAGCAAAGCCTTTATTCAACAGCTTCAGTAGTAAAGTTTTCCCATAGAGGGTGTATGGGCCACCCATCAAGATACTAGTACGATCTTCTGCACCGTCAAACCGAAAACAAGCCAACCCTGATCATGTGGGATTAAGCAACACTTCACACCCCACTGTGCTATCATCCCCTCAACAGCTTTCAATCCTAGGAAGCGGCAGGTAAAGCAACCAACCAAGCAGAATCCCCAAGCTTCTTCAATCGGTCGAAAATCTTCTGGAGTCATTTGGACAACATCGTCAACTTGTTTGTGAGCCAGCTCAAGCCCTTGTGTCAACACCTGATTATTCTTAAACAAACTGGCGTAGGAAGGTTTGGAAGTGGTAGCATCTGTAGAAGTTGGCTTGGACTTTTTATCAAGCATCTAGTGGGAGGTTTCTTGCTGCGAGCTACTGAAACTACCCAAGGAAGAAGAGGCCTCACTCCCCTCACTGTTAGCATCAGAAACATCATTCCCCGTGGATGCTACATCATCCCCCGGGTCTTCAGTGGTATTAGACACCAATGTCTCTTTAGTTTTCGCAGGACCCTTGGTCCCTTCATCGCCTAAAGGGTTTGGACGGTGAATGGATCCCCAAAATGATCTCTTCCGTAATATCTCTACTACATTGCTTTTTCTTACCCATCTTACCTTAGCTGGTGGCTAATGGGAGGCCCTGACCCAAGGTCAGCCAAGAGGACGTTCCCCGCTAAATGCACACCAGCCACGTTCAACACCACAACCCGACAGTCGCCCAACTCCAGGGAGCCAAGAGTGGGGAGTGTGCGGGTGAACCACTAGCAGTCAAGAATTCACCGAAATGCCCAGGCAGTTAGCGCTACTGTAAGTGTGGAACCCTAAGGTGAAAACTATCGACCACAAAATACACACAGAAACGTGATAGTAAACACCGTAGAAACAGCTAAGAAAGGTCTTGAACCCACAACAGAAAATTGAAGCACGAAAGAGCAGCAAGGTGGACGAAACCAAGGAGGAAGATCCCTAGTGAGAGAGACTCTCCAAACACATCTCATGCAATGAATGCCCATTTGATGAACATCCTTGCTAAAAGTGTTCCTATTAGTAATAACAGCAGTACTCGGTAGTCAAAAGACAATATTTTCCGTTTATTAAAGCGTTGAGAACTGTAGACAGTAAGAGTGATCCAGGTGGAGGGTGGTACACCTATGTCCACGATTTGCTTCCCAACTTGTATTAGTGTTGGTACCAAATTTTGTTTTGATACAAAATTCTACCAATATTAGTTAATATCGATACCGTTTTAAGTAATTTTTTAAATTTATAAAATAATTCTTAAATTTTTTAAAATTTTAAAATAATCTCTCAATATATTATACTGTATAATTTATAATTTTATATCAATTATATTTCTAAAAATTATAATAAAAAATTTGAAATAACAATAAT
The DNA here is from genome assembly GCA_027568915.1 of Erythroxylum roraimae. NCBI lineage: Eukaryota > Viridiplantae > Streptophyta > Magnoliopsida > Malpighiales > Erythroxylaceae > Erythroxylum > Erythroxylum roraimae. The sequence continues at coordinate 31,731,465 of JAOSBL010000211.1, read as the reverse complement.
TAACTAATTTCTATCAATATTACTTTTTACATATTTGATATATAAATATTAATCACAACTAATATGAAAAAAAGATCATATAAATATAAAATTAAAAAAATATAGAGTGCTTAAAATGTTAAAAAAATTTGGTAAATCAGTAGAATTTATACAAATGTAAAAAGTTATGTACATCCTTTGAGACTACTCAGTAGTCTATTAGCTACAAAAGGGAATAGGAGATTAATGCACACGTTCTATATTAGTAGAGACTAGTTGAGCATAAGTCCCTTAGCTACAAAGGGAACAACGAGGCATACCTTTGGAAGTTACATCTCTTCCTTATAACATACACAGATAAACAAAACAATATCAGCCCTCCTACTAGAACCGCACAGAGATACTCCATCTTGCCAAATCTCATTTTACTTCACATACAAACCAAAAACATCTAAGCCAATTCACTGCCTCACAGCGTAAGGGGGATGAACTCTCCTGCTGTAAACTTCTTTGTGGCCACATCATTGTTGTTGCTTAGGATTTTCCTTCTAAGTCCATGTTTACTGAATTGAAGGTTTTGACGGATCCTGGGAATGACTCCTCTGCTGCTTCCAGTTCCAAGGTAGGATCAATACCCTGCCTACTGCTTACCTTCTCTGATGGTGTCCCTCTATTATCACATATTTGTTCATATCCATGTATTTGTGTTGATACTGATCTTATGCAAACCTGAAACCAAAACATTGCAGATGTATAGTTAGTTTGTAATTTTCTCCTACCTTTACCTTCTCTCAGTGTTTGAGTTGAGATGCTCCATAACTTGGAAGATCACCCTGGAGTTTAAGCTCCCCACTTCCAAGGCTTCATCTTTGAAGGTCCAGGTATTCCTTTCTTGCCAAAGGTTGTAAACAGTAACTGAAAGGAGGATAGGTAAAACATTAAGGGCACTGGTTCGGGTATTTGGAACCTGGCTCAACCAATTGGGAATGGAAAGGAGGTTGATTTGAATTGGGAGGCTTATATGGAAGTGATGAAGGCAATGTTCCCAGACAGATTTAGAAAAGGGGCAGTCAAAAAATAAATGTTCTATTATTTCATTATCCATGTAGCAACAAAGAACAATAGTTTGGGGTGTGAAGATAGAGTAGTCTATCCCTGGTTTGCAACTTCCTTGGGAAAGCCAACCATAGTATGAAGGAGCCCCTGGGCTGTTCCTTTTCTGCCCGACCAGGTTATACCAAGGGGCTCTCTAAATGAGGGGCCTCAAGAAATTATAGGTTGTACCGAATAAGAGTTTGTACCCAATAAACAACCAATTAGAAGTGAAATTTAAAACAAAATCATTTACAGTTATATTTATATTGCTATATAGAATTTAACATATACTACAAACATAAGTCAAATTACAAGATGAGGAGAAATAAAAACCTGAAATATTCTATAAAAAAAAAATCTTGAAATTTCATTCAATCAAATATCCGCTCAAATCGCATTAACCATAATTCTCACTTAGTACAAAATCTTCATCATTGAGAGGAGCCTCATCATTACCATTATTCAAATTCCTTATATCAAATGACATGATAGTACTTTTCTATCTAAGATTGTCTTTCAAGTCATTCTCATTTACGAAAACTGATTTTTCAGAAACCCAATTAGCTAAAAGATTGATATAATCAAGGTAAATTGGATATATAGAACTACTTGTTCTATTAAGAGTTCTAGTAAACAAATAAAATAAAATTAGTAAGAAACTACAAAAATTTATATTTAACTTAACAATGATAATATGTATCTTTTCCGAAGCTTTAAGTTGTATCGAACAAAGACTAAGTCGTTTAATTTTTTTATGTTCTAATCTATTCATTTTTTAGAATGGTTGAATTCAAATGTGCTACAATTCCTGTCACACCTGTTGCATTCACGCATTGATTCAGAATTCGAATTACAAATCTTTGAAATTATAGAACACTATTCCCGAATTTATCCCATCAAGCAACTATAAGACGATAAAATTAATATTATAAACAAAATAAAATAATGATTAATTTTGAATAAGTAACAAAGGTGAAAAAAAACCTAGATTAAGCTTTTCTCTTTGACGAATAACAATAGGCATTCCAAAATTGTCAGAAGCATCCTTATAAACCTCCACTTGCAAGCTTAGGAGATCTTGCATCATCTCATGGGAAATAATTGTTGTAATAATTAATTGCATTCCCCTGTTAACTTCAGCTTTCTTTGTAAAATTTGGTCTAAAATAGACAATAGGATTAAAAAAATGCTCCATCTACAAACAATGGAGAGTAAAATTGTCTTTCCTATCGCTCATTATTGACTGCAAGATAAGGTGTGTACAAAGAAGACCTATTTTGTAGATTGACCTTGATTGTTTCCTTTGCCCTCTCTATGGAATCATAAAAATAACCAATTGTTGCCTTCTCATCAGTATCAGCTATATGAAATACTCTTACTAAAGACTCACAAATTTATATTACAAATTGACACTAGGACCAAAATTCATAATCTTCAAATATAATTCCTGAAACCTCAACTCCAGCATTATACTTAGTATATTATAATGCGACTCACTTATCAATTGTAAACTTTTTCCTTAACTCTTTTTCCATCAGAACAAAATACTAAAATGATAAGAAATTAGTCACAAACCTTGTTATGGGAGGATAAGACCAATTTCAACCATTGGTCAAATGTTTCCTCATCAATTTAGGACCTATGCATGATTATAGATAAACTTTATCACTTTCTTTGCTTTCTACACAATTTCTTCAATGATAGGAAAATATCTAGCTTCTTTTATATTTTCTAACATTATGTCAATGCAATATGCAGCACAAAAAGTCCAATAAAAATAATTATACCTACTTTGCAATCTTTTCTTAACTGCTTTGTAAGTAGAATTATTGTCAGTAATGAATCAAACAATATTTTTTGACCTAACTTTATTCACAATTTCATCAAATATCTGAAACAGAGTATTAACATTTCTAACAAGGCTAGATATATCAATAAACTTAAAAAAATATCCCATTAATAGAATAAACTAAAAAATTGATAATAGGTTCATGTTTTTTATTTTTCCAACGAGCACTTATGATTGAACATCCATAAGTTACCCAAGTCATTGTTCTTTCATCCAAATAACTCTTTATTTCATAAACAGAGCTACTTAGAAGTTTACCTCAATAATCATCAATTGCAAGAGCCTTATATGCTAGACCGTAAGAGGCAATAACATCCATCGTAGGGTGCTATAATAAGACTAAGTGACATTGAATGATACATCTGAATCATACCACTATCTAGCCATTGTCATGTCTATATTCTGAGTCATTTCTTTAGATTGTAAGGCACTACATATTGAAGGCTAAGCTCCAAGAGTTGTTCGTGATGCAAAAAGATTAAACATATGTCTTCTTTGTTTCCTTATATCAGGTGAAACATTTCTTTCTTGTTGGGTTAGAATACCACCATCTTCAACATACCCACTGTCATCCTGACAACTGAAAAAAAAAACTTTCACAACCAATTGCATAGTTTAGCCTTTGTCTTCTATCTTTTGCATGTTGATACTCTTTAAGCAAAGTCTTCATTTGTCACTTCATGTCATGCCTCACTTTTTTACAAGACTTTACTTCACCTTTAATCCTAGCTAAATGTTTTTTTTAATCTGGTGATTTCTCCACCTTTCAAATGCTTGTTGTTCTCTTCATTCTAAGAACCAATCTAACATGAGCCTAAGCTAGATCACCAAAACTTTCTGAAACGACTAAATTATCAGAGGTACTTGAACTCCTCTCCATTTATCTGAAAAATAAATGAAGACATGTGTTCAAATTAAATTAGTAAATTTATATTAAAAATACAATTACATAACTATAAAAATTCAACATTCAATTATAAGCATATCCACATTCTAGATAGAATCTATCTTACATCTTTTTTTATGATAAGTGATAACATACGTTGCAAAATAGACTTTTCTTTATGATATATATATCTATATATATATCGCAAAAAATATTTAATCACTTGCAATTTCAAATTATGTTAAGTAAACTAATGACTATTCTTTCATAAGTTCACACAATATTTTCTATAAAATATATTTAATTACCCATAAGATAAGATGATGAATGTGTATTTGCTACTTATAAGAACAGATTAATATTTGTAATATTATTTCTTATTGAAAACAATAAATATAAAAATATAAACATTTAATTTTCTTAACCTAATTACATATATTAAATGATTATATTAAATATTATATTTAAATGATTAATCAGATGTTAAATACCTTTTATATATAAATAATATTTAGTACATTGTAATCTTTCAAAAAAATTTGAAAAATTGTATGTTTCATATAAATTAATTAACAATTTAATGAATTATATTTGATATTATTTTTATGATTATTAAAATAATAAACAATATGACACGTTTTTGAATTATACACAATTCACAATACGTGAATGTTCTTCTGTAATTCATACACAATATTTTTTAATCTCATTTCTTCATAAATTTACAGTACTGCTACCTAAATGTTATTGAACTATACACAATTCACACAACCAATTCTAACTTTCAAGCCCAAATTAGCTAATGCATATTATTTTATAAACGTTGCAATTGCAATCCAAAGCAGAAATAAGCAACCTAAAATGCACTAAAAAAAATCAGAAATTGCAACAAGTTAATAAGAGTCCGGTCGAGTCTGGTCAACCAGATGAATCTGGATTTGGATTTTGATTTCTACAATTGGCTCGACAGTGGACTGGAGACGAGCAGGTGAGAAAAAGCAGCGGTGTAGTGGAGAAGGGCAGCAACGTTGGATTGCAAACTAGCAGTTGCGACAGTGGAGAGAGGAGGTCGTTCGAACCAACGTAGTGATAGTCCAAAACTTCAGATTCTAGCCTCCAATGAAGAGACTGAGGTGGAGAAAGCATGGAGAGTGTTGCAGCAGGCGGCGACTTACGACATCAAGGTGGGCGACAGGCGACAACGTGAATGGCAGGGGGTTGCAATAGTGAAAAATTTTGGTGAGTGGGAGAACTAAGAATAGTGAAGACCAATGATGCGTGGACCTGTTGCCTGCTGGTTTGGTGTTTTTACTTTTTCTCTTCCCGGAATGATACCTATAACTATGCTTATATTTTTATAGATATAAATGTTACTTATTTAGTATATGGCTATTACAAAGTACAAAATATTGTATGGGATTTTGTACACATTTTAGTACTGATACAAATTACAATACAATATTCATATTAGTCAATATTAGATATCATTTTGAATAAAATTTTAAAATTATAAAAAAAATTCAATTTTATATAATTAAAATTTATTATTTTATTATAAAATTTATCTTGTGAGTGCCCAATTCTTATGAAGTTCTTTTAAGAATCTTAACATTAGCAACAACGTGAATAATTAAAAATAAGAAAATATATTGTGTTATATAGTTGTTTCCTTCATTTCAAACCTCAATCTCAAATAATAATCATACCAACGTAAATTCAATATTTCAACATCTCTTCATTTTTATTAATCAAAACAATATTAATTAATAAAGTAAGTCATTCTTTTCACATATTACTCATGTCAATGTCTAACAAAAACTACATTAATATAACAAGAATCTTATTTAATTCAAATACCATTACAAAACTAAGGGCAATATAAAATACTTAAAACGCTACAATTTTTAACAACAAAATAGTACAACATTAAGTGTTTATGGTCACAAACATAATAAAATTGAAGTGAAACTTAAAACACTTATACAACGTATATTGATATTACATATTTAAATACAAGTAAAACCAAAAGTAAAGAGAAAAATGAAAAATGAAAAATTATTATATAATATATCAACTTAAATTGTATTGGCTCCAATATTCGGTATAAGGTGATCATAATTTATGAGAATCTCATTGTTACAATCTTTCAAGTTCAATATACAATTCAATTATGAAATAAAAGGCTTGCATTTAATGGAACCCAGAAGGAGACCAAAACAACAAAATTTTCCACAACTAAGTCAAAACCAAAAAGTCTACAAGCAGAATTTTCTCTCTAATAAAACTTGGGCGTCTCAAAATCTCTTTATAATAAGAGCTAAAGGAGGAAATATTCGGATACTTCCAAGATCTTCTTGGGAAATAAGCTCCCAGTAGCTCCACAATCCCCCTCCTTAAATCCTTTATTCAACAATCAAATGGGAGCAAATATGGAAAACTTCGACATGTATCCTCATAAGAAGTTAAAGAATTACATTTGACCAAAACCCCAAAAGGCCCTTACACCTAATGGATTAAATGGGTACTTCTTCCATAAGCTTAGCCACCAATCAAGCATATGCTTATAAAGGCAGTTCGAGGTTTTTCGTTAAAGTGAAGCTACTAAGGAAACTAAACAAGACACACCTATGTCTGATCCTTAAGAAATTGAACCCTTACATTATGAGTAACTATAGGCTTATAGCTTGTTGCAACGTTATCTACAAACTTATCTCAAAAGCACTAACAACTAAGTTGAAGAAAGCTATACATTGTATAATTGGTGAATCCCAATTCTTAGAAGGCAGACTAATAGGGGATAACCTCTTATTGGCTCAAGAGCTCTTGGGGACTATGCTAGGAAGGGGGCTCCAAAAAAATGTGCTCTAAAAGTGGATTTCAATAATGCTTTTGACAAAATTAGCTAAAAATTCATAACCCAAATTATCCAAGCCTTTGATTTCCCATTTCAGTTCACGAAATGGATCAAAGAAATGCATAACTTGCACATCATTTATTATCTTAGTGAATGGACAACCCACTATAAATCTTAAGAGCAATAAGGGGCTAAGGAAAGGGGATCCCCTATCCCTTACCTTTTCATATTAAGCATGGAGCTTTATTTAGATTATTAAACTACAATATAACCTTAAATCCTAAGTTTGAATACCACAACGCAAAAAATTTGAAACTAACAAATATGTCTTTTGCAGATGATCTCTTAGTTTTCTTACTAGGCTAATGTCAAGTCTATATGCATAGTCTCTACATCTCTCTAAATGTTCAAAGACATCCCAGAATTAGTAGTAAACCACAACAAAAGTTAGCTTATGCTCTCCTCAATTGCAATGGCAGATGCAGAATGGTTAGCAAAAATATTTGGCTTTCAAGTAAAACAACCACCTATCATCTACTTGGGCTAC
>JAOSBL010000211.1:31614081-31651242 GCA_027568915.1 Erythroxylum roraimae | reverse complement strand
TAAAATAAGTTCGATTTGAGGTTCCTTTTGTGGTGAGGAATTCCTCCCTCGTGAGATGCACGTCCAGATGTCACGCAAGACGTCGGACACGTGTCTTAGCGGGGAGGGGTTTCAACACCTTTCCTGAATAAAGACCTTTATAAAGTGGTCTATATAGTACAACCTGAAGGATTTCAGGATCTAGATGGAACTGACATGATTTGCGAGTTATGCAGGTCAATATATGATTTATATCAAACCTCCTAAAAGTGATACCTTACATTTGATGAGGTTATGACCTCTTTTAGCTTCATGGAAAATAAAGTTAAAAAGATGCTTGTACTATGAGGTCAAGGAGAGTAAAGTTATCTTCCTATTACTGCATGTGGATGATATATTGCTCACGTCAAATCACTTGTCCATGTTGTATGATGTTAAGCAACTTTTGGTCAAGAACTTTCACATGAAAGACCTTGGTGTAGCATCTTCTATCCTAAGTATTAAGGTTTACCAGGACAGATCTCGAAACTCATCAAACCTCTCATAGAATGCAGTCTAGCGAGTGCTGAGATACTAAAAGAAAACAAGGACTGTATGTTGACATATAAAAAAGTCAACTGACAAAACCTCGTAGGCAATTCATATTCAAATTTTAGCTATGTGTTCGGATGATCGAAAGTCCTCTTAAGGTTACAGTTTTAAGTTTGCAGATGGTACAATGTCTTGGAAGTGTGTCAAGTAGACACGAGTAACTTCCTCGACTATGCATGCAGAGTGCATGCTATGGGGTTGCTTCACAGACGGTTTAGCTCAAAAACTGTATTTGTGAATTGTATATGATTAATTCAGTGGCTAGACCCATTTGGTTGTACTGTGGTAATCTTCTTGCAGTGTTATTTAATAACAACAAAGAATGTCACAGGGTCTTAGCATTTAAAAATCAATTATTTAGCCTAATGGTGCTGATACAAAAGGTGACATTAAGGTTTGGAGCATTTAAAGACTGAGGAATTGTAAGTTGATCCTTTAACTGAAGGGCTTCCCCCACTTGTGTTTGTGACACAAGTATACAGTATGGGTGTTTTGACGTCCTTAGACATTCTTATTAGGGAATCGTTAAGTTTGCTCCATATACATTTGTACATTTTGATGTATTATAACAGTATGATGGTTCATCGATAAAGATGATCATCGCTTATCTGCAGTAATACATGTTGTAATACATTGTCATAATACATATAAAAGTCTTAAGATTTGTGTCGATCTTAAGCATTTAAAGGTCATTGGGAATATATATAGGTTGACCTTATGCCTATGTCATTTAGACACATATAGTTTTAGTATGGATATCCATGAATTTGAAATGACATATGGGGATATAAGTTTTTAACCCATAAAGGTTCTCTAATGCAGTTTAGTATTCAGTTGGAGAACATAAAGATTTTATCTAATGTGGTTTAGCATTTGGTGAGAGGAAACAAGTTTTCTATAATGTTGTTTAGCATTCCGTGAGAGAAAATAGGATTTCTATAATGCAGTTTAGCATAAAGTTGGAGGAATCGAGACCTACAAACGAAGATGATATAATTTAGATCATAAAGGTATCATCCTAGTTTGCCACATTTCATTTTCCCATTCATGTTAGTGAGGTATTAGATGTACATGATTGTATTAGATCTGTGTCACAGATGACACATGCATATGATACTTTTCGGTATCAAAAGTCTTGCAAGACGTAACGATGGACTTTCATTATCTTTGGATCAAGTGTTTTGTTTTTAAATCTTAGTCGACTAATACAATAACATGGCTTAACTGAGTTTTAAACTGTTTTTAAAGTAGAGTCAAATCTGCAATTAATGTTTGTCCAAAGGGGAGAATGTTGGACAATTTTGTCCTTTCCCATAAAATTGGACAACTATTAATTGCATTTTTCAGTTTTTAAATAAATTATTGGTTAAGTTACGTAATTTGATCCAGATAAAGATAATAAAGTGGTCCAATAAATGATCTAAATTAATGGATCAAAATCTGAATGAAAAATGGATTCCAATTAGTGTGAACCAGACCCATATCGACCTTGTGATGGGGAAGCCCGATATGGAAGATATATAAAGGTAAAGGTCTCCTGCAATTGCTCATGTCAATCATAAGCATAAGAAATCTCTGACTAGTTAGGAGAGTTTACGTATTGAAAAAACTGTAGAAAGACCTAAACTACGTGTCAATAAATATTTTCCATAAAAGGTCCTAGGAGATTCGTGATCATTTTGAATTCAGAATAAACGTCAGAATCAGAGATGGAACCGAAATAAGGTATTCTACATTACTTTCGTTTTTAATCCTTTCATATTGATCCCGAGTACGTAATAAGATCTGTACTACGTATTACAATAGGTCCTTAACCGGTGCACTTGTGCATCTTTTTGTTGTTCATATTACATCAAGTTTAGGGCTTCATTTCATGTTTTGTTTTGCCTTTGCAGGTTTTTCTTGGTCGGTTGTTTCGTGGTTGAGGTGCGAAGACGCCTCTGTGGTTGTGATACTTCCTTTGGTTTCTGTTCTTAGCTACAACGGGTGTTTTGAAGAGCGAAAACATGGTTGCTGCATACTTGGGTAAGCTTTTTTGGTGTATACAGTTATGTCAAGTGGTTGCTTACAGTGTTCTCTTAATGGATTATGTAACACAGAAAGATTTGGGCTTTGATTCTTGCTTCATTTTACGTTTCTTCCCGTTCTTTTGCTCTCTTGACGAGGTTGGAATGTCAAAATGGAAAAGGAAATGATTGAAATAATTTTCTGCTCTTGTATTGAAATTTATTGCAGTGTTTGAGAATGGAGGTACGAATGATTTATTTTTTATCACAGCTGTGAGCCTGTGACAATTGGTGTATCCCGTATGCTCTATATTTGCTAATTCCAAGCTGCATGCACCAATTTCCAATTGCATTTCGAGATGTTGCCCTAGAGTATGCTCCGTGGTTCTGTTTGCTTTTATAATGTTCTTTCCCCATCTGTAGATGGTATATTTATCTGGGCAACTTTTTCGTGCAAGGTTATAGATGTTAAACTATTTTACTTTCATCTCTTTTTGGAAATTTATTATTGTCTGCAGACTTGGTTGATTGAAGTGCGTTTCATTTGCTTGCATGGACTTACAGTTTGAAGATAGATCTTCTCTCAGATATAAAGATACAAGATAAAACTATTTCATATGTTCTTCATCAAAGGAAAGGAAAAGAAAAACCTCAACAAGTAGTTATTGCTCTTACTTTCATTACTGTCAACTAAATAACACTTCTCATCTATTTTAACAAAACAAATATGCACTTTCTAAGGGTTCAAGTTCAGACTTTAACATTTTAAAAATTTTTGTTTCTTGATAGATATGGTTCATACATAGAAATCTTCAGATTGTTTTCAGAGTTCCTTTTATATTTTAGAAAGAAAAATAAAAAAGAGTCATAGATCTTGGTTTGTATGTCAATATGTCCACGTCTTAAGTTTCTTTCTTGCTTTTTGAATTGAATCAATGCCATTTCTTGATACTCTCCTCATTCTCTGAATAAATTCCCTCCAATTAAATTAAGAGGGCGGAAATAAGGCCAGGGAAACAATATCAACAATATGCTTAATTGAAATATTGTCCTACGATTTTAATCTATACTTCTAATCTAAGTATAGATCAATACACATTTTGCTAAATAAAGTGCATATTTATTTGATTGCAAGTGGCATTTGAAATAAATGATAGTGCTAAACATCTCTCTTTAACTAAATTGATAGATCTAACTGCTAGTGTATGATGTTGAAGTACTTGATGGTTTAATTCAAACTTCATCTCTTGATAAACATCCAGATAGAGAATACTTTATCAATCCTCTATATAGGTTCTTTCTACTACACATACAGTTCTTTCGACAAGCAACTGGGTATTAATGCAGTATGTTGGGGATGGCCGCTCTGTTATTTGCCTTTTAAACTCTCATGTTGCCTTTTAATTTTCTTCACTTAGATAAACAACTTTATTTCTTATTTATACCAATATTTTTCTTAGAACATGAATAAATGTACATGATCAAACCTATGAGGAGCATGTCTGATATAATGATGTTACATTAATCTAAATGTCTTTGGTTTTTATTATTGATTTCTTGCTGTGAGATAGAAGTGTTGAGAGTACATAAAAGCTAAAGTGGATTAGTGCAAGGAGCTTTTTCAAATTCTGTCCTTTTGAATCAGCTTTACAAGTTACAAGCTGTGAAGAAGCACTAGAACTGTGTATGTTACATTCCACAAGTGCATGCATTGAAGAAAGTGTAAGAGGTTGAGGGCAGATTTGAATCATGGAAAACTTGTAAAATATGGAAGAAGAATTAGGAAAAGCGTGTAGAAGAAACTTTTTCAGAAAGATAAAACATGAGACTTGTTGTGGTTTTCATCTTCTTTTATATATGAATATTTTGGTCAATCGGGTAGGGCAATGAATAAAATACCACCATGGGTCCCAAATTTCAAGACATATGGCATGCCTATGGTAGATTGTTCTTGAACTTAACAAATCAGACAAGTAAAATTGTTAGATCAAATAGTTTTTTCCTATTAGATTGTGGTCTACTAATTATTGAATTGCAAAATTGTTATTTTCAGAAAACATCAACCGAGATTGTGGCGGCTATTCAATGTATTGCATTGATTGTGTTTCTAATAGATAGGAACTTTGAATCTGGAGAAATAACTCGGTTGATTCTTTAATTTTCTTGAACAATTTGTTTTATATGGAATATTTTAACTAGAATGTAGGCAAAGTATTTTCCCCTTTTCCTGTGTAATTCTAGCTGTTTCAGAATAGGATAAACTTTACGTAAGATTTCAGCATTATATGTTCTGGCACTTCATCCTACTTTGAATACTTAATTCATTGACTAAATTGTGCTAATGAAGACTAAAGTTGAAGGATTATATTATAGACGTGATTCAAAGTGTTTTGGGTTATGTTGACACGAGACAAATCTCAAAGTATACATCCAGAAAATTATCTCAATAGTCTTGCGTTTCTTGACTTTGATCTGATAGGACTAAATAGTATCAAGGACCATAATTTGAAAATTATTATGACTAGGTTCAATTTGAGAAAATAATTATTGTGACCATGATTATACATTTGCTTGGGCTAATTCTATCTGATGGATCCTTCCAGCTCAATGGCAGGTCCTTCTGTTAAGTAACAGAGATTAGGGCCTGTGGACAGAGTAGGCCATGGCTTTTGGTTACTATTCTGTCCAAGTGTGCACGTGTTACATAAACACCAAAAGGTGGCTGCACCTTTTGTTATGCTTGTTCTTTTTATCTGCCAATTTCTATGCATTTCTAATACTTCTGTTGCTATCACTTGCCACTATTTGTTGATATTATGAATGCCATTACTATATGACTTGTGAATTGGAAAGTGAAGCGTATAGAATTTCTGTATTTTAAGAAGTCAATCTAATATTTGCAGAAGTAATTGAAAATCCTTGTTACAGGGACTTGATTATACACGTGTGACTAGATGTTTCCTCATAATTGTCCGATGGACTACAAGTAACATATTGACTCATATGCAACAAAATAATTGAGATTTATATGTTTTTGCTGAAGCTTTACATTGGGAATCAAAATTTTGAATATAATTCTTGCTTTGGACTAATATAAAGTGCTACTTGAAAGACTCAAAAGATAGAAGTCTCTTTTTTCTCCTCATCACAATGTCTGCCTACTATCAGTCACAAGAGTAATGCTTGAGTGCACGTACTTGAAACATAGAAATCGTGAATTGGTGAAAGCCTCAACAACCATCCTTTATCTGCTGAGTACACCGAACTGGCCTTTGTGCATAGAGTTCATTTGTGAAGATCGTTTCTGATCCTGACAATGATGAATTATGAACGATGTGCATCTTTAGTGAAAATCAGATACTGTTCTTATTGTTGTTGTTTCTTGCCAAAAGGCATAGTATAATGTTCAGGATGATGTATGTTGAAAACTTGTGATTGTATATTAAATCCTTATTCTTAGTTTAAAGTGTCAAACAAAGAATTCTTGTTATGTTTGTTTTTTGGTGGGGCAGGTATTGTTGTCTCCATACGATTAATGCGGAGACAACAATAAACAACTCAGGTTTTACATGGATGAATAATGGCATATTTTCTGGTGTATAACTTTACCACGTTGACGTAAATAATTCAAGTTTAAAATTCTAATGAACAAATAGATGCAGGTTCCTTATGTCTGCTACAAGATTAGTAATGACATATACTAGTATTGTCATGGTTTTTGGTAGTGAAGAAGATATTGTCATGGTCTGACAATGTTTGCCTGTAATAACTATATTTTCCAAAATGTAATGGATCTTATAGGATTTCATATGTACATACTTCTACTAAATTCATTTGTTTGTTTTAATTATTTGTTTGCTCTGAACTCTCTTTATGAGTCAAAGAATGCACAATGCTAGTGGAACATTAGTATTGAACTTATGATTATTGTTTACGATGCCAAACAAATCTTCACTAACACAATGATAGTTTTATCTTCACAAACATTTCAATCTCAAAGATATAGAAAAATCTAGTAACATCTGGAACCTTCCTTTTCTTTTTAGTGTAGGGAACATGAAAGCACCTGTTCAAATTGAGGTTTCCACTTATTGGGTACCATGCTGGTCTTTGATCATTCTGCAGCAACCTTGGAAATCTATCTTGCAGACATTTGTCATACCAAATATGACAGCCCTGTTGTTGAAAGCAGTCCTAGTATCTGATGAGAAGTCTCCTTAGATGAGCTCGACCTTTAAACTATTTAGGAAGTTGCAGGCATGATAACCCAAGGATGCTCTATTTCAGTTGTAATCTGTCATAGATTTAGGAGATCATTCTCAGAAAAGATATTAAAAAGAATTGTTTTGTATTGAGCTCCTACATTTCTCAATAGAGTGATAGAACGCACCCCAAGTTTATTGGTTGTGCTGCTACTTTGTTGTTCTGGTGTTGTGGCTGGCTCAATTCAAGGTGAATAGGGATGTCCACATCGTATTTGTTGCTTAGAGTGTATGGTGGGTGAGGACTAATATTTGCTTCAGCAACTCCATGCACCTGGGTCAAAAACTCTGTTAAGGCATCTATGTGTAGAGAACCTAACTGTCTTCATCAGACACAAAGACAGACAAATGACATCCTTTGATGCAGTATACTCCTGGTATAGTCATATGCTTGACTTTGGACTGCTACTCAACTGTGATTGTGTGATGTCTTCCTGTTGTTATAGAAAAGTTGCATATGTGATGAATACAATGTACTTAATTTGTACCTTTTTACACAAGGCTGCATTTTCTTGATGTATGATGTCTACCTTCTTATGAAGTTCCAGATTTTCTTGATAAATCAAGTTTCCCTGCATTCAGTTCCATAAAAATCGAACTTGAAAATTTTCCCTTATAAGTGTGTGGAATATGAAATTAAAGGTTGGGAAAGACCTTGTGCTTCAATTCTTTGATTTCATCGGTTAAAATCTGTTCCTGCCAAAAGAATGAAAAGAAAGTTTGTTGCCTGAGGAACAAGTTCTGTTATAGGAAATGAAGTTTGCTACAGGTACAGTTGCCGTACCTTTCTTGCTCGGATGCCTTTCAAACTCATCTCTAATTGGCTTTCTAGGTTCTGCAGATCCTTTATGGTCAAACCAGAGAGCTCTTCTCCCATTAGTTTCCTGTGCCAAACTTTTTTAGTAAATGCTCAGTAGGTTTTCCACAATTTAGGCACTTCATAGATTTTGTAGACCATGTCATGGTGGATATAACAGCATTCATTTTCATCCTTGGGCTATTTAGCTTTCTTAGAAGAGTGCTGAAATCTTCATCGAGAGCTTTGTAGTGCTAGAAATCAGTTGATCTAGCAATATCTACGTGCTTAGTTGTCAATAGACAGTAATTGTCAACTGGAAATGAGTATTGAAAATCTAAAATTTGTTTGTATAATGGCCAAAAGAAGTAGAAGAGAGTTGAAAAGGATTCAGAAGCTGGAATATTGGGAGAGAAGGGGAAGGTTCCCTGGAAGTGGTATAATGATCCTGTCACAGTGGAATAGCTGAATTTAATTTGAAAGCAAAACCGCTGTCTTGTGAACTACGGAAGCTTTCACAATTTGACCTTTTGCACATCTAAAGACATGGAGGTCCTAAAGCATATTGTTGAATTAACGTATCAAAGAGTGGCCAAATCCTCTAGCTGGACAGTATACAGACCTATAAGAGCAGACACTGTACTCAAAAGTAATTGAGGTCGCTTTTGTAAACCTTAACTAGTGTGGAGATCCCGAACCCTGTTCTCTCTTCTGATGCAATAACATATACTTCTGTAGTTTTCAAGTATCTTCATGTGACGTAATGACTTTTGATTCATAATGATGCTCTCTTGAATGGGGATTCTTTTAGTTCTGCTCTTCTAAGCAATGGTGAATTACATCTGCTTTATTTATTTCACTGTAGGATTATTTGATTTTATTCTTGCCCTTTAAGACCTTCCTAAGGTCTCACCTTTACAAAATAGGAGACAGAAATTAAGAGAATCAAAGTGATCAGTTTCTTGGGGTATTATAGCCGCCATGTGTCTTCTAGATGGAGTGTCCAAGGGGATGAATTTTGAGATTCAGAAATCAGTTACATGCATATGCAGATTTGGGTTAGTGGTAAGCCAGATTTGGTGAGTAATGCTCTCACTTATTACGACTCTAAAGTTTAACCTACACTGTCTCTTTTTGTATATCATGACAATCTATGTTGAGTCAGCTTCCTATTCTTAATTAACAATAACCATGTAGCGGAACTATCTGAATGCTATCAAGAATTTAAAAGGACTGTTACTAACTGTTATAAAACAATGCCATGTGCATGAAATTAAGGTTTTTTCATTAGTCATAATCCATGATATATAATTTAGCCATAAAAAAAAAGGTTGGTTGGAAGAGTTGGAGCATCCTTGGATGAGGCTTTTTGCAGAAGTCAAAAAGTAAGTGGATTCATATTAATGATAAGCATAAACTCTGAGGGACCATGGACATTTTTCATTTAAGAATTATGTATGCTTTAATACCAATAGCTGTGTTAAAAGATTCAGTGTTGAGTGGCTTATACTACCTATGACATTCTTGCAAGAATTGCAATTCCTTCTTCAAGCTTGCTGCCTCCCTTTGCCAAAACTAGTGTGAACAAATAAAATTGATTGCATGAGAAGAAATATCAAGAATAAAGTAGAACTCAAGCACTAGGTAAGTCAAACATACTTGCACAGTGTATTGATGGGAAAAGTCAGCACCAAACGTTATGCGATAACCTAGCAATATTGCATACAAATGTCTTGCTATGACTTTCAAAGATGATAACTCTGATATATCCTCTGGTTTTCTGAACCACATCATCTGTTTATGAACTTTTTCATATGTTTTTTTTCTTTAGCTACTGGAGAAAAAGTGTTAGAAATTGAAATTCATGCAACGTTTTTGGTGGTTAATTATGTCATTCACCCAAATTTTTACCCTAGGCTAAGTTGGGAACATATAAATGATGCAAGGATGACCAAAATTTTGGTCCTAATATATGCGATTTATTCGTAATTAATCTTATTTACTACTTTAAGTTGTTCTTTTTCCAAGTTCTAGTACTGTTTTAAAAAATAATTCACTCCCACATTACTTTTGACATTAATGAAGATATGTTTGCCTAATGTAAATAATGAAGTTAAACTAATAAATTACTAGTCTAAACAATTACTGGTATTCATATTCAACTGGATGTTGTTCTACTCGTGCTGTCATCTAATGTGAGAGCAACCAATTACTGGTTCAAACAATAACTTTGGCTGTATGTATAGTCAAGGGGTTATAGACGACTTGAATGCCAGATGGCTGAGTGTTAGTTGTTTGGTATGGAAGTCAATATATGCCAAACCTTCTGACATATTTGGAGTTCATCATTCCCTGGGATTCAGCTTCATCATTGCTACATCCCACTTGAGAAAATTCATCAGACTAGATTGTTACTTGGAAGGTGAAGTTCAATAGCAGGAAAGTCACAATTATTGAGGTAAATGCACCCAGAGTAACCAATTGGTAAATTGTGTGAAAAGTTTGTACGTATAACAGGGTTCTGGCTTTTAATCCAAGAACTTAATGCAGTGAAACCAAATGATTGAATGACAATGATGCAGCCGATGGAGTTGCCATGAACTGAACCAAAGAGAACCTGCATAATTGATGACTATTTATCTTCTCTGTAAGCTGGTAATTAGTTGTAATTTATTCATTTTTTGTGTAACTGTTTATTAATTTTCTATTAACCGAGCCTTCATTAGAATGTAGAATTATTCCCAACAAAGTAGTGTACAAGTTGATTTAATAGGGCCTTGCCAGGCAGTATCCATAGACTACTAAATGGAGACCAATTATGAGCCTCCTTTCCCTGTTGATCTTACAATGTTCTCTACTTCTCTTTGACGCTCGCATACCTCAGATGATACCTAATGGCCAGCCCATAACGAAGGGAACCCTGTTGAACTTGAACCAATTTGTACTAATTAAGATTACCCTGTCCTGTTCCAATTCTTTAACCCTCTACGTGACATCTTTCGTATCCAGTAGCTAAGTCTTTTCTATCTTTGTTTGGCTCAAGCTAGAGTTAAATCTGCATAGGGGAGGGAGAGTCTAATTTCAACCGAATTCTTTGGTCATTGGCAACCATTGCCTGCATAAGGCATGCTTATGCATGCTTCATATTGTGAGGTAGCTCTTTTACACGATGCCAACCATTTAAAATGTAAAGTAAAGAAGACGTGAAGGTTCGTTGTATATATTTTACTAGTTTTGATTCTAAGAAGATGGCAATACTAACCATAAGAAGATACTACCGTTCACATGTGTATGCAAATGAAATACTTGAGGGTAGAATCTTATAAAGGGAAGAGGAATTTGCAAATAGCTTATGAAACTTTGTAATACCTCAAAATGCCATACGCAACAAAAGCAAATTTGAGCAGAGAGTACCTTAATTTCTGCAGCAGGATTTATAAGCTCGTTATGCTCCTCTTTCTGTTTGTTGTAGCGGTCAATTACTGCATTCATACTAGAAACAAACGTACAACAATAAAACACATTTGGTAAGTTGGTATGTAACAGTGGTAAACAAGACTTTAGGTGCTTTATAAGGAGCGATTGAAATAACTCGAAACTTTCAACACGTTAGATTATGACTCATGTCATTTACATGTGTTGCTCGTACTTTCATTCTTTTGTTTATTTCATCTAGCCCTTTAACACCTCTTTTCTAAAGACTGCGTTCAACCAACTGAAATCTTGAATTCGAGATGCTTTGTTGTGGAAATGAACTTGTTGGATTCGTACCTCCCATCCAACTGACTCAAGCCTTGGATACTATACGTGAACAAAGAAAGTCTTTCCACTGGACTATCCTTAATCAAGAAGATAACGAGTACCTAAGTATTAATACATTGCATGTGATTGCTATTACGCCTATCGGTTACGACCATTATATGCAATTACATGCTTACATCTGTTCTTGTTGGTTCCTACGTCAATGCAGGCATTGGTAAACAATGTAGTTTCGAGACAGTCAAGCAGGCAGCCTACTATGTATTCAATAGACTAAACAAATCCTTTTCTCCTCGTGATCACCGTCATAATTATGGCTTGTTTTTTCAATTTCTTATTTAGTGGCTTTGTTCTACAAATTTTGGATTAGAAATTTTAAATATATACAACTGAATGGGCCTAAATAAAAGGTTTTCCCATTGGGGTTGGTTACTCTTTTATATGTAATTTAGACTGAAGATCACTACTTCCTCTCAAATTTTTTGTTAATACAGTAATTATACTTGTCATTAACAGTGTTATTTATGATCATGATTTGTGATAGTTACGACTTCCAATGACCGCAATCATGGTCTCGCTGCAATTTATGTACACTAATTGATCACTTAACATGTTTGTGACTTTGAAACTAAATGGTGTTATGTCAGCTCAAAAGTCCTATACGTCCATGTCAACTGGGCTCATGGTTTCCCGCACTCGTATCGGGTGGAAGCTCACGGTTTTTCCGACGGCATATGGCTTTTATGGCGCTCCGACATTAGTATTAAAATTCTTATAGCTTATCGACAATTTCTCCATGTCCATGTCAACTAGGCTCCAACTTCGTTTGATTTCAAGGCGATCTATGCCAGCCCCACTCATTCTCTTCAGCACTATCTCGGGACGCATTTACGCAAACTTGCCTGGGCTACGACCCACCTTGGCTTATCGGAGGAGATTTCAATGCCAAGCTTGAACGAACCGATCGGCGAGGAAGTGCAAGTAACCATGCGATCATCAATCCTCACTTCCGTGACTGTGTCCATTGCTGCCACCTTCAGGACCTGGGCTTCACCGAGCCCAGATTCACTTGGCGACGAGGGCAGACCTTAGCTAGGTTAGACTGCGCCTTTGGTTCGCCTTCCTAGATCGCTTCTTTCCCCCACATTACGGTTACTCACCTGCCTTTCCTCAAGTTGGATCATCGCCCGATTTTAGTCAACATCCACCCCTTTCCTCCCCATCCTACTTCTCCTCGACCGTTTCGCTTCCAATCCGCCTGGTTGACCAATGTCACCTTTGCCAAAACAATTCAAGATCACTGGCACCCTCATATGCCATCCTTTAGTGGGGCCATCCACCATCTAGGAGAACAATTACAAAGATGGAACTCCACTACCTTCGGAAATATTTTTTTTCCGCAAAAAGCGAGTCATGTCTAGGCTCAAGGGAATTCAAAACTCTTTAGAGGAGACGAGTTCTGAATCCCTCAGAGCACTAGAATCGCACCTTCAATCCGAGTTAGAACAGGTCCTTCTTCAAGAGGAACTTTATTGGCACCAACAGTCCAGATGCCAGTGGCTCAGCTAGGGTGACCGTAATACTAGATACTATCACGCTGTCACGTGTGCTAAAAGACGGAAGCTCCATATCACATCCCTGACCGATGACTCTGGCGTTTCTCGATCGGACTAGGCAACGATCTGCCTTATAGCCCAGACTTTCCTTACGAAGCTCTATACCGCAGACCCTTTACCTCTCCCTCCGTTCCCGTTTAGGGGCTGTTTTCCCACCCTCCCACCAAGAGTTGCCCGGGAATTGGTTCAGCCTCTCCTTCCTGACGAGGTCAAAATCGCTTTCTTCACCATGGCCCCTAATAAGGCACCCGATCCTGACGGATTTACTGCTTTATTTTTCCAAACTCAATGGGACACCTTAGGGCCTTCTCTGCTCAATCTCCTCCAGCAAACTTTCCGGCACGAAGCTTGGGACTCTGAGCTCAACCGCACTACCATGATCCTCATACCCAAACTTCCCTTCCCCTCGTCCATCACTCAGTTTCGGCCGATTGCTCTGTGCTCTGTGATCTATAAAGCCCTCACTAAGGTCATTGTTCATCGGGTCAAACCCTTTCTTGTTGACCTTGTCGTTCCTACTCAATGCAGTTTCGTCCCGGGTCGTCAGATCGTTGACAATATCATTATCGCTCAGGAAATTATCCATACTATGCGCAGGAAAACTGGGAAGCAAGGTTTCCTTGCAGTTAAGGTGGATTTAGAAAAAGCCTACGATCGTCTCTCTTGGGACTTCATCTAGGACACCCTCATCGATATTGGGCTCCCCGGATCGTTAATCTCTCTCATCATGAAATGTGTCTCCTTAGTTACCATGCAAGTCCACTGGGACGGGAGTCTTGGTGCTCCTTTCACCCCTTCCCGGGGAATTCGTCAGGGGGACCCCTTATTGCCCTACCTCTTCGTGCTTTGCGTGAAACACTTAGGTCACTTAATTACTCAAGCTGTATCCCAAGGCTGTTGGAAACCCATCCGTCTTAGTTGCCGGGGTCCGCCGTTAACTCATTTGTTCTTCGCCGACGATCTCATATTATTTTCGGAAGCGTCTCCAGCTTAAACTCGGATCATCCGTGATACGTTAAATATCTTTTGCAATGCCTCGGGTCAGAAGATTAGCCAAGCAAAGTCTCGTTGTTATTATTCTAAAAATGTTCCCCAGTACATTGCACGCCAACTGAGCAGGGACTTGGGCTTTCAACATACCACAGACTTAGGTCGTTATCTCGGAGTCCCCTTGTTATATGAACGGGTGAACAAACGTACGTATCAATTCATACTCGACAAAGTCCAGAACCGCCTTTCCGGCTGGGCAGAACATCTTTTATCGTTTGCCGGACGTACTACCCTCATCCAATCAGTCCTATCCACCCTCCCAATTTACACTATGCAAACGACTGGTCTCCCTTGATGCCTCTGCGACAACTTGGAAAAAATTATGCGTAACTTCTTATGGGGTTCTTCTCCTGGCCAACGTAAAATTCACCTCATCAACTGGGACACTGTCTGCCACCCGAAAGAGGTGGGCGGTCTAGGAATACGCAAAATTCGAGAGACCAATGACGCGCTTCTCACTAAGTTAGGTTGGGCACTCATCTCAAAGCCGACCGCACTTTGGGTGCGCATTCTGACTGCTAAATATAGCCTCAATCTCACTACCCTGCCCCCCTCTCTTGAAGCAGGCGGCGGTGCTATGATCTGGCGGAGTATCAAATCTATTTGGCCCTACGTGTTGAAGGGACTGAAATGGATTATCGGTGACGGCACTACGGCCTGATTCTGGTTGGACCCCTGGGTTGACAATCTGGGACCTCTCATTGAGCACACACTTGTTGACCCACCCCACTCCGTCCTCGAGCACCGAATCGCAAACTATGTGGACTCTTCTGGTAAATGGCTTTGGCATGATTTTCAATATTTACTTCCTCACTCAGTCAGTCTTTTCATTGTAGGTATTCTCCCATCCCAACCCCTCCGAGGATAGGACCAGATGATTTGGGGGAGATCAAGGACGGGTCAGTTCACAACGGCGTCCGCTTACTTGATGATTTTGGATCACCCCCTTCACGATACTGAGTGATCCAGGTCAACCATATGGCGTTGGCCAGGCCCTCAACGCATTCGCTCATTTCTCTGGCTCCTAGCCCAAGACCGCCTCCTGACTAATCACCAGCGTCTGCACCGTCATCTGACCACGTCACCGGCATGTCACCACTGCCGAGCGGATGAACCCCCCCTTCACACCATGAGAGACTGCCCCTAAGCGCGCCGTCTCTGGCACACCTTCCCTCTTCAGGACATCTCCTCGGAGTTTTTCTCTCTACAAGCTCAAGACTGGCTCCACACAAATCTTCACCAGCACCGCCAGCTTAACAGTTTACCCTGGAACATCATCTTTGGTGTTGCTTGTTGGTTTCTGTGGACCTGGCGGAATAAAGCAGTCTTCGACCCCCACGCTTCCTAGCCGACTACCCCCACTGACAGCATATTAGCTTATGTAGCCCAAATCCAGCAAGCAGCAGCTAGTTTCCACCATACCGTTCCTGGCCACCGCTCCCGGCAGGAGTTCCTTATCAGATGGTCCGCACCGTCCCCTGGCTGGGTTAAACTCAACATGGACGGCGCCTACAAACGATCACCTCCTTCAGCCTCAGCGGGCGGACTCATCCGTGACAGCACTAGGGCTTGGAAGGGTGGTTTTGTCCAGAATTTAGGCTGGTGCTCTCCTTTTGCAGCAGAACTCTGGGGTGTCTTGTCCGGACTCAACCTGGCTTGGGAACTCGATTATCGCCAGGTGGCTTTAGAACTGGATTCTCAGGTCGTGGTTAGCCTCTTATTCGACTCCGCCCAGTGCACCGCTTCCCTGAACCCTCTTATTGCTAGCATTAATGAGCTCCTTAACCGCAACTGGGTTGTTCGCACTCGACACATCTACCGGGAGGGCAATAGGTGTGCCGATTGACTCGCTAATTTCGCAGTAACTTGTCCTTTAGGGCTCACCACTTTTGTTAACTCCCCCTCTGGGTGCCTTCCCATCCTCCTAGAGGACCGATGTGGAATTAGTTTTCCTAGATTTATTTTGTGAGTTGTACTGTTCTTTTTTCCGATTAATCAAAAAAAAAGACAGATCCTTAAAGTTTCCTGCTAGATTCCTTTTGGTATATGCAACTACTCATGTACACACAACACTCATATTAATCACTTTACGTGGCGTTTCTTGAGCTACAAGAACCGACTGTAGGTATAGCTTTTCAATTAGTTAACTGCATAATGAAATCTACGTATAATCTTCTGAATTGCTAAGAGATAAAACATATTACCAGTTCTTAAACCTTTTCTATTTTTTCAAGCCAATTTTAATCTTAACAAATTGAGAAGCCAATCTATAGTAACAATAAAAGAAAATAAATATTCAATATATTAGTTGATATTTTGTCTATAAAAGGAGGATAAACAAAAAAATGAAGGATTCGCATGGTGAAACTGGTGATAAAGGAACCTTGTTTCAGTACCTATATATATACTGCGTTTCATTCATAATCAGAAACTAATGATGAAGGAACCTTGTTTCCATAAAGCATTGAAAAAAAAAAAGTGTACGTTACTAAAATCTAAAAGAATTACATTATCTCTTGATTAGCTTTTACAAAAAAAATCAAGTTAAAAGCATCATACTTGAATAAAGAGTCTTAATTGTAATCTTGATGTGAATTAAAGACTTAAAATCCTAAACTTTACATTATTGACTTGCATGCACGTCAGTATTTGTCATATATGCATGTCAATCACATTTCAAGAGAAAATAATCTAAAAGATGTGAGTGTAATTATGAAAAATGTGGTTGTAATTGTAGTAATATATTTAAGCACAATCGTAATATTGCAAACACAGCAAGTAATTGCACTCTGCAATTTAAAACATTGAAAGGGAGAAAGAGAGAGGAGAGGCATGGGGCGTGTCCTTACTTCTTAGTGCAATTATGTATCGCAGCCTACCTACTAGACATGACATATAATAAGAACCTGGGTACTGAAAGCCAAGTTCCAAAGAACATTGGAACATATCTATATGCCTGCTTCTTGAAGAATTTGTTACCTTACATTGCCTAGGACAATGTCATTAACTATGATAGAAGTTATAGGTGTTCTTTATCCAAGATAAGTACAATAAGAATCACTACTCCATACACTGCCTTGAATATCCTACAGAAAATTCTATAGTTGTCTACAAGTTCAGTTACCTGAGTTTTTACTAATTCCCAAAATCATCAAAGACCACTAGATTTTCATGGTTGTTTGACACAACCAACGTTTGTCAGAAATAAAAATTTTTAGCTACTATCTGGGATCTTTTTGGCCGAATGGAAATTAGATTCTTTAAGCTAATATATCTTGTTACTGGTTCTCTTTCTCACATAAATATAATATGCATTTTGGACCCTCTACTATTTTGTGGTCGACAACTCTTGCCAGCTTCACAATTACCAGAGGTTTGTCTTCATCACTTACTAGCGGATAATAAAAACTTAAAAGGAAAATTGCATTAAGACACCCAGATGCATCTACCAATGTTTTTTTTTGTGTGTGTGCAGATTGCAGAATGACCTTTGATATGCACTAGAAAGAAGCAACAGAAAGATATGAAGCACTACCGTTAATCAAAAAGATACCCTTTATTCTATGTGATCCTAACCCTAACTAGAGACGGTAGCCTGAATTTGCTTGGTAATATTTTCACATGAATCATATGAAACTGTATTTATTAGAAAAGTGCTTGGAAGAGGAAAAACAGGAGAAGAGGAAAGACAAAAAAGATGGAAGGCCCACACGTTGACAGACACAAACACCTCGCATTAACAATCACAAGCAGATGAAATTAATAAAAGAACATTTTGCTCTATACGGGGGTGGTGTTAACTGAACTGTTGATTCTGGCTGTCAGTGAAGAGAGAGAGAGAGAGAGAAGAGAGACTGACGTGGTGCTTGCATAATCATAGAGCCTGCTGGTACTGGAGAAGATGATAACCCCAACCTCTGCATCACAAAGAATAGAAAGCTCTCTTGCCTTCTTGAGCAACCCATTTCTTCGTTTTGAGAAAGTCACTTGCCTGCTCGTTGAGTTATCGATCCTACGGATCACAATCTTCCCTCTCCCCATCTTCGCTTCTTCTGCTAACTTGAATTCTTCTATTATTAGATCCAAGGTTTCAATTCACAAAAGAATCAATTTGTATAGATATTTTTAACGCAAACGAATCATAACTTCCAAAAGGGAAACAAATTTTGGAAGAAAGGGATAAAATGATGCTAAAATTGGTGAAATACAGAAGACTAATCAAGACCAATTTCAAGGTCAACTCTCATAGACAGATAAGGTGATAAAAAGGAAAAGAAACAGAACATGAAAGCTTACTTCTTTTGAGCAATGGATTAGATAAGGTGTAGAGGTTGAAGCTTCTGTTTTAGAGAAAAATGATTGTGAAGCAAATATCTTATGATCTTTAAATGGAAAGCTGAAGACTCTTGGAAATCCCTCTTTTATAGAAGAAGATGAAAAACCCTTCAATTTGGTGTTGAGTTGAAGCCCTACCTGTGCGAGTATAAAATGTTGTTATACTCGCACTCCCATAGAGACAAATCTATTGGTGAATCAAGAAAAGCTTGCTGGCCGTTGCCCCAAAGAAGGGCAATCAACCGGACTCTCAATTGAAAAGCTGCTCGTACACACGTCGCTTCGCACAAGCGAGTTCATATAACTCATACTCGAGCGATGAGGCTTCAAATTATCCTCGTACTGTCGGATAGTCCCCTGATTCTCCAAACCTATAATAAGGAAAAGTGTTGTTTGTCTTATAGATCATCGACACGTACTTACACCAAACCTAGATGATCATTTATATATGTTTTCTTAATGGTTTTGTTGCTTTATTTTATTTATTTTGGCCTACCTCTCACTCATTTCAAATGAAATTTATAGAGTAATTTAGTGCTTTCCATGATAAGGTTCTTTTTTGAAAGAAGTTAATCTTTTATAGGAAAAATAAAATAAAATATTCCTTAATTCATTTTCCATCTAAAAATATAATAATTCTACTGTTACGGTGAAGTGGTCGATGTCGAATTGAAGATACAATAATAACAATATTCAGTAAAAATCTTGCTGAAATGTAAGGTTTGAAAAGTTTGATAATACGGAGTCTTATTCTCACATAATATAGAGGCTGTTTTTAAGAGTACAAAGTATTTAATGTCATCTACTAATGGCATGACTTGTTTATATAGATTTACTAAACTATATATCTTAATTTGATTGTTTGTTACTTAAGTTTTCCTCTCCATAATTTTCATTTTAGATTCAAAAGAAAAGCAAAAGGCTACATGAACGTCAGCTCCCACATTCGTGACTTAATAATGGACACTTGTCTATCATTAATATATACTGTAGTTCTTGTTACCATCTTTAACAACAAAAATAATTTGTCGACTTGTTGGTAAATTTTATGTTGTAATAACTACATTACATATGGGATGACCTAATGTATATTTTCTAACTAAACAATTTAATTTGATTCACCAAATATTAAAGGTCATTGGATCAGGTGGAATAAAATATAAAGCACTCCTTAGTTGTGGTAATTCATAAATTTCAGACTAACCTCAATCGATTAAAAAAAACCTTATAAGGGGAGGTTTTTGTACATTTATAAATTATTTTAACATTCTTTATTTGCTCAATATAAAATTCTTGACAGTAATTTAAGGAAGAAAATTTAATAGGTTGAAACCTCAGTAAAAATAAATAATGTTGACGAAGGGGTAGGATTATCCTAATTATAATATCAAATTGACTCTCTTATATTTAATAAAAATAAAAAATCAGTGGATTATTTTGTTTCTCAATCTAAAAAATTCAAATATTTAGAATTGATTGTGAACGCAATTGTTTCTTTTGAATTACAAGTTGTCTTAATAAGTAATTAGCTTCAATTTTTGGTACAGGGATTAGTTGGTTTCTATGATTAATTTAGCAAGTGACACACATCAACTATGTAACAATCGTCAACCCTACATAGACTTATGCCTTTGTTTGCTTTATCCAAAGACGATTACATATAAATCGCTTTCACAAATAGTTGTCTGATATATTAGTTATGACCTTTTGGACTTGTCCAAGGATTTCTGATGTCTCCTGGGAAGTTAATATATTTTTTGGATTTTCTCCAACTGTATTATATGTCTCTATCTCCCTATTTGTGGTTAATTTTGATAACTAATGAAGTCGGCAACAGAGTGAGATGGAATTGCTGGCTTGTCTTCCAATAGGGACAATGTCTAACGAAATGATGAAAGAACTGGCTGTGGCCAAATAGTGAAAATGTCCATGACAACTCATGTGAAATATTTTAAAAAAATTATTATTTTTAATTTCAAAGATACAAACAAAGGTAGGCGACCACTAGGGCAAAATAGGTGCCATCTCTTTATCTCACCTATATCTTTCTTTTTGATTGAGGGTTGAAAGTTCAACAAAATGGCCGTCAGTGCAATTCTAAGAACATAAAGAAACAAAAACAAAGTAATAAAAGAGAGGAATTATACTGAGATATGGCAAGTTGCATTACTAGTATAGGTAAGTACCAATTGATTGTATTTCAACAAGCTCAAAAGAGAATCTTCCCTCCCCATTAGTTAGTTAATCAATTAATTAAATAGAAAGAAGGTTGTCATAGCATAAATTGACGAAACGAGAACTTATTATCTACGCATATGATGCGATCATATGTTTGTTAAATATTACAACAGTGCTATATTGGTATGATCTATTGAATTGGAAGTGCTTTATTTTTTTATTCCCACTCCTGGAAAGAAACATTTTTATGAAATAATAATTAATTTATTGATATCAACAATACGGTTTCATTTTTAATTTCTAGAAATTGTAGATTAACATAATGCTAGTAAGCAAAAGTCTTACTTAAACTATCAGAAATGCTTTAAAGTGACTGCATCCAAGTGCCAATGGTTGTTCAAAACGTGCGTACAATGTTAAGAAGGCATAGCAAAGGATTATTGAAATGGTAACTTAAAAGCGGAAAAGGTTGGCAAGGGGGTGATGTCATGGATTACTTGTAAAAGCTTAACCTTTTGTTCACAGACGATTCTTGCAGTGATTGAGGCATTATATCATTCTCGGTTTAGTCAATTACTATCACAAATAAAGCTACATGGAGTCTTTCCCTTTAAGTTTCTGTTTATATGATTGTATTGAGGTAAACCTTGGTATATAATTCAGCTACTCTAG
This sequence comes from Erythroxylum roraimae, assembly GCA_027568915.1. Classification (NCBI taxonomy): domain Eukaryota; kingdom Viridiplantae; phylum Streptophyta; class Magnoliopsida; order Malpighiales; family Erythroxylaceae; genus Erythroxylum; species Erythroxylum roraimae. Next base: position 31,629,998 of record JAOSBL010000211.1, on the reverse strand, counting down.
ATGGAAAACATTTTTTATATGAGTGTGTTCGCGTCTTGGAAAAGATATGTTATCAGACCTACCAAGAAGAAAATAATTTTTATGTTGTGATGCAAATTTATGATTTTTTGGTATTACAGTTTTGTAGAATAATTTAAAGGTGATACTCCTTTACTTACATTTTTTACATATTCAACAATAATATACGTTAGAATAACATATAAACTAAATGCGGAAGAAAAACGAAATATCTCTAACCATTGTTGTTTCTGCTTGAAGAGTCTGCGCTTTGGAATTCTTCTAAGTTCTCAATTCATAATTTGATAATTTATGTTTTTAGAAGAGAAAAGAAGCTTAGGGCCTTCCAAAATCTACACGAAAGCTTATATGAATGTGCTCCCATCAAACACATTATTAGTTATCATAAAACTAGGAATTCATACCCACTAAATTCTTAACGTCGGATCATTTATGACACCAAGAATATGAAAAGTTCTCACATTCTCCCACTTAATCCATATGGTTATCTTGGTATTAAATCCTAATCTAATTCAAAAATAATATACGAATTATGATGATATGTCCTATAGTAGATGAGTGTTATCTTCCATATATTATAATATAATATAATTGTATCAATCAAATGTGATAACATTACTTAATGAATAAACCCTATGTTTGTTACAAGTCCAAAATAATCATTTTTCTCAAAATTCAATAATTTGCACCATAATATGAGAAAATATTATAAGAATTTCAAGAAAACAACATTGTTCATATAATGAAAACTATATAGGCCCCGTTTGGTTATCAATCAATCAGCTATTTTTTTAGCTGATTGGTTGTTGTTAGTTGTTTGACTCTTCAAACAGCTAATAACATTATTTGGAGAATAGCGTTTCCATCAACTGATCGAAGGTAAACTGCCGAAATAGAAAACACTGCTATATATCAGCGTTTTCAACCAACAGCTAAAATTGTATGTATTAAAACCCAACTCTACCCTTTCCTATTACCTCTTTACTACACTTTCATTTTAGAATCAGCTAACAGCTAATGCAATCAGTTGTTTGTCAAATAAGGTCATAATGTAACTCAATCCCATTCTAACAACATGATCCTTAAACTTCATTGGTGACATGCCTTTATTTAAAGGATCAACTATCATCAATTTAGTACTAATGTGTTCAATGATCACTTTCTTGTCCTTAACACGTTCCATTATAGATAAAAACTTGATGTCGATGTGTTTATTTTGACTACTACTCTTATTATTTTTAGCTAGAAAAACAACTGAATTGTCACAATATATTCTCAATGACCTATAAATGGAATCCATAAGTTTAAGCCCATATAGGAAACTCTTTAGTTATACACCATGTGATGTAGCCTCAAAACAAGAAACAAACTCAGCTTCCATAATAGAAGTAGCATTCTTTGGCACTCTTCCAAAATATGGCTTCATGGGCAAACATCAAGATGTAACTTGATGTTAATTTTCATAAATCAACACACCTAGAAAAATCTGAATCTGAGTACCGTATTACCTCTAGATTATCTGTTCATCTGTACATAAGTATGTAATCTTTGGTCCTTTGAAGGTACCTCAATACTTTCTTTGCAGCTCTCTAGTGATCTAATCGCGAGTTACTCTAATTTCTACCTAATATTTCAACAATAAATGCAATGTCAAGTCTTGTACAAACCTGAGCATACATTAGGCTTCCGACATTATGAGCATGTAAGATGTTTTTTATTTGTTCCCTTTCAAATCATTTTTTGGGCATTGGTCCAAATTGAACCTATCTCCTTTCACAATAGGAGCTACACTAGGTGAACAATTTTTCATCTGAAATCTCTCTAAAACTTTATTAATATAGGTTTCTTGAGACAAACCTAAAATACTACGGAATCTGTCTATATGAATCTTAATGCCAATGACATAAGATGCATCCCTCATATCTTTCATTTCAAATTCTTAGAGAGAAATTGATTCACATCATGTAACAAACCCTTATCATTAGTTGCAAGTAATATGTCATCCACATATAATACAAAAAAATAAAATTTACTCCCACTAACTTTCTGGTATATACATTGATCCGTGATATTTTCTTCAAAACCAAATGATGAGATAATATCATGGAATTTCAAATACTAATGGCGGGACACTTGTTTCAATCCATATATGGATCTTTTAAACTTGCAAACTAAATGCTTACCATTATTAGAGGAGATGTAAACCTCTTCCTCTAGGTCACTATTTAAAAAAGTCATTTTCATATCTATTTGATGCAATTCTATGTCAAAGTGAGCAGCCAATGTCAAAATTATACGAAGAGAATCTTTTTTAGATACAGGATAAAAAATATTTGTGTAATCGATTTCTTCTTTTTGAGTGAATCCTTTAGCAATGAATCTTGCCTTATATCTCTCAATGTTGCTTAATGAATCTTTCTTTGTCTTAAATACCCATTTGCAGCTTATGAGCTTTTCTCATTTAGGCAACTCAACAAGATCCTAAACATCGTTATTCTTCACAGAATTCATTTCTTCCTTCATGACATTGCACCATAAATTTGATTCATTGTAATTCATGGCTTGTGAAAATGTTTCAGGATTGTTCTCGAATCCTATATTGTAGTTAGATTCTTATAAATATACAACATAATCAACTAGTAATAGTTGATCTGCTAGAATAAGGAAATCAACTATTACTAATGATTATGTTGTATATCTACAAGAATCTGGTTACAATATAGGAGTCGAGAATGATCCTAAAATCTTTTCACAAGCTATGAGTTGTAATGAATAAAATTTATGGTACAATGATATAAAGGAAGAAATGAATTCTATGGAGAAATGGCCTAGAAATGATGTTGTGTATGTCATGTTTAAGCTAGATTTAGTTTGATAAGAGACAAGTTACATAGAATTATACCGACTATAATTTACATATTAATATTTGTAATCCTAGTTATATAAGAGAAAAAAATGTAATCTTTAAGACAGATCCAATTGATTATTGAAATCAGTTGCTCTTGACTTCTGAGGATGTAGGCACATCCAATTCGTAAAACCTTATTAAAAATATTCTTATGATCTTATTTGTTTTTCTATACTACTCTATTCTTGCTCCACTTTATTTTCTAACATTGGCATCATAATATATTTGAGGTGATAATGACTTCAATTGTAAGATTTTAATTGGATAAGTTTAATGAAATTGAAAATTTTAGATTGTGGAAATAAAGAGTGAAACACTCATTTGTGCAATGATGTATGTTACAAGGTTATAGGAGAATACATTGGAAGATATAAATAAGCTCGACTGCAATAACTAACACGTGCAAACAATTATTTTTGGCATGAGATTATATGCTACATCATAGAGATTGCATTTCTGGTGGAGATATGGAAGAAGTTGAAAAGTTGATTCATGTCAAAGTCTCTCACAAAAAAGTTAAATTTAAAGTAAAGACTGTATAGGTTAAAGTTGCAAGAGGGAATATGTCTGGAAAAAATATTAATATATTTAAATAAATAGTCAATGACCTACTAACAATTTAAAAGACTATTGCGAATGAGGGTAAAGTAATGAGTTTGCTTTATACCTCTTTCTTACGAATATCTGATGACATATTGGGTAAAAGATAATTGGTGTGAAGGACGTCATTGCTACACTATTAACTCTTTACTAACAAAGACAGAAAATTGGTGAAAGTTCTTAAGTTGAAGAGTTGTGTGTAGGGGAGACTAGGATCATACGAGGAATCAAAGTGAGAATAGATAATCTAAAAGGAGTTATATATCTAAAGCTAAGAGTAAAATGATAGTCTAGGGTACGCATGTAAGCAAAACTAAACATATTAAGAGGGATTGTCTAAACAAAAAGAAGTGAAGTGCTGAAAGGAAGTCTGATGAATCGACAAGGTCTACTAATATGGTGTAGAACAGGGAATCAAATTACACGCTAGAGACTATATAGGTTAAACATGTAAGAGGAAATATAGTTGAAAGAATATATTAATGTGTTTAACTAAATAGTTAGTGACTTACTAAGGCTTAAAGAGATTATTACAGATGAAGATAAAGTAATGATTTTTACTTTATCTTTACCTCTTTCTTATGAACATATGATGACACATTAGGTAAAAGAAAATTAGCATGGAGGACATCATCGCTGGACTATTGACTCTTAAATAGCAAAGATAAAATATTGGTGGGAGCTTCTAGAATGACGAGTTGTAAGTGGGAGAAACTAGGATCGTGAGAGCAAGTAAAGTAAGAATAGTTCATCTAAAAGGATTTCTATATCTAAAACCAATAGTAAAAAGATAGTCTGGTGCTACGAGTGCAAGTAGACTAAACATATTAAGAGGGATTATCTAAATAAGAAGGAGTAGAGTGACAAAAGGAAATTTGATGATTCAATAAGGTCTAATATAATGTAGAGCAGGGAATCATATTATAGATTGGAGATATGTTCTATGTTTTAACCAGTCAACTACAAAGCTTATAGATTCTAGATATATGATGTTTACATATATGATACTAGGTAAGAATTAGTTTGTGTTATATATATTAAGCAATTTTGCATTATCTGATTAAGCATGATAAAGCTTGTAAAATCATTAGAACATGATAAGTCAGGATCAAGATATTTGATAACGTTATTAGGACGTTCTGATATGTCCTAGATTTGAGGAAGAGCTTGATCTCTTTAGATACCTTACATATGAACAATTTTGGATATAAAATTAAAGAAGACAAAATTAAAGTTGTAAAAGGAGTGGTGATTGATGAAAGGATCAAGTCTAAACATCTATAGATTGATGACAACATAATTATAAGTAGATAAGATACTATAGTAAATTTAAAGGGAAATAGTACTATGTTATAATATAAGTAAGTGAGATATCTAAGTGAGCGAGAGATTATATAACTTTATAAGGGTAACTTATTAAAGGGCATCAAACACTATACACTTATGTAAACATGTTGAGGAAAACATACAAAGAGGATATGCCAAGGTCAATTGAGAGTGGTATTGATTTAAAAGTGGTACAAGTGAAATTAAAACAACTTGGAACATATGTTAAAGGGTTTGGAAATTATGGTTTAGAAAATAGAAAAACAATGTTAGGAGAAGAGCATCAATATAATATATCTACAAATAGAGTATGACATAACATTAGGCTACCAAGTAAATCTAATTAGGAAGAATCAATCTTGTATGATCATATTGCCAATGATAAGGATCCAACTACCTCTTAGGAGATTATTAATAGTCAAAAGAATGATAGATTGATGACTATTATGATGAAGGATGTGAGTTTTTATAAGATCAAAGAATTAATTGCATCTAGTAAGACCTTATTAGATAAGGTTCACACTTCGAAGAATATAGTTGATATGTTAACAAAGTTGGGTAGAATATATAAGTTCAAGCATTACTCATACTTGATTAATTTTTTCGGTGTTATAAATGGTTATAACCTAGTTTATATAGAGTATAGTTGCTAAGATGGAGATTATTGTGTATATATCATATACATATATGAGCAATCTTAGAGGCACTTTTGAGGGTATGTTGGATGAACATTGTATATTTTCTAGTTTCATATCATTATATATGTCATTTACATGAGTATGCAATCTTGAAGTATTTCTAAAAAATATGGATATTTTTCGAAAGTATTTGTGTGAACACATTCGTGTAGCAAGATATGCTCTTTTTTTGGAATGTATAGGTGAAGACACGAACTAAAATACATGTGTATTAGTGTGGTAGAGGATTTTAAAAAGAAGGATACAAACTATGACATACATATGTTTTAGCCTGTGTCTATATGTAAATAAAGATATTAAGAAACAAAGCCTAAGATATGGTCATATCGGAGCTTATATCTATGTAAATAAAGAAGCAATTAGTTACACGACCTAGAACATGGGTGTGTTTATACCTATATTCTATTATGGAAAGGAGTGAAGTGATATATAACCAAAGACATGATCATGTTCTCAATAGACTGCCTTATCTAGAAACTTTAGTAAGTTTTAAACTCTAGAAGAATTCTAATACTTGTTAGAGTCATGTTTAAGTTAGGTTGATTTTGGTAAGAGGTAAGTTGTATAAAATTATACTACTTAGAGTTTTCATATCAATATACTTATTATAAACCTAGTTATATAAGAGAAAATATTTGTAATCTTTAAGAGATATTTAGTTGAATAGTAAAATCAACCATTATAAAGTCCCTAGGATATAGGCATATCCAATTAACTTAATCTCATTTAAAATATTTTCGTGTTCTCATTTGTTTATTTTATACTACTATATATTTACTACGTATTATTTCCAAATAGTTCGATAGTGAGAAATGCATTATTGATGGTAGAGAGAGGTATAATTTCTAATTAGGTTTTCTTAATATTGTATGCCCATTAAAATGGGCTTTAATAAAAAATAAATCTCTTAGTTAACTAATCAAATTATGAAATGTAATAATTATTAAATCATAATAATTTTTAATTAAATAAATGACAATAATAAGTATATGATATGTGGAACACCATAAAGGAAATATCTAACATTTTCGCACTTAGTCTATATGTCACTATTCAAATTTTTGGTTTAATAACATAACATAATGCGCATATCATAAACTAAAATCCTTGCTTAAGATTATCTAAATTATAAATCATTATCAAGTAGAAAATTATAAGATCATAATGGTTGAAAGTTATTAGATTGGCATGGTCTATTGTACATATCACAATATTGATTTCTATACTTAATAAATCTTCCTCAGAGATAAAACCTGTTCTATCAACATAATTCATTCATGTATATGCACCATATAACATAATTAAATAATGATGTATTAAACTATTAGGAAAAAAATGAGCTTAGAGTGTTAAAAACATAAGGAACGTATCATATCATCATAATGTTAATAATTGTTTACAATAATCCCATTCTTTTCATATGTTCACTAAATGTCTTATATGATAGTACTTTTTTCAATTAATATATAACCATAAGTTTGATGCTGATATGTTTAATTGACACCTTTTATTTATAAACTTTTTCTTTAATGGCAAAATATTTCAATTCCATATGATTGAGACATTTTGAATACTCGTCATTCTTAAAGAGGAAGATAATTGTGATATTATCACAATAAATTTTCAGTCACTCAACAATTCTAAATCCTAAAAAAAATTTCATAACCATAATCCATCCATAAACGATAGGCCCCAAAGAATACCATAAACTCTACTTCTATAGTAGATACAATAATGACATAAAGACTTCGTTCCATTTCTTTAAATTTCAATTCATTCTTTTGATATTGCATAAGGCTTAATTTGTCCTCTTTTTGAGTTAGAACAACATTTGCATAGTACTTTTCTATCTTAAATCTCATTAGAAAATTTTTAATGTCTTACATGACAATCCAAACAATCCTTGTCATATATCATAAAATATTTCTCTTTCATTCACATATGATGCCTCATCCATATCTTTCATTTCAAAATTTATAAGAGAAAATTCTTAGTATCACATAATAAGCCAAGATCATCAGTAGCTAGCAAGATGTCATCAACATACAGAATGAGAATTATGAACTTTCTCCCACTGACCTCCATATAAATTCATTAACTAAAAAGGTTTTCCTTAAATCTAAAGGAAGTGATAGGATTATTGAAAAAGGAGAGCTTGTTTAAGTTTATATATTGAATTCTTAAGTTTACTCTTTATGTGTTCCTTTCCTTCAATCATAAAGGTAAAGGTTAATTCACATACATTTCTTCTTTTGAATTCCCATAGAGAAATATAATTTTTATATCCATTTGGTGGAACATAAATCTTAATGAGCAATCAATTCCATGTTAATTTTAAATTAGTCATTGTTCTAAAAACAAAAGAATAGTTTTATTGTAGTTAACACCATCTTTTTGATTGAAATTCTTAGTAATAAGTCTACCCTTGTATCATTTAATACTATCATTGGAGTTGCATTTGTTCTTAAAGACTCACTTACATACAACTCTTCTACAACCTTCTGGCCATTTAAGAAGGTCCTGGACTTCATTATAATCCATTGATCTCTTCTTTGACGTCTAACCACTTAATATAATCATTTACTTCTATAACTAATAAAAAAATGGATCATTTCATATAATTATCATTAGGGAAAGAAATCTTCTTTACCTTTCAAACATTTTTATATATGCTTCATCATTCATTTTTGTTCTTTTATATTGTTAAAATGTTCAATAGATATGGAGAAAACAACTTGAGAAGAGGTTTTTGGTTAAAAAAATCCGTAATTCTCAAAAACTTCAACTTTATTGCACTTCCACTAATTTCACCACTTTCAATGCACCTTTTATTTCCAGCTTTAACAATTTTTGTACTATGGTCAGGATAATAAAATACATAACCTATGGATTTTTTTGGATGCCTAAAAGAAAAAACCATCGGTTGTTCTTGAGTTTAATTTTTTTTATATGGATTATAAATTCTTACTCATGTTGGATGAACCAAAACATATAGGTTTTTCAAACTAAGTTTCCTTCTCATCTACAATTTATAAGGAGTCACAAGAATTGCCTTATTGGGAATCATATTTAATAGATGTATGATAGTTTCAAGGTAAGCATCCACAATGATAAATGAGGAATAACTTAAGATACTCCTAACTATATCCATTAAAGTATGATTATGAATTTTTGGAAAACCATTTGTTCTAGTGTGCTAGGCATTTTATATTAAGCATTTATACCTTGCTTTCAAGGAATTTAAAAAATGAGTTAGGACGCTAGCCTTTTTCATCATACTTTTCATAATATTCACCATGTTTGTGAGACCTAACAACTTTAAAATTTTTAATTGTCTTTTAACCTCATTCATAAACACCTTTAAGACACTCACTGATTGAGATTTTTCACATAATAAATAAACATATTCATAAGTGAAAATTATAAATAAAGTTGTTAAAATACCATTTCCACCAAAAGATAGAACATCAAAAGCCTCACATATATAAGTTCAAGGGGTTATATGTTTTTTGTGGCTGTTTTTTTAAGTGTGTATTTTGAGGATTTTATTTTAATACAATTCATATAAATACTAAGATCACTAAAATTGAAATTAGGAAGGATTTCATTCTTCACCAATATTGCACTCTTTCTTTAGATATGTGACATAAATGTTTATGCTATAAGTAAGCAAATACATTCATCCACTAAACTACATTTAATTCCAACTTTAAAATGCAAGGTTAACAGAGCCTTATAAACAAATTATCAAGCTTTAATTTTATAAACCATCACAAAGCACACTATAACTAGTAAAATGATTATTCTTAACTAAATTGCAACATGCATTTCCAAACTTAAAAGAATATCCAATTGTATCAATTCTTGATAAAGAAATTAAATTTTGAGATACAATGGGGACATAAAGTAGCTAGAAAAATCTGAATGATGTCCATTGTTTAAAATTAAATGATACATCGTAATTATTTTAACTTAAGCTTGAAATCAATTACTTATAAACAAAAAAATTTTATTTAGGCTTATGGTTTATGTTATAAAGAATCCTTGGATCATATTTGAAATGTGAATAGTGCAACCATAATTAATCTACTAAATGTTAAAAGGACCTTCAGTTAGAATTGATTCAAAACATTCAAAAGCACTAAGCTTAAATTTTTAGGCAATCTTTATGATAATGTCCATTCTTTCCATATAAATGATACTTATCATTCTTTTGTTCCTTCTCATAAATTTGGGGAAGATGATGCATCAACCTTTTATGACCTTTCATTGCCTTTTTTATCTTTCTTTCGTGGTTTCTTTCTAGCTCCTTTCTAACCCATAAGGTCAACTAAACGATTTCCTTGTTTTTAAGCCTTTATTCATTCCAACAAGTATACTTTGGAATTATGTCACATTCCATTTATACTTTATTGTGTTGTAATTGATTTGGGATAGACCATACTAAGGAGGCAAAGGAGTTTATGTTAAATTGTATTTGGAAAACTTACTCACTTCTAATCCCATATATCTTAATCTTGTTGTTATGTTTATTATTTAAGTGATATGATTATGTATGGTAGAGAACCATCAAACTTTATGGTAATCAATATACCCATTATTGTAGAAATAAGTGACTCACTAACAGTGCTAGACTAATACATACTTTTAATGGATTCCATAAATTTCTCAACACTATCTATTTTAGGAATGGTTGGTTTGATGTTCTCCATTTTCATCATTGGCATAAGCAATAAGCTTAGTACATTTGATCTTTCCTGAACCTTATGGAGAGAATAAACAAAGATCTAGAACACCTAAGTGAAATTGAACTTAGTCAAACCAATCAATAAGATGAAGCCCATTGAACTTTGTAAAAAAAAAAAAAGAAGCTTACAAATAAAAAGTAGAAGAAAATGCCGTAAAATATTGGTCTATGCTCCTGTATTAATGCTTTTTTTTGGGGTTAAAAGTCCGTGAATTAAAATAATAAAAAATCATAAATTAATAAAATATTCAAAGCCTTGTGTCCGTACAATTTGATAATAAAATTTTCATATTATTCTCTATATAAAAAGAAGAAGAATGATTCCTGTGTAAAAATATTCGTATTTAAAATGTATTTTCTTTCACAGACTCGATAGAGATTAAATTATAATCATAACAGACAAGATGCCTGAGGGTGGAGGTGTTATTGGAAAGGATAAGAGCCTACATCGGTAGGTGTGCATCGAGCATGCGAAACATGGAAGAATATATATAAATGTACATTGTGTTTGATTGTTGAATAAAAAAGGAAGCTAACACTCGTACGAATAGTTTAATTCAAAACAATTAAAGATATAATCAAATTAGTTGATATTCACATCAATTGATACCATAGTTTGCTGAATCTTTTAAAAATAAAATTATTAACAAATGCATTAATAGAAGAAGCTTCCTATAGAATGATCTTTCAAACCCACGTACATTTATATACGTTGAACGACTGCAGATGTATTTTTAGCAACATGAACAGTGATGGCTGAGTTTCAACCCTTCATTGGCTCAGTTATGTGCTTGCAAAAATACCCATTACTTGATGATACACTTGCTGGTTGAGAAGGTACCACTTTAACAAAGATGAGATTCTGAAGCACGAGCTTGAGACCATCTATATTCTATACCTGTAATAAAGTAATGGAACATGAATCGATAGGCTGAGCGTAGGTTGTTACCACCATGTTGAGGCTTTGAAGAAGACAAAATGTCAACACTTTTCTAACCACTAAAGTAAGGAGTGTTCACACCCGAATCCTTATTTAAATACAAAACAATTCAATATGTAGTTTGAACTTTTGCTTACTAAAATTTGATAGTACGAGGATGACTGAAAATGGTTTTGTTTATTCTCATGTGAGCTGTAGGGATCAAGATTTGCTAATTCCCAGCATTTATCAATTACTTTGCCAAATCAAACCGACCCCAGTTGGCAAGTAGTAGTGAGGGTCGGTCGACATTGTTACTATATTAATTGCATTGCCTCACACGTCTCCGAGTTAGGTGTCAAATTGAAAGTATGGGATTCAGATATGGATTAATGTAAGGTTGTACCGTCTCACCTCATAGTTTGGACCTTTTGGTCCTTGAAAGAGTATTAATTTACGCTTTATATAAAAAATTTAAATTATAAATTACAGATTACAATGCAACTTTGAATCTCGATATATACATAGTATATACTTTAATTATAATTGCTCCAATTTTGATGAAACACACCCGTATAGGTTTGAGGAATTATAATTAAAGGCATCATTATTACATATCAGTTTCATATCATGAGCTTTAGATCCGATATACTACAGGATTTTTTATTAGTGATAGCTTGTAGAGGTTAATTGATTAAGTCACCTTACTGATGACTAAATTAATTTATGCCGCAGAGGATTGAGACAGAAGGAACCTCGGTTCCATTGCTCAGTCTAGCCAATGGTTTGATAGCAATAATGCAGGACGTGCCGGATATTCGGTTGATTCGGTGCTCATATATAATGGTGAGAGAGCCAATAGTCCGTTGCTTTTAACGGTGAAAGAAACAAATTACAGCTGTGTGTTGCATGATCATTAGAATCTTTAGAACTTCTTGACAAATAAGATTTGTTGACACCAGGAGGTGGACGCTCAAGAGCTTAACTTAGCAAACTCCAATTTCCTTTGAAATTTTGGACAGTCGCAAAATGAGGATAAAATCTTCTGTGCCTGTAACTTTGCGCCAATCTTTGTTCCAGACGATTCTATCTACACTATGGTTAAGTCTTTTTCCACAAAATGATGTTAGCAATATTTATTATTTGTAACAAAGGTATTAAATTTCAAAATGTGCTTACTATATTGCGATTATGTATCCGTAATTATCATAATAATTTATGATCATAACATTGTAATATGTATTATAGACTTTATTACGTACTCAGGATTAATATGAAAGGATTAAAAACGAAGGTAATGCTGAATACCTGATTTCGGTTCTATCTTTGATTCCGATGCGGATTCCGATTCTACAGTTTTTTCAATACGTAAGCTCTCCTAACGAGTCAGAGATTCCTTATGCTTACGATTGATATAAACAACTGCAGGAGATCTTAACCTTTATATAACTTCTATATTGGGCTTCGCTATACAAAGCCGATATGGGTCTGCTCCACACTAATTGAGATCTATTTTTCATCCGGACTTCAACCCATTAATCTAGATCATTTATTGGACCACTTTATTATCTTTATCTGGATCAAATTACGTAACTTAACCGATAATTTATTTAAAACTAAAAATATAATTAATAGTTGTCTAACTTTATAAGAAATGACAAAATTGTCCAACAAATATAGATCGCAACAATTTAAAACTTTTGCTAGTAAGTGTGAATAAAAATGACCTTGAGTCAGTATTTAATTTCCCGGGGTTTTTGTGTTCTAACTTCTAACATAGTTTTTTTTTTGAATACAAGGGAAAAAAGAACAACAAGGTCACATATTACGGGGAAACATTGCCTCGCCCGCATCTTGGTGAAGAAGCTCCTGGACAGCCACCGGCGGCTCCCGAAGAAGATGCAATCCTGGATCTAAGAACTGAGCACAAGCCGCCAACCGGTCAGCGCACTGATTCCCCTCCCTCCCGACATGGCGCAAAACAACCTCCCAGTCCCAGTGTAGGAGCCCACGGATACCTGCAACCAACAAAAATTCTCAGTCAGTACCCGCTGGGAAGAGGAGAGAATATTGATGACCTCTAGCGAGTCGACCTCAACGACAAGGCGACGGTAGCCCAGGTCCCAAGCCAACGCGAGCCCAGATTGAACCCCATGGAGCTCGGCCGTGAGGGGGGAGCTGCGTCCGAGCCGTTGTTGAAATCCGCCGCACCATTGCCCAACTCGATCCCGAAGAACCCCACCAGCCGAGGCCCGAACATCGCCAGGTGTGACTGCACCATCCGTATTCAACTTCACCCAGCCCTCCAGCGGCGGAGACCACCCCACTGGAGTCCCAACAGGGATGGTGGCGCCCGGGAAGACGCAGGTTGCCATCAGACGAGCTCTGGAAATCCAATCGACATATTCCAAAACTATACGACTACCAACCGCAGGCCAAGAAAAGCCCTGCTCGAACAAGCTTTTGTTCCGCCAGGTCCATAAATACCAAAATGCCACTCCAAAAGTAATAGCCCACGCAACCTGGTGAAAAGGCAGCATCTTGGTAAGGTTGGAAAGTATCCAGGAGCCTTCCCCCTGACAGAAGAAGCCTGGCCCCAGCACATCCCGGGGAAACTGATGCCAAAAGGTGCGCACGCGCGGGCAGTTGCGCACCACATGGAGAGAGGTCTCCTCACGGCCACAGTACGGGCATCCGCTATCCATGGTGACGTGCCTGACGACCCGTTGATGATTTGTCAGAAGCTTACCGTGCGCCAATAACCACAAGAAAGAACGAATCCGTTGAGGCCCCGCCCATTTCCAGACAACCTCCCACAGATTAGGCTGCGGGGTGAGCCTGGTGCCCTCCTGTAACGCGTAAGCCGACGCCACCGTAAAACGACCATGGGAGGTAGGGCCCCAAAGGAGTTGATTGACCTCCCCGGCGTCAAACGTAGTCCAGACGGAGGCGAGATCGAAGCAGACCGCCGCCGGGAGAAACTGCTGGAACTCGTGCCAGAACCAGGTGCCCCTTCGGTCCAAGTAGTCAGCCACCGTTGCATGCAGGACCGAGGCAAGGACCTGCGCATTCGCCAGGTGGACCAAAGGGCCCCAGTCCCCCAACCAGTTATCGAGCCAGAAGAAAATACGACGGCCATTCCCCAGAACCCAACGGCTACCGAGACGAACAAGCGGCCAGACGGCTGACAGGCTTCACCAGACGACGGAAGCCCGGGACCTCGCAATAGTTGGAGGCAAATGATGAGTATCCACCCGGTATTTTCCACAAAGCACCCGAACCCACAGGGCGGTGGGATTGCCCATCATCAACCAGCCGAGTTTGGCAAGCAACGCATCATTGGCCCAAGCCCTCGGCGGACTTCAGCTGGCAAATAGTGTCCCAGTTCACCAGGTGTATACGCCGCTAAGAGGCTGTGGAGCCCCAAATGAAATCACGCACGAGCTTTTCAAGGTCATCACAGAGCTGACGTGGGAGCCGCACCGTCTGCATCGTGATGATGGAGAGAGCGGAGAGCACCGACTGGGCTAAGGTGACCCGACCGACTAGAGACAAAGTCTGGGCACACCATCCGGCTAGCTTGGTTTGGGCCGCATCCAAAATAGGTTGGAACGTGCGTCGGGACACCCGCTCGTGAAGCAAAGGGACCCCGAGATACCTGCCCAAGTTAGTCGTACTGCTAATCCGAAGGCCTTGACTGAGCCTCCGAGCGGTCGCAGGGGGCACATTTCTCAAGAAAAAGATCCGGGTCTTCGCGGGGCTCATCTTCTGGCCGGAGGCCACACAAAAAGTCTGTAACGTACGGGCAATCACCTGCATCTGGGACTCCGAAGCTTCGAAAAACAGAATCAGGTCATCAGCAAAGAAGAGGTGGGAAAGGGGAGGCCCCGACCGGCCAAGACGGACGGGCCTCCAGTGTCCCTCCGCCACCGCCGTCGAAATAAGGTGACCAAGCCGTTCCATGCAGAGAACAAACAGATACGGGGAAAGCGGGTCGCCTTGCCGAATCCCCCTAGTCGGGTGAAAGGCAGGCGAGACGGTACCTTGCCAGGCCACCTGATAAGAGACTGTCGTGACACATCGCATGATGACACGGAGCAGAGACTCCGGAATCCCTATCGCGGCGAGAGTGTCCTGGATAAACTGTTAGTTTTAGGAAATTATATTGATCCCTTAGTTTTAGGGATTGTGATTTGATTTGATTTTCATGTATAGTTTCCTTATACAGGTTGTTGTCTACCGGTATTAAAACTCTTCATCTATATATGTACACGATACAGTGAAATACATACACACAGAAAATTCTCCAAATCTCCTATGTCTACTATTCATTTTTCTTCATCGTTTTTCTTCATGGTATCAGAGCCAGATTCGAGCCTGCAGTAGGATTTGAATCAAAGCCATCATCAACCACAATGGCGGGGAATGAAGGTAGCCTCGTTAATCCAGTCAGTACTGATACACTAGCCAACCAATTGGCGGCATTACTGCAGAACATGCCACAGTCAACCAATCAGCAAACAATCTCAATTCCACAAACAGTCACATTATTAGTAAAATTAAACCAAACCAATTACTCCCTGTGGGCACGTCTGATGAAGATGGCAATTGGGGGTAGGGGCAGACTCAGTCATATTACAGGAATTCCAGGGGCACCTGCAAGAGAAGCAGCCGAATACACACAATGGGAGCAGACTGATT
>JAOSBL010000211.1:31594176-31610176 GCA_027568915.1 Erythroxylum roraimae | reverse complement strand
ATTTTCATGTATAGTTTCCTTATACAGGTTGTTGTCTACTGGTATTAAAACTCTTCATCTATATATGTACACGATACAGTGAAATACATACACATAGATAATTCTCCAAATCTCCTATGTCTACTATTCATTTTTCTTCATCGTTTTTCTTCATAAACGTCCATCGAAGCCGATCATAAGCTTTTTCAAGATCGACCTTTAAAACTAGGAAGCCCGTCCGACCCGTCCGCTGGCGCATAGAGTGAATCACCTCCTAGGTAATGATAATATTGTCAGTAATCTGACGGCCAGGAATGAAACTACACTGGTTCTCAGCAACAAGCTGAGGCATGAACGGTTTCAAACGATTAACAATAACCTTAGCGATGGCCTTATAGAGGACGGGTGCACAGGCTAATAGGCCGAAACTGAGAAATCTGCCGAGGAACCGGAACTTTGGGAAGGAGGATCAGCAGAGATTGATTCAGGTCCGATTCCCAATGATCTTGGCCAAATTTTTTTTGGATAAACGCCACCACCGCTGGGCCAACAGTCGACCATTGAGACTGGTAAAAGAGGGCGTTAAACCCATCGACCCCCGCAGCTTTGTTCGGATTCATCGCAAATATAGCACCCTTGATTTCGTGGGCTGGGATGGGCAACACCAGGTCCTGAATCTGCGTGACCGAGAGGGTCGGGGCCTCCCTCGGATAAGGAAGCGGGACATACTCCCCGAGGTCCGCAGCAAAGAGCTGGACAAAGTATCCGTGGACATGCCGGCGCAATTGGTCCGGGTCCGTAATCCTCGAACCATCGGAATCAGTGAGCTGAACAATCCGCAATTTCTTACGCTTGGAGAGCGTAATGGAATGATAAAAACCCATATTGCGATCCCCCCCGGAAAGTCACTAACACCGAGCTTTCTGGTGCCAAAGCAGCTCCTCCTCACCTAGAACCCGCAGAAGTTAGCGACTCAAATGTTCTTCTAGGTCAAGCAGCGAGTCAACAGGATCGTCGGTCAGGGCTTGCTGCAGACCCCGTAATCGGGCCATCAGCCGACGTTTGCGATGCAGGATATTGCCAAAGACATGGGTGTGCCAATCGCGAAGATGGGAAGAAAAACGAAGGAGAGATTGACTCATAGTCGCCGCGCTCGGAAGCCAATGTTACGCCACCGTCCTGGAAAACGTCGAATGAGTGACCCAGGCATTTTGAAATCGAAAAGGCGGGGGCCAGGGAGGACGGAGAGGAAGCGGATTGAGTTGAAACAAGAGGGGCCGATGATCCGAACCAAGGAAGGGGAGATGATGGTTGAGAGAGTGGGGGAACGTTTGAAGCCAAGGAGTAGATCCGAACACGCGATCCATCCGGGCAGAAATCGTACCACGCCGCCACGTAAACTTCGAGCCTACGAAGCCCAGATCATGAAGCCCGCACTGGTGCACCCAATCTCGGAACCGAGGGTTCACGACACGGGAGGAGCGGGCCCCACCCCGTTTATCCGAGCTATCCAGCTTAGCATTGAAATCTCCTCCCACCAACCAAGGCCTGGAACGGCGCCCCCCAAGCCAAGTTAAGAGGGGCCAAAGGTGGGCTTGAGAAGCCGGCTGAGGGCTAGCATATACCGCGTTAAAATCAAAAGAACCCTGCCCCGACGTAACGGTGGTATGGATGAGCTGCCGGTGGGCCAGGACGACCGAAAGAGTAAAATCCGTCGTCCAAAGGATCCAAATGCCACCCGCGAACCCAGTCGCCTCAACCCGGAAGGAGAAAGCATACCCGAGAGAACGAATGACTCGCTGAGCACGCGCTTCGCTAATACGGGTTTCCAACAGCACCAAAATACCCGACCGATACATGCGTATATAATTGCGCAGGATGGTCCGAAAGCGCGACCCTCCCGCCCCTTGACAATTCCAAAGGAGGATAGACATAAGGAAAGGCAGAGGGGAGGAGACTAAAAGGAGGCGCCTTGTGGGCCACCCTCCCAGACTTCCTGGGTATCAACATCCTGAGGGGCCGGGCCCATCGTCTCATCCGGAGGCAGCATCGAGAGCTCGACCAGAGGGCCAGCTGCCGGAATTAAAGTGGGTGGGACAGGCGGGGTAGATATGGGGGCTGCGCTCCCAAACCAGTCCCCCAACCCGGGTGCCTCGACCCCTTCCATAAGAGGAGAGGGGTCGTCAGGATCCGGAAGCTGGTCACACAAAAGGACCTAGTCGCATACCATTTCCGTATACGACCGGATAGCAAGAGCTAAATGCTGGTCTGTAGCGGAAGGTCGGAGGTTTATCAGGGCCGAGGGGGAATGGTTGAGGGCCACTATCCGGTTGCCTTTCCCCACGGGGCTCACCAGTCGGCCCGACCCCTGTACCCAGGACCGGTTCGGTGGAGGGGCTGGGTGACCTGTCAGTTGGGACAGGACTAGGCTGGGATCCACTTGGTCCAGAATGAACCACCGAATGTTGGTCGACGCGCCTCCCACAACCAGAGAAAATAAACGAATGGGACTGGAGATCTGCAGGGGTCACGTCATCTGGCTGGGCTTCAACGGTCCCCAGAATACCGAAGCGGGAGCCACCAGGGGCGGCCACCACGCTTGGCTTCCCTGCACGATGAGGAACTCGTGAATTACCTACAGGGGCCGAAGAGGACTGGTGGAGCGTTGCCCCAACGTCGCGCACACGGGGCTGGCTGCGCTTGCCGGGGCGAGTTGAGGCTGAGCGAGACACCTGGCAATTGACGGGTATCCATGGACGCTCGCTGGTGTGCGTGTCGGAAGTGGGTCCAGTAGCTGGGTTCCCGCTCTGGGACGTCCCCGAAGTCCCAATGTCCGCCGCCTGGCCGGGTGCAGGGGATGCTTCCGGGGCCGATGAGCGTTGAGGGCAGGTACCGACGGCATGTCCTGTGAAGCCACAGCCAGAACAGACAGTGGGAAGACCCTCGTACTCCACCATCAGCGGTTCACCATCCAATTCGATACTAGTACAAAGAGGAGCACTGAGATCGAGTTCCACCGCCATCCGAGCAAACCTCCCACGTTGTGCATTGGTGGTAGCCTCATCGACCTTCACAAGGCTGCCCACCAGGTTCCCTAAAGCTTGGAGGATCGTGGGATGATAGCGCGCAATAGGTAGATTGGGAAACCGTACCCACACCACCGCCCGAGTCAGCTGCGCCTGCGTCGGTTGGAAAGAAGGGAGCCAACGTTGAACGACCAGCACTTGCCCGAAAAT
Organism: Erythroxylum roraimae; assembly: GCA_027568915.1. NCBI lineage: Eukaryota > Viridiplantae > Streptophyta > Magnoliopsida > Malpighiales > Erythroxylaceae > Erythroxylum > Erythroxylum roraimae. The sequence continues at coordinate 31,606,961 of JAOSBL010000211.1, read as the reverse complement.
CACCCAGGGGCCGGAGGTTAAAACTCGGAGAAAGTCGGCCTCCTCCTTAAACTTAACGAGATAGAAATCATGATCCATGTCCACCACCTTCAGAGGCCCCCGTGGTTGCCACAGCCCGTGAAGACGATTGCACAGGGTTCGAAAACCAATCCGACGCCCCAGCAGTTTGACAACCACCGCTTGCTCCCATTGGAGGTCGAGGCGATTCTTGAATCCCTGAGACAGCCAGAGACACGGGCCTTTCGCCCCCACCTCCGTCGAGACATCCCCATCTTCCACGGCTGGAGGCTCGTCGTCCGTCCAAGGCATAGCCGGGGCCTGACCAACCACAGAAGAAGGACCCGCCACCGCCGCACTGTATGACGGCTTCGGAACAGCGATCTCATCGTCTCGTTTCCGCGTTCGTCCTTTCTTGGACGGCTGACCCTCTGGGTCTAGGGAGGCCATACCCTCCGAGAAGAGCACGAAGGACCAGAGCAAAGTAAAGAAGAGAGCACAGTAAGCACACAACAAACAACTGCCGTTGAAGTTCCTTTCTAACGTAGTTTTTTAAGTATGAAGGATTAGCGATGTATCTCAGCAAGCCATATTTTTTTATTTTATCCTTAGCCATTGCTTCTACTCTCAGTTGGTGTTCTAAATTATTGATGCACACCACCAAACACACAGAAGAATTGGAGAAGAGAAGAGAAGGGTTTTGGCGGAAGAAGACGAGAAAAGAGAGAGAATTAGATGAGAAGAGATAACCTTTTGGGGTAATAGCCAAAGAATAGTCTCTTGCATATTCATTCGTGATTATATGATAAATAGCATAACATAAAGGCATAATATACTTTCCAGCTAACCATCAAATATCCCTTACATAAAACAAATGTACTTAATACTAATAACTAACAATTCTTAATTTGAACCGAAAGTCTTCCACCCTTTGTGACTCATACGCCGGAATTTGTATTGGGCTTGTTTCCCAAAGTGACTGGACTTGCAACAATTATGGTTGTACCTGCAATTACAATCGTAGTATAATAATTTTTGGAATTTGCGTCAGTTGTATATGAAAGTAATTAGGACTAACCATTGCTCCAAATATACTTGCGTAAATTTCAATTATCTATAATTATAACAGCACTCATACATTATCTGCTTTCAAAGGACTTTTTATTCTAAGAACTATGGTTTCTTTTTATACTAAGTTTGTTTTCTATGACAATATTCATGATTAAATTGTTATATTTTAATACAAAAAGGATCATGAACTCAAATTATTCATGTCATGTTATCAAGAATAAACTTGATTGTAGAAGCGCATCTGAATTATAGGAATATACATTATTGAGGTGTTGTGACTCCTTTTGACTTTTCGAGAGATACGTATAGATTATTTGTCTTTTCTAATGATGTTATATTATAAAAGAAACTCTAGTGCTCTTTTAGGGGACCATAACCACTTAATTTGTACAAGTAGTGCTTAATCCTAATTTTTCAATCATAAGTTAGAAATACAACACTGGTTTCTACACATATAATAACCATAGTTAATTTGATGATTTTGGCCCATTAATCCGAAAGCTCACTATATTACTTTTAATTTTAGGTCAAACCTCATAATAGCCCATGTCATATATATATATATATATGCCAGTCTACTAAAAATTTTAATAATCTCTCAATTGGACTACATATGTATAAAACTTTATAATTATCTCATAATAAACCTTGTGAGTTTTAAATAGCTATTATTATTATAAAAAACCATCATTAAATAATTCGGTCCATTAATCATATTAATTTAGGATCAAAGAAATCTTTATCATGACTAGACCTATTAGTGGTTACATACCTTAATATAATTAACAACATGGATTAAGTATGGATGTGTAGCATAAAAATTTCATGTCATATGATCTTAAGATGCCTATTTTCATCTAGTCCTACTTTATTCTTTAGTGAGATCAAACCAAATGAAATCATAGTGTAAACTAATAGAATCCTTTATACTATAGTATTAAATCATAAAATTCCATAAGACACGTCTATAATTATAAGTATCCATAAATACAAACTCTTACTAAATTGACATCTCATCATATGACATAAAACCCATATGAGCAGTGCGCTCATGAAAAACCTTGGGTGGTAACCTCTAGTTAGTGGATCCACAATTATAGAATTTGTCCTAACATAATATATGAAAATTAGACCATCTTGCATTCTTTCTTAACAACTAAGAACTTAAAATCGATATGTTTTGACATTGATGAGCTCTTGTCATCGTTAGAATACAGAACTGTCGACTTATTGCCACAATATAAGTTTAATGGCCTTTTAATTTCATCTATAATTTTTGGCCCCATGATAAAGTTCTACAGCCATATCCTATGATTAGATGCCTTGTAACATGCTATAAAATTAGCTAACATGGTGGAAGAAGCTATGAGTATCTACTTTACATGATTCCATGAAATAACTCCTTCAACAAGTAGGTAGATATAACTTGAAGTAGATCTACAACTTTCTTGGCTTCCTATGAAATTAGAGTCAGAATATCTAATGATCTTTAATTGAGCCAATATTTTATAAATGAGCATGTAGTCCTTTTTTTTCCCCTCCTCTTAAGATACCACATAACCCTTTTAGAGGTTTTCCAATATTTCAATCCTAGATTGCTTAAATATATGCTCAACATTCCAATAAGGTATGCAATATCCAAACGCATACATACTTAAGTATGCAATAGACTTTCTATAGCTAAAGCATAAGGAATATTTTTCATTTCTTTAGTTTTTAAATCATTTATGGGGCATTGATTGGGTTAAGACTAAATTTGTCTCCTTTAGCAAAAGATGTATCATTTGGTTTATTATATTGCCTGCCAGATCTCTTAACTACCTTCTCGATATAACTATTTTATAATAACCTAAGAATATCTCGAGAACAATCTTAATATATATGAATCAATAATACAAAAAAGGTTCCAACATGATCTTTTTTTCTTAAAATTCTTTGAAAGAAATTTCTTAATTTTCTGCAATAAGCCTATATCATTACTAGCAAGCAGTATGTCATTAATATGTAAAACCATAACATATATGTACTTCTTCAAAAATTGTGGTATATAATTTCGTGAACCAAATTCATCTTAAAATTAAAAGAGATAACAATTTGATGAAACTTATAAAAACATTAACAAGAAGCTTACTTAAGTGTATAGATGGATTTTCTAATTTACAAACGATCTGCTTTAAATATTTAGAAACATGGTTTCAAGCTACTCCGTATAAATTGTTTCATTAGTTTCACCATTCAGGAACACTACCTTAATATCCATCTGATATAATTCAATATCAAAGTGGGATACAAGTGCCACTATAATCCTAAAGAGAATCTTTGAGGAAACTAGTGAGGAATTCTCTTTATAATCAATATCTCGCTTTTGAGTAAAACCTTTTATGATAACACGAGCCTTATATCTTTTCACATTGCCTTTTGAATCCATTTTAGTCTTAAATATCCATTTGTAACTAATGGGTACACTTTCATGCCATGGGACAAGATCTAAAACATTGTTGCCACTTTATAGACTTAATTTCCTTATTTATGGCATCAATCCACTTTTGACGATTATAACTTTCAGTGGCTTCGTGGAAGTTGATTAGATCATCTTTTACTATGCTAATGGCCATATTATGTTCATGAAGAAAGACAATATAATCATCTAGGATTGCACTTCTCCTCTTATTAGTGGGTCTTCTTAAAGGACTTTTTTTAGGCTATTGAGTTTGCCTTTAAAGAATATTTAATTGATCATGATCAAAGAGATTTTCAATATTGTCTTGTTGCTCTGGGATCGCTTTTTGAATAATGGTAGGAATGATAACTTGATTATGGTTGATAACAACTATAAGAAGAGAACTCTTTAAACATAAAGTCTTTAACCTTATCTCCCCCTTTCAAACTCAACATCCTTAAGGAATTTTACATTTCACATCTCAAAAAGAAATTATATCCCTATAATCATAATGAGTATCTAATAAAATAACTACTGGCTGCTCTTAAGTCCAGTTTTATTTCATTTGGCATATAAGGCCTTGCCTCAAGTGGACATTAGTTGTGTAAAAGGTTTCTTGAGTAATATAAATATTGTCCTCTCCCTTTTTGTAACAAGAAGTTAAAATAAGTCGAGTTAAGTACGATTATAATGAGAGTTCCTCTTTTAGTAATAGTTTCTTTCTTGTATTTAAGTTGTCATTAAAGTTCTTATTGAAAATTTCAAAATCCAAATGAAAATTTCTAGTTTTAGTAGAGTGTTCGTGCTAAATCTTATTTGTCATCTTCATTAAAAGCTCATCAACTTTAAAGAAAGTAATATTAGAGCTTGAAGTTCATTGGGGTAGAAGATGGGAAGTGATGTGGACTTCCAAGTCCCAAAGTTCTCGAAAAGAGGCTATAAAAATTAGAGAATTAAAATGAAGGCTTTGTTTTAAAGTATATGATCTTTAAGAGATTATAAAGAATGACTACATTGAACTGAAGGATGAGGCTACTTTGTCTCTACCTTAAAGTAATGCCTTAAAGGATTCAAGGAAGAGAGATAAGAAAGCTCTCTTCTTAATCTTTCAAGTTATAGATGATGGGGTTTTTGAGTTGATCTCAACCTACAACACCTCTAAAGAAGTATGGAAGAAGCTCCAAGTATCATACAAAGGAGAGAATAAAGTACAGAAGGTACGCTTATAATCTTTAAGGAGTTATTTTGAAGCTTTAAATGTAAAAGAGAATGAAACTGTAAGTGATTTTTTTTGACTAATTATGTTCATAGTCAATTAAATGAGAAACAATGGGGAAATAATCACCAACACAAGAATGATGGAGAACATTATTCATTTTTTACTTCCATAATTTAGGCATATTGTACTAACCATTGAAGAAAAAGCTATGACCATCGAACAACTCAAAGGCTCACTTGAAATATATAAAGAAATTTAAAAGAGGAAGTAAGAGGTTTTGGAGCATGTTCTTCAAACCAAACTCACTTTGAGTGAGAAGTGTTCTGGTTATCAAAGCCCCAAAAATAATTCTTATTCTCCACGCTTCTTCTAGTAGTCGTAGAATCAGGTCAAATTCTTAGAGAACTAAACACTAGTTTCTTAATTTCAATTAATAAAATTAAAAGAGGTGTTTGATTAAGTAAGTGATTAACTAAAATTAATAAGGAATCAAATTAAATCAACTAAATATAAAACTAAGAAAGTCAAGATTACCAAACTTCGATTCAAGGGAAAGATCTCGTTTAATTGTAACATTGATCATTGGTTTAAAAAGAATATTTTTACAATTCAAGCAGTTAGTTCGCAACATATTAAGATAGTCGTAAGAAGTCCCAAAATTTTCTAAATTAATTGGTTCAAACCTAGCATCCAAACCAAAACTTATAATCAATTAACCGGGTGTTATAGCATTCCATATCAAATAAATGATAGCAATAAGCTTAGCGAAAAAAACTAACCCTAAATTAAATAATCGAAATAACTGCAATTATTCAACTTACTTTTCTTGTTTATCATACGTTAAATATGGAAATTCATAAATAACCTATTTGCTACTTGTACCAACCTTTCATAACAATTACGGATCATTGAATTCCTGGATGGCGATATAATAATCAATATTAAATTAAATTGTCAGATTAATCAATATTAATCATTAATGAAATATGAAAACTCAAAACAAGAAACACTTGAATTAAAACGTGAATAAAAGTTTAGAATACAAAACCTCACAAAGTTACAACTAGAATATGGAATCCCCTTAAATCAGAAAGATTGAGTTTAGCCATACATGAATTTTGTTCCAATAACAAAAATAAAAGAAAGATAAAGAATTGCAAAAAGCGTAAAAAGAGATAGAGAGAATCTTCTTTTGTTGTGGGGAACATCCCTTTTATAAGGTTTTTGGATCTAATCCTAATCTAATTCTAACTTGTAAAGATATCTATCTAAAACAAATTCAAATTCAAACTCCTATATGATAGGGATAAGAAGAAGTTTCCTAGTTAAACTCCAACTCTTCAAGTGATCAGCCTCATCCACTGCAGTATTCTCCTCACTTTATTCAAGATTTGTCATTATCATCAATAGAGTCTCAATTTCATGCAATCTCCACTTTTCATCTCCTAAAACAAAACAAACATTAATTTCAATATTTAAGCACCAAAAAAAATTCAAAACAAAGAGGATAATATCAAATATTATGTTAAGATAAGATCTTATCAAGAAGAAAGAAACTTTAGCACCCAAAGAGGCCAAAAAGCAAGAGCTTGTGGTGGAGGATGTACAAGCCAAATAAGAGGATGCTTCAAACTATCTAAAAATGAAGGAAAAAGGACAAAGTAATATGTTTACATGAGGGCATGGAAGAGGAAGCAAACCGAAAGATGATAGAGATTAGAGTTATGGAAAATTTTAAGTTAAATGTTTTAATTGTCACAAACTAAGCCATTTTACTTCAAATTACTCCTAATAATATCAAAGAGAAAGCTCATTATATTGAAGAGGAGAAGTAAGAAGACTTCGCTCTATTATTGGATTACAAAGGAAAGGAAGGGATAGTTAGCACATGGTACTTAGGTACTGACACTAGCAACCATTTGTGTGGGAGTAAAGACAAGATTGTGGAACTTAATGAGTTCATAAATAGCAACACTACATTTGGAGATGCATTAAAATACTGATTAAAGGCAAAGGTAACATATTAATCCATTTGAAAGATGGAAGGAATGTGTTTATTTCAAATGTATATTATATTCCAAATATGAAAAATGATATAATAAGTTTTCACCTCCTATTAGAGAAACGAAATAATATTCATTGTAAAGATCATAGTACTTTAATAAGAGATAAAAGAAATAATTTGATAGTCAAAGTGCTAATGATAAGAAGTAGAATGTTCTCAATTAATATTTAAAATGATGTAGCAAAATGTCTTTAAGCTTATATTAAAGACCCTTTTTGGCTTTGACACCTAAGATTTGGGCATTTAAAATTTGGAGGATTAAAGTTTTTAAATGAGAAAGAATGGTGAAAAGATTACCTCCCATCACTTATCTAGATAAATTATATGAGGGATGTTATTTGGAAAACATTTAATAAAAGTTTTCTAAAAGAGGCCCTAATAAGGGCTAAGGGGCTGTTACAACTTATACACATCAATATATGTGGTCTAATTTCACTTTGCTCCTTTAGCAAGAATGAATACTTCTATCTCTTTATTGATGAATTTTTAATAAAGACATGGGTATATTTCTTGAAGCAGAAATCAGAGGCATTTGATGTTTTTAAAAGGTTCAAGGAACTTGTTAAGAAAGAAAGTGGACATAAGATCAAAGGTTTGAGATCTAATAGAGGAGGAAAATTCACATAAAGAGAGTTCTACAAATTTTATGAAGAGTAAAAAATCATCATCCTTTAATAATTCTAAGATCTTGCAAACAAAATAAACTAATAGAGAGGAAGAATAGAATCATTCTTAAAATGGTTCAAAGTATGTTGAAAAAACAAAAAGATGTTAAGGAGTTTTAAACTAAATATGTAGAATGTGTGGACTACTTTTTCAATTGCTCACCAATAAGTAGTGTACAAGGAAGAACACCATAAGAGGCATGATTTTGATATAATAATCACATTGCACACTTGAAGGTTTTTAGGATCATAGCCTAGATTCATATACCTAATGAAAGGAGATTGAAAATCGATGATAAAAGTAATAAATTTGTGTTGGTTAGCTATATCAAAGCTCAAAATGCTACAAACTTTACAATTTAAGTAATGGCGAAGTTGTTACTAGTAGAGACATAAAGTTTAATGAAGAAGGTATATGGAAATAAGGATGTACAAAAGGACATTTATGACTTGCTTCCTCTGATGGTTGAAGACAAGGAAGAAGAACAACTAAGTGAAAAAAAATATGAGAGTCCATTACACCTTTTACATTATCAAGGACATTATCTAGCATTGATTCTCTACTATCATTCTTAAAGGAAAGAGGGAAACAAAAGGAAAGAGATGTATAAGACATAATTCGGGTAAAAGACCATGAAAATAATTTGACTTTATTTTATATCTTTGTTGATTGTGAATAAATCTTATTTTGAAGAAGTGACCCAAAATAAGAAACTGAGAAATACTATAGATAAGGAGATTAATTCCATTATAAAAAATGACATATGGGAGCTTGCAAAACTTCTAAAAGAGCATAAGATAATTGAGGACTTTGTGCCTCTACTTGAAAGATTCAAAGCAAAATTAATGTATAGAATAATATGGCTTTCTCTAGAGCAGGTAGGCTTTAACTTATTTCCTCAGTCATAAGGAATAAGCATAGACACTGGAATTCCTACTTGTTTCTTCCTAAAAAACTAAACAAGGATTTTTATGAAAAATTTCTTATAAACTGGTGAGGCTGGCAATTACAAAAGAGCACTGGTTAACTAGGAGGAACTATGCCTTGAAAAGCATGAAGGTGGACTTGGTTTCACCAGTTTGTAGACCATGCAAGATGTTTTAGTAGGAAAAAGAATCAGGAGGTTGTTTGATGATAAGGAAGCATTGTGGAAAAAGTGGGTCAATGAATTCTACCTTAAGCATATGAGTTTTTGGTAGATAAAAATGAAGAGCTTCATATAGATGTTAAGGAAAAGATAATTAGTTTACTCATATGATCACTTAATATGATCTTATCATGATCACTTGATTGATCTCAGTCCCCTAAATTTGAGAGAACTAAATTAATTGTAGGGAGGGAGAATGGTCTACTAACTTTAGAGTGTCAAGAACACTGGAAAGTCATTATACCAAATTGCAGCCCAAACACTAACCCAGAGGATTTGTTAATATAGGTTTCTCAAAGGTCAAGTAAGTTAACTAATTCTTCTTTCTTGAATTTGTTCAAGTCCTATTCCATAAGGGTTAATTGGTATAAGATAATTTGGAAGAAAACCCTTATTCTTAAGGCTGACTTCATTTGTTAGTTAGAATCTATGATAATATTAATTCTACTTACGCTGAATGAAATCTTGTTCCCGAGTCTATCTTGCAACTATTTTTTCAATGTCATTACTCAACGTCAATCTGGTCTAACTTAAAATCGTTATTGAATACCTATTATGAAAAATATGGGCTTATATCTTAAATTGGGTCTTAGCTATTGTTAAAAGGGTAATTAGGGACTTTTTTTTTTAATCAAAACAACATTTAACTGCTGTGTTTACTTGATTTGGATGGAGAGGAATCATAGAGTTTTTAGAAGTACTTCCGGAATAAATATAATCTAGCATACAAGATGATATGTTATATTAGAGAGATTATCTAGTCCCACAAAGCTCATCAAGATGCTAATCTTCAGCTAAGATTGAGATGGAACTTAATCTAAAATATCACACAATTAATCTCAATTTCAACATATCATGAAGATCAATCCTTAGCATAAACTTTAATTCAACCACGGCAACGCACAAGGATAAAAATGAAATAGGAGATCACTTACAAGTTATTTTGGAGTAGAGGAATTTCTTTAGGATGGAAGCGTCCATTGTTAACTCTTGTTCCAGAAGACCCAGAAGGAATCTTAGAAGTCTAACACTAGCTCTTGTTCCAGAAGTTTCAGAGGGAATCATAGAGGAAAAGTCTTTTTCATGTTAAATTTGACCAGAGGAAAGTGAACAGACTAAATGTTGTATGTAAGACTCGTGTTACCGGAACCTTTTACCACTAACTTCTTCTACACCTTTCAGATGTTGATTTTGGATGTAAAGGTTAATACCTAGGCCGTTAACTAGTGTAAATTATAAACCTGTTTACTAATACAATATTTTTATTTTTCAAAAAAGAAAAAGAAAATTGGAGTAAAGTGATTTTACAAGGCAAAGAAGAGTGCTAAAGGAAAGGTAAAAAGAACAAGGTAAGAACAATGGAAAAAGATTACAATTAAAAGGCCATCATTAATTATGAAGAGGTATTCATGTCTATTGTCCATTTAGGATTATTAGATTAATCATTTCTTTAGTAGTCCAAAATAAATGGAAGATTTATTAATGGATGTAAAGTCTACTTTTTTTTAGAAACTTACTTGAAGAGGAAGTTTATGTAGATCAATCTTTAAGTTATATGGTGAAAGGGCATAAAGACAAAGTGTTATAGTTGAAGAAATTCTTATATGGATTAAAGTAAGCACTTAGGGCATGCCTTCTATGTGAAGAAGATTAAGTACAGGAATATCTTAATTGCTTGCTTTTACGTAGATGATTTGATCTTCACGAGAAACAATCCAAGGTTGATTTAAGAACTCAAAAGTGTAATGGTGAAGGAGTTTGAGATAAGTGACCTTAGCCTTATGTCTTAGTATATTGGCATTGAAGAAAAGCAAAAAAAAGGAAGGCATATTCATCTCTTAAGAAGGCTATATAAGGGTCATTCTTAAAAAGTTCAATATTGATGAATGTGAACCTACTGAGATACCTATTGAATGTGGAATCAAACTATCCAAACATAAAGATGGAGAAAATGTGGATCCTACACTATTCAAAAGTATGTCCCTTAAAGACAGAATTGAATTTGGAATCCAATTGCCTATAACCACACATTTGAAAATGAATAAAAGAATCCTTTTGTATATTAACGGTTCACTTGATTGTGGTTTACTTTACTCACCATTTAATAAGTACCATCTTATTGGCTATTGTGATAACAATTAAACCGGAGATGTTAATGATAGAAAGCACCAATGGTTATGTATTTTACATGGGAGATACTATCTTTACTTAGATTTTGAAGAAGTAACGTTAAATATCGTGCGTGGTAGAAGCCTTTTGTGACCCTCTTCACTTGTGAAGCCAAGTACATAGCTACTAATTGTTGTGCTTGTCATTCCATTTAGTTAATGAGTTTTATGGAGGAGCTTCATATACCATAAGAAGAACCTACGAAATTTGATCTTCACGAGAAACAATCCAAGGTTGATTTAAGAACTCAAAAGTGTAATGGTGAAGGAGTTTGAGATAAGTGACCTTAGCCTTATGTCTTAGTATATTGGCATTGAAGAAAAGCAAAAAAAAGGAAGGCATATTCATCTCTTAAGAAGGCTATATAAGGGTCATTCTTAAAAAGTTCAATATTGATGAATGTGAACCTACTGAGATACCTATTGAATGTGGAATCAAACTATCCAAACATAAAGATGGAGAAAATGTGGATCCTACACTATTCAAAAGTATGTCCCTTAAAGACAGAATTGAATTTGGAATCCAATTGCCTATAACCACACATTTGAAAATGAATAAAAGAATCCTTTTGTATATTAACGGTTCACTTGATTGTGGTTTACTTTACTCACCATTTAATAAGTACCATCTTATTGGCTATTGTGATAACAATTAAACCGGAGATGTTAATGATAGAAAGCACCAATGGTTATGTATTTTACATGGGAGATACTATCTTTACTTAGATTTTGAAGAAGTAACGTTAAATATCGTGCGTGGTAGAAGCCTTTTGTGACCCTCTTCACTTGTGAAGCCAAGTACATAGCTACTAATTGTTGTGCTTGTCATTCCATTTAGTTAATGAGTTTTATGGAGGAGCTTCATATACCATAAGAAGAACCTACGAAATTTCTTATTAACCATAAGTCCTTACTAGCCTTAGTTAAAAATCCAATCTTTTATGACAAGAGTAAGCTTGTAGATTCAACGTACTATTTCATAAGAGGAGATGAAGTACGTGAAGACTCAAGAGTAATCGATATCTTAACAAAACCTTTACAGCCTGTTTGGTTCATGGAATAGAATAGATAAGGAATAGAATAATTATTTTTTGGAATAGAAAAGATGAGGAATATAATAGAATAAGTATTAATTTGTTTAGTTCAAGGAATGGAATAGATAAAGAATTTCTATTCTATTGTTTAGTTTGAAAATATAAACTTAGAATAGGAAAGGAATAACTAACAAAAAGACCAAAATATCCTTATAATAATAATAATAATAACTATTAACTTTATTATTCTTATTATTATTACTTATTAAATATTATTATAAATTATTATTATAAATTTTCTAGTTATTATTATTCATTTTATTATTAATTTTATCAATTAATTTTATTCTTATTTTTATTATTAAAATCCTTATTATGATTAATTTTCTTCTTCTTCTATTTGTTATTATTATTATTATTATTATCATTAACTTTATTATTATTATAAATTTTCTTCTTATTATTATTCATATTTTTTATTATTAACTTTATTATTCTTATTATTAATTAATTTTATTATTAACTTTCTTGTTATTATTAAATTTTTTCTTCTTCAAATTTATTTATTTATTTATTTATTATTATTTTTAACTTTATTATTCATATTATTATTAAATATTACTATAATTTTTGACTTATTATTAATTTTATCATTTATTATTATTAATTATTGTCACTGGCCTCTACAGATGGATGTCTGCTCTAATTCTTGAAAACGCTTCCCAATGACAGGCACTCCTTTTGCTTTGCCTTAAGCATAGACTGTAGTTGCTTTGCATATTTATCTTTCATCCGCAAAGCTTCAGCTTCTTCTCTGCAGTATTCTTCAAAAAACTAACAGAGAATGGAAACAGAGACAACGAAGGGTTAGAACAAGATAGTGGATTAAGCCGTGAAGAGTTAAGCGATGTGGAGGCGAGAGTAAGAGGAAATGGTAGAATGACTTCAATAGAGCGTGAATCTGGAGAAGAGAAGAAG
>JAOSBL010000211.1:31563012-31578700 GCA_027568915.1 Erythroxylum roraimae | reverse complement strand
TCTTTGTCATTAACCTCAAACATCATTAGCAATATTACCCACATACAACACTAATTTCCTTATTTAATTTCATTTCAAATTTCAAAACTTTTTCTCCTCTTTGCACAATAATAATTACCAACAATTTCTCATTTAATTCCATTTAAATAAATCAAATCTCCAAGAAAAGGTTCGGGGTCCAACAAAAAGGAAGAGTTTTGCCATACTGTCTCTGGAATCAGATTCTGATTCCTCTTCTGATGGCAAAGAAGCAACAATCAAAAAGTAGTATTTTTTGACTCTGGAGAAGAAGAAAAAGAAGAGGAAGAAGAAAAAGAAGAAGAAAAAGGAAAAGAAAAGGAAGAAGAAAGGGAGCTACTGAAAAGGGTGAGATTTCATATACCCATTCTCTCTCTACCTGTTCCTACTCCATCTTCCAAAACTTCTGCAAATCCTAAACTAGTCCTAAAAAGGAGAAAGCGCTTGAGGTGCACTGGGTAATAAATGACAATGGTTTAGACGAAGAACCTGTTTGATTGGTAAGACCACGGACTAGAGAAAGTGTTGCAAAGCAAGTTATATAAAACGAAACCCCTGAGGTAGAAAAGAAGAAAGAAGAAGAAGAATCAAGACAAAGAAAAAGGGAAGAGATACGAAAAGGAAAAGCACTCATGGATGAAGAGAACACCACCGAAGCTATTGCCAGGAATAAGTTATTTGTCAAAGAAGCTATGTTTGAAGATGTCCCTAAGGAAAAAAGGAAAAAAAGATAAGAAACTCACCATACTCAAAGGGGAGTCTTCAACACTAGTGAAATTATTCCACTGAATGGAAGCGGAAGCAAGGTATAGAATACAATACAAAAAGAGAAAGGTAGTTACTAGACGCATTTTGCCTCCCCTCCTTTTTGATGAAATTGGTATTCCTATCTCTCTATATTTAATTGTTTTTGGCTGGCAAAATTTTTTCAATTTGAATGAAACAGTGTGTGATGAATTGGTTAGATGTTTTTACATATACATGAGAAAAAGAAGAATTTCGTGGGAAGCTGGCAATCATCTCGTGGGTCCGAGAGTGAAAGATTTTGATCATAGAGGAAATCTTAGGGAACATTCTGAGCATAATTCCCAAAGGTAGGATTGACCTTCCCTATTATAAGTGGGACATTAATGACCTTGATATGGGAGGTGTTGTGGATTCTATATGTCTGAATACTGAGAATGCCCATGAAGGGAATCTTGGTGTAGACCACTGAACCTACTGCCAAGATGCCTTGCATCCATATCTGCTAATTCTATTTTCCAAGGAGTAGCTCAGTAGAAAGATGTAGTCTCTTGAACACGTATGTGATCTACAATCTGTTAAAGGGCAATAAGATGAACCTCCAGCAATGATCCTAAAATTTATGGTAGACAAAGAAGTCACATGAATACAACTGGTGGTCTATCTTATGCGATGTTGTTGACCAAGATTTTTGCTTATTTTGGAGTGTCATTTGATAATTTGAGTTAGTATGAACCAGAAAAGTTTCACTCTTTTATTCCCTACCAATGCAGTTACAAGCTGAAGGACAATGTATGGGTTGAAAGGAAGTCAGAAAGAGTATCAAATATCTTGAGTCCTACCCCACAAAAGTCAGTCCCTGTCGCACTCTAGAGCATGAATGACCTAATTCTGCAACAATTGAGGGACATTCGCTCTAATCAGGATCAAATGCGTGAATAGATTGACAACATTCAAAACTAAATCCTAGACATGCAAATTCTTCTTAGCAAACTTTTTGACTCTCTTAAGTGACATCATTGTTATTTCTAATTAGATATTTCTTACATACTTGTGATATCTTATCTTTCTTTGCTTGTTTAAGTTCTTTCCCCTTTTTTGATAATGACAAAGGGGGGAGTAAAGTTGATGATATATTTTTCCATCTGTGATATATTTTCAATATTGCCTTGATGATCCTTAATGATATATATTTGTGATTGATTTATTCTACTGTTAAACTTGTAAATTTTTAAATCTGTGATACACAAATAATAGGCTCCTTTCTTTAAAAGGCAGGCTCCTTCTAATTATGTCTGAATATATAAAGTTTACAGGTATCTTTCGAAATCCTTTATTATTATTTGAATTTTGAAAATATATGTATTACTGTTTGTCATCATCAAAAGGGGGAGATTGTTAGCTTAAGGTTTATATTTAACAATTTTGATGATAACTATGTAATATTTCAAAATTCAAATTGGATTTATTTCGTTATATAGGCAAAGATATAATTCTTAAAAGGAAATAAAATCATAGGATAATTGTTTCTTTTCTTACAGGAACCCTCTTTATGAACTTACCTAATTAGAAATGATTCCATAACATCCAGAATGATCTCACTAATTTGAATAATTAGCTCCACAAGCCTTGATAGAATGTTTATCTTAATGCCTGAATATCGAAGATTTTAGCAGAGATGATATCGACGATTAAGGAATGACTAGTTGAAGACAATGTCTATTTAGAGAAAAAGCCATAACATTTGCAAATAAGAGACAAATTTGCGAAATACTTTAGCAGCATCAATATCTATATTAAAATCCTTGTGTCTTAGAAAGTGAAATCACTCTATTAAGAGAGACTATTAAACCCTTTATATATTTCTTGTTGAGAGATTGTAGATGTTTGTTAAACACTACGAGTGTAGAAGGATGAAGAACCCTAAAAAATATGTACTTGTGAGCTTGGAGAGGCTCATGAAAATGTACTACTTGGATTTTATAGTGAAATACTCAAGGTAAATACTTGGAGACTGGGCATAGGTTTCGTTATAAGCCGAAGCAGTATAAATCGACCGTGTCACACTCTCTCTTTTAACTTTTAAAATTTTGCATTATAGTGTTTGTGTTTTAAACTTACAAGAGACTTTCAGTTTTACAATAGGCTCCTTCGGTTTTATATCGCTAGAGGTTCCTTTCGTTTTTGAAACAATTAATTGGCTCCTTTCGTTTTGAGCACTAACAGGCTCCTATCAATTAATAAGTTCCTTTTGTTTTTGAGCGCTAGTAGGCTCCTATTAATTATCAGGTTCATTTCCTTTTAAGCGCTAGCAGACTCCTTTCAATTAACAGGATCTTTTTGTTTTTAACATTAACAGGATCTCTTCGAAAGTTGTTAGGACCTTTTTATTTATAGACTTATTTTGTTGAAGAGGATATTATCAATTTTCAAGTACAAATTTTTTTTACACACAATTCTCTCTCTCCTTGCGTGTGTTTGCTTTATCATCTCTAACAAAAAAATTATACCATAAACTCTAGATAAATTAAAATTCTGGTAAAAAGAAAAAGGAAAATGTTTAGAGTCATTATCTACACGACTTTCATGATTCTCATTGTCGAATTAACTAAATTACCCATGTTTAGTATTAAATGATTTATGATATGCATAAGTAATTTGATCAATATGAAGTATAATAATCACAAGAATCATAAAAATTGTGATCATGTAATTAGATCTAAAAAATTGAAACAGACTTCGGAACTAAATATCTTGATGATAGTAGAAGAGAAGAGACAAATTTCATTCATAAATATTGTAGAAGAAAAAAAAAAGTATGTCGAATCTGAATCCATCTGCAAAGAGGAGCGTTTGAGAGAAGAAAAACGAAACAAGGTCAGGCTTTGAACTCTGAAATGGATAAACCAACAGAAAAGAAACAAATTGAAGGATCTCCCAAAGCTCCAATTGCAGTAATAGGACCATTTTGTAGAATATATCCGGTACCATCTAATATCATCATAACATTTGGACCATAGAAGTTCGTAGGGACTCTGATATTGGCTTTACTCCTTCCTTCTACACGACAATACAAAATGCCTTTCTTCACTTTGCCATTCGTTACTTGGTCCAATTTTGTATTTTGTTTTAACTTATGAATTTAATTATATGGAAGCTGTCCTCATCCAAATCACTAGAAAATGAAACGAATAAAAAAATAACCCTGTGCCGTTCTGCATCTCTTTTCAGTGCCGCACGAGAAATCCTATGCAACAACAGGTTTGAGTTTGATGCTGCCGAGAATGAAAGACTGGAAGCATTGCTTGTCAGTTGTCTCTGTTGGACCAATTTTTGTAAGGGGGAAAAAATAAGTACTAATCATCTATACGAACCTAACTTCGTTTGATCAGTCTCAGCTATGGCTGTTCTCAAGTCCTGGATTTCTCGTCTCCAATCAACCAATATTCATTTTCTTCTTAGTCTTTTCATCATCATCAGTTTTACTTCTGTCAAATCCTCTGCGGCTCCATTAAAGTTTAACTTTTCCAGGTTTGACCAAAATGATAATGAGATTTTCCTAGAGAGAGACGCGAGTGTGTCTGACGGAGAAATTCAGCTGACCTTGAACCAGCTTGACAAGGAACAAAGGGCAAGATTCGGTCGAGCAACTTATTCTAAACCATTGCATCTTTGGGACAGGCCCTCAGGAAACCTCACCAACTTCACCACTCATTTTTCGTTTATCATTAACTCGCTTGGCAGTGATGTGTATGCTGATGGGATAGCGTTCTTCTTGGCTCCGAACGGTTCACGGTTGTATCCTGACGCTAGAGATGGCGGTACACTTGGTCTAGCCAGAAACTTTTGGGTAGCTACGAATAAAACGGAGAATCATTTCGTTGCCGTGGAGTTCGATACATATCAAAATGAATGGGATCCAAAGCGCAATCATGTAGGTATCGATGTCAATTCGATGGAGTCTATCGTAAATGTGTCCTGGAATGGCGGTATTAAGCAAGGGAACAAGACGGATGTTTGGATTAACTACGATTCGAGCCTGAAGTTTCTTGATGTCAAGTTCACTTACATTGGAGAAGATAATTTGTCCAAAATTAGCAATATTTCAACTGCAGTTGATCTAGCTAACTATTTGCCTGAATGGGTTACAATTGGATTTTCTGGTACCACGGGATACTCGTATGAGATAAATACGATTTGTTCATGGGACTTCAACTCGACCACTGACATTGTTGAAAACCATGAATCTGACGTTGTTCTGGAACCTGCAGGTGGCAGATCAGCAAAAGAGAATAAATGGAAAATACAAGTGATAGCAGGATTGAGTATTGGAGCGTGTGTTATAATTACTGGTGTATTTTTGATATACTTCGTTTTGAAGAGAAAAAGGAAGAAACAAAGGAAAGCAGATTTTCCTCTCTTTGATGTGTCCTTTGGTGATGATTTCAAATATGGAACAGGAGGAAAGAACTTTTCGTATGATGAGTTGGTTACCGCAACCAATAATTTTTCAGAGACAGAGAAGCTTGGTGAAGGAGGATCAGGTGCAGTTTATAAGGGTTACTTAAAGGACCTGAAGTTGCATATAGCTGTTAAGAGAGTACTTAGACTGTCTAAGCAAGGAATTAAAGAGTATGCCTCAGAAGTAAAGATCATTAGCCGAATACGGCATAAAAATTTGGTGAAGCTTATAGGTTGGTGTCATGAAAAGGGACTGCTACTTGCATATGAATTTATGCCCAACGGAAGCCTAGATGCCCACCTATTCAAAGGGAAGAGCTTGTTGTCGTGGGAAGTCAGGCACAAGATTGCACAAGACTTAGCCTCTGCATTGTTATATCTACATGAAGAAGGTGACCAGTGTGTGTTACATAGAGATATCAAACCAAGCAACATTATGTTGGACTCAAATTTTATTGCAAAACTTGGAGATTTTGGACTGGCTAGACTTGTGGATCATGCAAAAGGATGTCGGACCACAATTTTAGCAGGAACAATGGGGTACATGGCACCAGAATGTTTCAAATCAGGAAACGCAAGCAAGGAATCTGATATCTACAGTTTTGGTGTTGTAACTCTAGAAATAGCTTGTGGAAAAAGGGTAGTGGAGTCATGGATGGATGAGAACCAAGCAACAATTGTTGAGTGGGTGTGGGAATTGTATTCAAAGGGAAAAATCCTTGAAGCAGCTGATCAAAAGCTATGTGGGAATTTCGATGAAGAACAAATGAAACGGGTGATGATTGTTGGCCTATGGTGTGTGCACCCGGATCGAAAACTCCGGCCATCAATACGGCAAGTAATCAATGTTCTGCTAAATTTTGAGACACCTCTTCCTGTAATTCCAACGGAAATGCCAATGCCATCATATCTTGCTCCTCCATCAAAGCCATCTTCATTCTACCACCTGTCAACAACTTCTGGTTCCGTTAACAGCAATGGAAGGCATGTTGACAGTTCAAACCACGGCGATAGGGAGATTCACCAAAACATGTAACATCTTTTGGCGATTCATTTTCTTGTATATATAGGCTCCTCGTAAGTATACAGTTTGCTCGTTGGCAATCAATTCTTTTCTTAAAACTTTCACTTGGGAATTGAAGTAATTACAGGTTCTAAAACCACTTCAATCTTAGCTTATTTTAGATCATATGATCTTGTGGATATTTTTATATTATTATTATTGCAAGCTTTTAGATCGTTTCGATAGGTACATATTGCTGTAAATGATATGAAGCCGATTTCGAGCAAGGATATCTTGTTATTTCTTTAAGCATTTTTAGTCCAATCAGGCGAAGTTTCAGGTTGTGAATAGGCTAATGAGAATTGGTTTAGAAAGGACGAGTTCTACTTCTAAGAATTGGTGATATAGTATGTTTCCCGAGTAGAGTTTTGAAAATAAATTCAAACTACTGGCAGATTGCTACTTCGCTTATAGTAAAGCAGCTGGAATCTTGACAGATGTGGACTATAACAAGTAGAAGAAATGGCTGAATACTGCCTATGCAGGAAAAGTAAAAAATAAAAAACTGGAATCCATCACAATATATATTACGTTCATTCTTTCCTGCCTGGCTACTTTGGATTGTCTTTTCTCAGGGGAAAACCACGGAGTTTGAGGTGGTCGGTGGTTTACTTATTCACCATAGAAGATGATAAAAAAAAGTTTTTAAAAAATATGAGTCGGGTTACGAACTTTTTCTCTAATTTATATTATAGGAAAGTCCCACATAAAAATAAGAATCATAAAAATAATAATTTATTAATTCATGTAAATTAGTGTGTTAATTATGCTGCATAATGTGCATCTATAGGTTCAAATAAATAATTATTATTATTATCTCTAGTATTACTTTGTATCATAATATTATTCAAATGATACTTATTACAATTTGAATAAAGTGTAATAGCGGTATCAGAAATAACTGTAATAACTTACTTAGAGTTTTGATAAAATATTGAAGTGCAAATTGTAAATATTTTATGACTAATAATAATTATAAATTAAATAAAATTTAAAAATAAATTATTTTTATTTAAATTTATTTTAATATTTTATATAATATTTATTAATAAAGTACTAATAAAATATTTTATTTTTTAAAATAAATAATTTTAAAATTATTATTTATAAACTAATATTTATTTTATATATTTTTAGTTATTAAATCAAATTTTATTTGAAATTTAGATATTTTAAAAATATATTTTTAATTTAATTATATTTATTAATAATTATTAAATTAATTTTATAAATTAAATTAAAATTGTGATTATTGTTAATTATTATGATTTGTGGAGATAGGGTTAAAAATATACAGTATAACTGTACAATATGACAATGAACTATTTTGTAATTTTTAAAAATTTTAAGGTCTATTTCATAAATTTAAAACATTACCCGAAACGGTACCCGGTATTAATCAGTACCATTATAGTACCGTACCAGAACCCAACCTGGTACTAAGTTCGGTATAGTATTCATAACAGTGCTCTAATGACCACCGGTCATACTACTAGTTCTATTATATTTCTAGAAATTCATTAATGTCGAATATTGCTACTAGTTACTAACGATGATTATCCTTTTTAACTCTCAATTCATTCAACTTGATTTTTCTATATTCTTTTTGCTAAGTCTCAACTATCATGACCTTTGGCTTATCAAACATGGTATGTATATATGGATTAGCACATAATATTGCAAAAATTACAGCCTAAACACACATAAAAATAACTTACTAAAGTAAATATGTTAGGTAAAACACAAAAACTAACAAAAAATCTTGTAAACTTGAACTCACCAGGCTTAAACATGACACTACCGTCAATGACAAACAATTAAGCCATCAAACTCAAATAAATAGGGTAATTAAGGTTTAGATTTCTCCCCTAATTTTATGTAATTTTGGTGAGGTAAAACTCAAAAAATTCACATAAAAATTTTACCTATAAAATGAAATACAAATTAGTAAAAACCTAGAAAATAAGGAAATCAAAATTAAAAAAAAAAAAGAAGAGTTAGAATCGTTGAGTTGCTTAGAATCATTATGTTGCCTCCCAAAAAGCATTTTTTATATAGGTCTTTTGGTTGGACATCCCTTTAAACTCTTTACTCATCCAAAATTGCAGTTTGGTTGAGCTTGCTTTTTTTTAAATTAAAAAATTTGATTGATAGAGAAAATATTGAAGTACAACATTACGAGAGTAGTATTATTCTCCTACAACAAAACAACAAATATAATTGACATTCTCAAATAATTAAAATGACAACCTCCCAAACAATCAAACCAACTGTAATGACGGCGTAGTAAGAGGAAAAGTAGACACTAGAACATTGAACAACATACCCAGCGCAAGGTCGAATGAAAAAGAGGTACATGTCGAAGGTTCTGGTATTTCCAAATTAGAGCTATAAGAACAAAGGTGATTAGAGGTCTTCTCGGCACACTACCATCTAACCAAGGGTAAGAAAGATCAATCATAGTGCATCTCCTTCTTCAATCTTCTTCATTCATCAAACCTACCTAAATTAGGGATTGGGTAGAGGATCTTTCCAGAAGAGATACACTAGGAGATGTCTGATCTCCAGGCCTTTATGTTGCTCATCCTCACTACTCGATGATCAGAATCAGTTCTGATGTTGCATGGACCAACGTTCCTATTCAGCACTTATATTCGTGCTTTATGCTGCAAAAGGTGAGAACTCTAGAACTATTCGCAGCTTACAAGGGCCCTTGCTCCTCCTTCAGGGATGTTCTTACAAAAGTTTATAGATCTACTATGTCATGTGATTATTTGCCCCTACCACATATTAATTGATTCTCCACGATGAGGCTAGATTAGGGCATCACATATTAATTGATTCTCCACGATGAGGCTAGATTACGGTAGACTCTTTCAGAACTTAGGGTACATAGAGTTTCTCTCTGATCCCACCAATTAGAGAGAATAGAACCTCATTTATGGAGTATGCAATATTTAAAAAATGCTTGATATTTCTCTCTCGCCAAATGTGCTTGATTGAGGAGGTGAAGTTAAGAACGTGGTTTAGCTTCAGAAGCCAATCAAAAGCTTCCACGAAGGTGTTACCTGCATTAACAAAACACAAGTATTGAATCTTTTCCTATATAAACCGGGAGAAGGGATATAAGAAAAATAGGTAGTTCCTTGATTATTCTTCTATCTCACAGAGGACACAAGTAGAATTAGAAGAAATGTAGAGCATTTTATCCATTATGCTTAGTTTATTCAGCACAGCAAGCCACAGAAGGATGGAGTAGCTAGGCATGAGTGACTTGTACCAAATAATAGGAAACTAGATCTGCCTTGGATTATTCTGATTTTACCAATTTCTGAATTTCGCAATACTGAAGGTGTTTGGAGGTAGATTGATACATTGGAATGTGTCATTTCTTCCCAAGTTAGGATAGTAATTAGAATGAGGTGCTACAAATCCAAGGGAATATTCCATTGGCCATCTAGGATGATAGAATTCACTTTAGAGTTGATAGAAAGCCCATTCCAATACTGAAGAGCTTGAGGAATTCTAATTAGGGGGCCTTTACCAGTCCAATTATCAAACCAAAAGTAAGTTTTGTCTCCATTTCCAACCTTACAAAACACCAAAGGTTCTAAGATAGATCTTAATTTCAAAAGTTGAATCAAGGATCAAGAAACGGAAGGTTTTAAAGGAATAGAACAAAGGTTGGATCCTTTAAAGATATAGCTATGGAACCATCTAATCCATAAAGATTTTTTATCCAAAAGGTTGTTCCATAGATTTTTAATCAAGGCTAATCTATTAAAGGTTCCAACTAAGGTCAATCCTAGACCTTCCTTCTTTTACATACTTTTGACCATTTAACCTTAGCAAAGTGGTTATTCGAGTTTAAGTTCCCCTATAGAAATATTCTAATTAGTTTGTCAATGGTTTTAATGACTCCTTTGGCTAAGGTTATGTTCGAAGAACAATAAACATAAAGGGACTTTAGAATGGATTTAATGAGTTGCAATCACCCACCAAAAGAGAGAACCTTATTAGACCACATACTCAATCTCCTTTTTATTTTTTCTATTAAGGGAAAGTGTTTAGAGAATTGTATCCTTTTTGTGGTAATGGGTAGGCCCAGAGAAGTCAGAGGAGTTGGCTTCCTATTTATACCAGCAATTAAAGATATTTTATTTTCCATCATAGTTGCATTGGCAGCTAGATTGAAATGGCTCTTTCTGAGTTTGACCTCTAAACCTGAAAGGTCTTTAAATAAAGACATTGTTAAGATGAGCAATTCGATATATTTACTATGGGCCTTAGAAAAGAGCAAAAGTCCATCAGCAAAGCATAAATTGATAAGCCCTATCATATTACATTTGCTATGAAATTTGTAGTCCTTGCTATTACCCACTTTCTAAAGAATCAATTGACTTAGTACCTCCATGCATATGATAAAGAGATAAGGGGAGATGGAATTAATAAGCCCTATCATATTACATTTGCTATGAAATTTGTAGTCTTTGATATTACCCACTTTCTAAAGAATCAATTGACTTAGTACCTCCATGCATATGATAAAGAGATAAGGGGAGATGGAATCTCCTTGTCTCAATCTTCTGGCACTCTTAAAGATATCAGTATCCATATCATTAACTAGAACTGAATGAGATGGAGTAGTAATAAAGGCCTCAGCCATCTAATAAACACATTTGGGAATCCCAAAATCCTCAAATTCTGAAGGATAAAGTCTCATTCCATATGATCAAAAGTGTAACACCCCCTATACGGAACCTATGACCATCTATACATAAGGTAACCAATTTCCTATACATACATTCACGACATGCATTTCAATTCAATGATATACATATACAAATTACAAAACTCCCCAATGCTTAACATTACCATTTAACAGTAGTAAAACATCTTTACATTGACATGGTAATCCAAAAGAAAACATACAATTTCCTTTTTTATTACATGCGCAATCAACTGTAAATAAAAACACCTTCCACAAGTACTTTTTCTTCTATCTATTGGCCTTGGTCCCTACAGGTGTTCCATGTACCTCACTCTTATGACTTAGATCTACATGAATTAACACCCGTTCTAAGCTTGAAAGCTTAGTGGCAAAAACACTTAGTTTAGATGATCACTCACAGTGGCCATCCACCAAGCACACACGTTAAGAAATATCACAACTCATATACCATAAATTCAAATTCATAAACCAAACATTGATATTCATGCTCATGTAAACAATGATAGCATACTTAAGCAAAGTACATAATGCAAATATGCTTTAACATATTGTCCATATACTGAAAATGCACATTTATAAGTCAAATATTGATATTCAATGCTCATTGATACAAATTTTCAATATAATTGCATATCATTACAATTCATCATTACAACCAATACAAGTGCTCATCATTACAAATTATTAATATTGTCGTGTTGTATTTCTTATTTATGACTGTTAAGTTTCCTTTATGTGTTAAGCCTGCACATATTTTGTGGGTGTGGATAACGGGTGCTATAGATACCCGCAAATATCGAATTATGGATACCCGAAAGTATTAAATTGTGGATACCCAAAGGTATTAAATTGTGGATACCCGAAGGTATCGAACTGTGGACACTAGCAATATCAAACTGTAGCAGCTGCACTGTAACCCTATAGGCATGCCTATGTATCCACAACTAAGACAATAGAGTAGACATTATAAAATCTCCTTTAACCATTTGCCAATGTCACAATTCATATATTGACAAGTCATCTGATATACATTCAAGTCATAAAATATGTATATGTGTTATACATGAAAGTCATAACTTATCACCATTAAAAAGGTGTCAAAATTGCACTTGTATAATCATCCTATACACATATGAGTAATGAATATGCATACAAATCATTTATGTACATGTAAATTTTATTTGGAATGCATTATGCTCAATCTTATATTCCAACGTTTAATCTCCCAATTCACATGTGCTAAGTCCTATTTCATTTATTTCTAGGTGTTTTAAAATTTTCATACACATTCATAAAGGTTCGAATAAGATGCAGTAGAAATCAGAAACAAAAACAATTTCACGATTGTGACAGACACTTTCTCTGTTCATACTACTACTTGTTCCTTAATATTCATATACAAAACGTTAGAACTGGATTTCTAGATCTTCTAAAAATTTCTCCCTCTGTGTCTCTCGTTTCTATAGCACTAGCAATCAGGTCATTTGGACTCGTAACTCATGATATATAGAGCAAATATCACAAGCTGCTCCAAAATAGAGGCATCATCAGGTCACCATTTTCGATCTCAATTTTCAAGGTCATAAAGCTAGAATTAAGTCAAAGTATCCTCTAAATATGTTTAGATCTATGTCTTAGGTTTCATATGCAATTAAACACACAATTTGGAGGTCTGTAGGCTGAGTTATGACTCAAACAATGTAACTGGTTCAGCAAACCTTGGATAGAATTCCACTACACGATACTCTCTTGTCATATTTAACAAATTATATGCAAGATAACACCAAAATAACACTAAAGCATCATCCCAACAACCATTCCATATCCAAATGAATCTTTTTACACATTCAAATGTACACAAATACAGAAATTAACTAAGTGAAGTCCCAAACCTTAAAATTGGCAAAGTAGTTCTTCTAATGCTTTTCCTTCCCTTTCTCTTTATCTTTGCTTGTGAAAAATGATGGGATGAAGAAGGTGAAATGGAGAGAAGAAAATTCTGAAGTTAAGCCATCAAAGTGTCGTCCATCTCCCCTCTCCATATGCCTTTTCATGGATTGTCTAGTCTTAGACACATGTTTCAATCCCATTGGACCATATGTCACAATCCTATTGGACCATATGTCATAATCCTATTGGACCATATGTTACAATCCCATTGGACCACGTGTTACAATGCTATTGGGCCATGCGTTGCAATGATATTGGAACATGTGTTACAATTCTATTGGACATGTGTTACAATTCTATTGGACCATTTGTTACAATTCTATTGGACCATGTGTTATAATTCTATTGAACACACATACTTTAATTTTATTGGTCCATGAGTTGAGGTTAGGAAACTTATATATTGGTCCTTCTTTTTCCTTTAATTCCCATATCGACCCATAATCTTATCAATTGATTTCATTCTCCTATGTCTTACGTTTCTAATGGCATAGATTTCATGCAATTTGGTTAATTATATCAGGAGTTATACCCCAAAAATTACAGGTTGTTTGAAAACAAGAACAATAGTCAGAACTCAACTTCTAAACAGAATTCAAAACTCTTAGAGGCAAAATTAGATTTTAGTTCCTTTATGAAAGTTTTAAACCTATGTCTCTATTTTAATATCCAATTGAAATTATCCAATCTGGAGGTCTACAGGCCAAGATATAGCCAAATTACAGAAATTTGTTTAGTGGAACCTTTCCATTCAGCGAGGTACACATCCCAAATCAACTAACTTTGGTTTTATCATGTAAGAGCAACACAAAAATACATCCAATTTAACCCAAAAAATCTCATTTGCTTATGTAATACTTCTTTATCAATTCCCCTCACATCACATTCATAAATCCAAGAAAACATATCAAAAATTTCCATACATATCTCACATCTAGGTATGTATGTCTATGTCGAAGTAAAGAAATTATCCATTTACTTTTGTCTTTTACACTGAGTACCACATTATATCTCTTACTATACTTAGATGTACTTAATTCATTATGTTCACTTCTTAATACACCCTATACATGCTACAATACTTCCAGAGTATATGTTGGGGCGTTTCAAAAAGCCTTCTTAAAGTCCACTTTTATGATACAATTAGGAGGGTTATTCTTCCTTTGATACCCTTTCATCGGTTCTTGAACAATAGAGATATTATCCGCAATCTTTTTACCATGTAAAAAGGAACTTTAATTATTATAAATTAATGAATCCAAGACAATCTTCAATTTATTTGCCAAAATTTTTGGTACTGCTGTCGCCTGCAACCAAATTTAAAAGAAATCACTTCCGTTAATACAATTAAATGTAATAGTGGTAAGTGGATATCGTTCCCATGAGAAATTTTTAACGGTAAAAGTTAGCGAGTTTAAAACTAAAACAAGTAACGAAATGGGGGGGGGGGGGGGGGGTTTTTAATTCACAAAAAATTAAGGAAAAATACAAGAAAAATCACAAATCAAAAGAAATAATTGGATCTGAAAATTGAATGGGAAATACCTTGGTTTTCGAGTCACTGATGTTATTACGCTAAAATAGATCCTCGATATAAAATTTTAATCATTAATAAACATTCATTGGGGATGTTTTTTCTTAAGTGTAATGACTAGAAACATGTATCCTAGAATTCTTAATAAAACATCACCTAGATACGATAGTAGGTTCAATTGAATAATAGCTTTACGAATTAAGAAACCAGTGAGCAAGAGAAATACATGTACGACATGCACTCAATCAAGCGAATATCTTCTTAGAATTTCTAACTCTAACGTAAAGAAGGTAATCCTAATTACTACTCATGATTAACGAAACTGAACGTCATATTTCATTAATCTAGCTATTGAACGAATTAATCCCTAGTTGCGTACCTAGAAATCAATCAACTCAATTAGAAAAAGTAATTCGGAAGATATTCAATGTTCATCAACATCATAAACTTTATTGAAACATCTCACACATAATAACAGATAACACAGCTTCCCTCAATCAAGAAAAGAAGTTTAGCTATTCATAACGAAAGTAGAAATCAACGAAATAATAACATAACAAGTCTCCATCCCTGGTCTTTCTTGAAAAATATGAAAATATAGAAGAAAAAGTGCAGAAAACGCAAAAACAACTAAAAGAAAAATGCAGAAAACGAAAATCTATTCTAAACAAAGGCTAACGTGAACAGTCACGTTTTCCCCTATTTAATGCCTCCCGATCCCTTCCTTTTTTATCCTATCTTGCAGATCACGTTTCCCCCATATTCAGATTGTGAATCTCCATCAATCTTATCTTAAAAGCTTACAAGAATCTTAAAATGGCAAAGGATTAATCACAAGCATTCACAAAGTACCAAGTAAAAGAGACACTCAAATTAAAATTTTGAGAAAAACACATGACACAAAGGGTCACAACTACTCATACTAACTCATGCTACTATGCTTTATTGCTTTTTTCCTTCTTCTTCTTCTTTTTTTACTTTTCTTTTTCTATTTTTCTGATTGTTTTCTTTTTCCCTTTTCATTCTTTTTCATTTTTTTGGGCTTGAATAATGCTAAACGCAAGGGAAACAATAAAAACAAGAGAAAATAATAAATACATGAGTAAAACTACCTATAAAAATATCTCAGAACACAATACAGAACAAAAGTCCCAAATTACTCAATGCTTCATTCAACTTGTGATAG
>JAOSBL010000211.1:31527690-31544756 GCA_027568915.1 Erythroxylum roraimae | reverse complement strand
AACTACTGATACTCCTATATTTAAGGGATATTATTCTGAGCATATCTTATCAAGTCTAACTACAGATTACTACTTTTCACTACTTCAAACAGAATCAATCTCAACAAAAAAGATTTATTTATCCTCTAAAATATTTTTGAATCATTTTTCCAACAAACAGCAAGAGTTCCTTGCAAGCTCAAAGCATAGAACTTACCTTTGAACCCAATGGCATTAGTGAACCGCATAGATCGATCTGTTATGCAGGACTTTGAGCAATGAGGATCAGCGATAGTGCATTCTTGTTTGATCCAACCATCTTCGACTCCATGCCCAACTTTACAGAAGGCAAAAGCTGGGCTAGTTACTCCTGTCACAGCCAACATCAGATACCTACGAGTGCTCACAGGTGAGGGAGACAGAACTGCACATACAAATGGATACTTCGAATCCCATGATGGAACACGCCACCATAAACGTCTAGGTGCCTCCCACAGAAAATAAGATACATCATGTGCCAGCAGAAGACCCTGTGAACAACCCACTAAACGCAGCCTTGGATGTTGAGGTCGGCCTCTATAATACCAAAAGTAAAACCCAGTCTTAAAATGTATAGCGAAGTTGTTAGGCTTTTTGTCAGCACATCCATCGTCACCATCATAAAGCTGAAGCAGTGGTTGAGTAGAATTCGCTGAACATTTTTTATGTTCTCTTATCCATGACTTAGTCACACCCTTGAAGGAAATATGATTCAATAACGTGTAGTCCCATGCAATTAGGTTGATAACTTGCTGAGGAAGATGAGGCCATAATCTCGGATCGTCTGTTTCTGTGGCAATCAATGGAACATGTTTGTTGTTCTTCTTATGTTCCTTTCGATGCATTGTTGCAAAAAGAAATGTGACAATGAGTGGCTTGACAGGGACCTTCTTTGGAAAGGTTCTTATATATAGTTTCATGTGCGTGGCCTCCAAGGACTTGGATAAACTTACCAGACACGTTCCAATCTGACTTGGGTGAGCCCTTGGAGGACAAGTTCTTCTCCCACACCGCCCCCACCCCAACTGAAAATCGTAAACTATACGTGGACAGTCTACGCTTTGCTGATAATATATAATTATTTTAATATTTTTTATTTAATAAATAATAAAATTTATATATGATTGAAGTATAACCTATGATATCCTTGAAAAAAACTAGTATGACGTTACTCTTTATATTATTTATATTAACAAAAAATTTAGTATTAGACTATTTTTATTAAATATTTAAATATTTTAGTGTTATTTCATCATAAATAATAAAAATAAAATTTTTAATAAAAATGATCATTAATGATAACTAAAAATTGACCATATTATTGAGTTTTTATCTAATATGTAGTTTTAATTTTTACAGAAAAAGTAAATCTTAAGTAGAATTATTTAACGGGCTTGGCAGAACAGGCTTGATAAAGATTCCATTAATCAAGTATGAAGTGCCTCTAAAACCATTTTTTCAAGTAATTACAGTAACAATGCTAATACACCATCAAATTAAAAAAGAAAAAGACAAAAAAAATGTGTAGGACTTGCGCTAACAAGGGAGATTCGGTCGCCTAATACTCTCAAGAGCTGTTTCTATCTAGGACAAATGGATTGTAATTTATCTCATTGATTTACCTTCTTTACCCTTTAATTTATTTAATATTTAATTCTTAAGTTAATTAAAAGAACCATTATTTATATACAAACAATTACTCCCTGAAAATAAATATTTTATTGCTTGAGAACTTCTACATCACTTCACAATGTGCAATCAAATTTCACATTATGCTAATTTTTGGATATATAAATATACTCTTAATTATTAAATATGATAAAATTTGGTATTGAGTTACAATTTTAAAAACTTCCATAAAATCTTAAATAAAAATTTGAATATAGGATCTCCAAAATTTGGAGAGGCAGTATCAACCATTAAGTTATTACATCTTTAAGTTACTAAAATTAGATGTAACATTCATTCATTATGGATGTATTTATATATCAACACGAAAAGAGTGTAGGAACACTTAATATTGAAAAGCATATCCTTCTCTATACTTTGCGACCATCTTGTTTGTGATTATTCTATATACTTTGTGAACATCTTGTTTCTGAGTATGATCTACTTTTTCTAAAATCCAAGGACACCAAACAAAATTTCAAGAAGGCATGTATATATATAAGCTACATTGCTCCCACTGGCTCATAAATCTTAACTATGGCAATCCTCCACAGCTCACATACCAAACTGCCCAAGTGTCAATCTTTCCATGCGATCCACACGGTCCTATTCTGAATATTCTCTCTCACGGCCCAGGCATCCATAGAAAGCAGCAGTTTCAGCTTCACGAGCTTCACCTCCAACATGCATGACATAAACTTTGAGGGAGATGCATATGCAGCCGAACCTGTCGTCGAACTCACCAAAAATTTTGAAAATATTCCCGTAAGTAGCATCGGTCGAATCACATATAGCAACCCGATTCACCTATGGGACAAAGCTACTGGTCATTTAGCAGACTTTTCGATGCATTTTTCTTGTGTCATCAACTCCAGAGGCAGCTTCTCAAGGGCAGATGGAATCACAGCTTTCCTTGTTCCGACAGGATCTTATATCCCAACGTTGTCAGGAGGAGGATATTTTGGTCTCTTCTCAGATTATATGAAGTCTAACTTTGTTGCAGTGGAGCTGGACACGTTTTGGAATGATTGGGACCCCGAAAATACGGAGGATCACATAGGTATCGATACCAACTCGGTGCTTTCAGTCAAAACAGTGAATTGGTCCTTAAATGACATAGAAAATGGAGGCCGAGTCGAGGTTTCCATTCACTACAACTCAAGCTCGAAAAACTTGAGCGTTTCGGTGACGAACGGTGATTATAAAACCTATGCAGATATTCATACATACAACCTCAATTTGATAGTAGACATGAGAGATCATTTGCCAGAGTGGGTTACAGTTGGCCTCTCTGCAACTACCACTACGATGTTTTTTGAGAAAAACGAGATTTATTCATGGGACTTCGTTTCCAAATTGCAAGTTCATTCTAGAGGTAAGGGTCTTCCATGGTTTGTTTGGGTAGCTATAGTGGCCGCTGTATTGTGTTCTCTTCTTGCTTTTGGTACCTGTTGTCGATTTTTCTATTGGAGTCCTCCAACAGATAGAACAGGAGAGTTTGAAGAGGATTCTGGGCCAAAGAAATTTAGGTTCAAATCTTTGGTAGTTGCAACTAATAACTTCAGGAATGAAATTGGAAGAGGAGGGTTTGGGAGGGTTTTCGAAGGTCTGATGAGGGGAACTGAGACCAAAATTGCTGTCAAGAGAATTACTTTCAGGCCTTCTTCGTTCAGTTTCAAAGATTACAAGTCAGAAATAAAAACCATTGGCCAATTGAGACATCGGAATTTGGTACAACTAAAGGGCTGGTGTCGTGAAAAACAGGGTTGGTTTTGCTTCAAGCAAGAAGTGTTGCTCCTTGTGTA
This sequence comes from Erythroxylum roraimae, assembly GCA_027568915.1. Lineage (NCBI taxonomy): Eukaryota > Viridiplantae > Streptophyta > Magnoliopsida > Malpighiales > Erythroxylaceae > Erythroxylum > Erythroxylum roraimae. Next base: position 31,541,265 of record JAOSBL010000211.1, on the reverse strand, counting down.
CGAGTTTATGGAAGGAAAGAGCCTGGATTTGCATCTTTTTAATCAATCTCGCCTCTTGACATGGGATCAAAGGAAAAGAATAGTGTCAGGCTTGGCAACAGCGTTACGTTACATGCAAGAAGAATGCGATCCATATGTGGTACATCGAGACATAAAGTCAGCTAATGTCTTGTTGGATTCAGAGCTGAATCCTAAGCTAGGTGATTTCGGACAGGCTAGGCTTGTCGAACATGAGCATGCGGCACGTACCACGGATTTGATCGGAACAGATGGGTACATGGCTCCAGAGTATTGCCAGAATAGGAGGCCTACTAAGGAATCAGATGTGTATAGTTTTGGCATAGTTGTTTTGGAAATAGCATGTGGAAAGCGAGCAGTCTTTGAATGTCTGAGAAATGGCAGAAATGGTAGATTGAGATTGCTTGTATGGGCTTGGGAACAATATGGGGCAAGAGACAACGAAGAAACGATTCGCGCCATAGCTGATCCGCGATTAAATGGAACATACATTTTGGAAGAAATGAGAAGGTTGATTGTTGTTGGCCTAGTTTGTGCTCATCCTAGTTACGGCGATCGCCCTTCAATTGGAGAAGCCATTGATATGCTTGAAGGTAAAGTTCAATTGCCCACATTGCCTTCACAAATGCCATTGCCACCAGACATTGCTGCTCTTCAAGCCACTGCTTTGGAAACTTCAGGACCTCCATCACAAGTTGGCGATATTCTTGACGGAGTCCATACTACCGACTTTCAGACAGCTGAATCCTCGGAATATAATACTGCACCTTCTAATGATATTCCTTAGATGAATATGTTTCAAAAAGTTTCTGTTTACGTGTGCCACGAGCAATCTTGAAAATTAGTTATTAAATTAAATTCCTTGAAATTGGTTTAATCAATTAGAATTTCGTATCAATTTCGACATCTGAATTCTAATTTTCAGGGTACTAAATGCAATCTAATATCTAAAGACATGCATGATATATTGAAATGAAAGACCACATACAGAAGCTGCTATTTTTAATGATTAAAACATTTCTGGAAATTAAAAAACAGCCATTGGAAAATAATTGTTAGCAACAAAAAATGAGAAAACTCTTCCGTTGAAATTTAATTCAACCTAAATAGCCTCTCATTCAGGAGGAAGCAGTCCTAGAGTGTACTTACTCGAAAGAGTGAAAGCCATGGAGAATACTTTGGCAAACTTCAGTTTACAAGTTCCTTGAAAAGGACTCTGGCCAGTCTTTTCTTTATATATTTAATTTTGTAATTTTTTATAAATAAAAATTGTGAAAAAATGGCATCACATGAGTTAGCTTAACCTCTAAGAAGTTATGTATTTTTATAATTTACATTATGTGTTGGAGAATGCTTGAGTTCATCGTAAAAGGCCAAAAAGTATAAGAACAACATCTCATTAGTTTAATCTTTGAATGTATGGTCATAGTACATTGGAAGAATGACCGTGTATTCTTATGCTACATTTCTTCATCATTTCAGTGTTTTTATCGTTTTATAAGAAAACTATTTGCAAAAATAAAGATGGAAGAAGGGAAGAACAAACAAAGACTTCGAAGACATAAACTGATTGATAGTGATGAGCAATGCAGAAAAAACAAAATGTAAAGACAAAGAAACAAATGAGGGACAGATCAATGCTTAAGCAAGAGCGGCAGGGACATTTCGATTCCTTTACTGTACCAATCCATCTAAAGCATGGCTACGTACAAAGAAATTTTTTAAAAAAGTATGAAATACAAATTATATCGTATAATAATATAATTCAAATTTGAGTTTGATTGAAAATTTGGCCAATTCAAACCTAATTTATTAATTTTGAATTTAAAAAGTCTATTTATTATTTTTAATGGATAATTAATAATTTTAACTCAATTAAATAAATAATATAACTTTTTGGTGTTATTTTAAAAATAAATAATCTCTTAATGCTATATGTAAACCATGGAATAAAAAATCAAGGCATGTATTTTATTTGTTTTTACTTCTTTAAAAACTAAAATAACTTTTCATTCATCCCATTAGAGAATTAGTACATAATAAGTTCCACATCTCAGCTAGTGACAGGACAATAAAGTATTACCAAATCTACTCATATTTAACTAGGACGGTAATTAGGGTGGCTTAGACTTGGTTTGATTCCTCATTCTAAAGTATGATCAAATTCATACTGAATAGCGTGATAATCAAATTCTGGCAATTTGATATTTTCCAGAATTTGATATTTAAAAATGACCTTATTTTAAGAAAATTTATAAGCAAACGTCATTTAGTTAATTAATTTTTCATTCATTAAATAAAATAATATTATTTTATTCAAATCAATTTTAACTTGATTATATCAACCCTTTTAAACTCAAGTTGAACCTAAATTTTATTTAATTTAAAATTTTCTTATTGACTTCAAAATAAGTCATATAAAATTAAAATAAAGCTCATTAACTTTAGACTAAGTTAAATAAAACCAAAATATGCAGAAATAGATTTAAATACACCCTTTTGACAACCTGACATTGTAATTTCGCTGTATAATCATTTCCATTCTGTAAATGATCTTCATTTATTGATGAGTATGGTTCTAAATTTGTTGCTTTATTTTATGAAAATTTTAATATCTGAAAAGATGATTATAATTACCTTTTAAAAAGAATAGAGTTATTTAAGAAAAAAAGATCCAATATATAGAAGGAAAAGAATAGAAAACGGTAACAAAAAATAAACATCAATTTTTCTTTTTTTTGAACGGTAACGAATGCGCTCAGTACATATTATTAAAATCCATTGTTAAAACGTCATACAAAAAGGAAGGAAGGCATGCCCCTCACTCAAAACTAGACATAGAATTAGCTGCCCTAGCTATTGTATGAGCAACCTGATTTGCTGGCTTCCTAACAAACGCAAAAGAGATAAAAGCTATCTCCTGAAGGAGAGCCTTACAATCATGAATAACCCTCTAATCTTTAAAATTAAAAAAATTTCTTTTAGTTTTTAATTTTCAAAAAATCATTCTCTTAAATAATAATAACAACATACGCATAATATGAATATCAAAAGCGTACTAATCAAATATCACTAATATGATAATCTAATTCAACTTTTAAATATAACTTGAATGACTTAAGTTTAACTTAATTTAACAATTTGAGATGATTATAATAAATTATTAGTTTGAATCTGATTATAATAAGTTGTTAGTTTGAATCATATTTAATTTTGCGATTTGAGTTTAAGAATTAGATTAAATTATCATATAATTAACATTTAAATAGTTCATGTTTGATATTTATATTACATATATTTTGCTGTTATTTTTATTTGAAGTCTAAAGGATAGAATTTTCCTGAAAAACTTAAACTAGAAAGAACATTTTTTAGAATTTTAAATATTTGAGGAATTCTTAAACTACATGAAATATTTATGTCTTTTCCCTGGCCACAATTCTCAACCTAATATTAGATTATCATTAAGAGAAAATGAGGGAAAAGAAGAATAGGTGTCATTTTCAATTCAATCTACTTAATTACATTTGAATTCTTTAAATCAAATATAAATTTCAAGTTTTTATTTATTAAAACAAATGAAAAACCATAATTGGAATATAAATTACAAGTAATTTGAGTAATTTCATGGTCTCAATTTGACTTGGGACTTGGGACTTGGGCCACATGGGGCTTCAGTAGGACTTGGGCTCTTTTAAGTCTCAAGAGCAATTACACCTTGAAGGAATTGCGTAATTGTCATTCCTGAGGGGCAGCTCTAATTCTACCACGAAGCTGATGGTAATATTAATCTGAAGAGTTGAAGTTCCTTCATAAGATCTAAAAGATTGGACCATACACAATACAAAATGGGATTGCATCACACTAATACATTTCACAAATAAACGAAAATTTCATTTATATCTCCAAAACGTTGCAAAATCGGCAAAATGTTAGCCCTTAAGTTTGATGAATGTGTATTATAGAAAATTGTTATACCTTAATTTATAAAGAATATTAATGATTATTTTAATTGTGATTTTCTTCCATTGAATTTTAATACTTTCATATAATTAATTTTTAGTCTATTTAATATATATTTTCAATCACTTAGAATTATAAATACAATTAAAAACCATATTTGAATAATTGAAAAATGTAATTAAACGGCCCCTCGTTTAAACAAGAACTTGGTCACTTCTTCTGTTTTTTTTCTATAAGATCAATTTATCTTTATGATATATAGAAAGCATGGCCATGTTGGTAAATCGCATTGAATGGGGAAGCAACAACAGCAGGGACAAATTTAAGTGCCGAAGTTAATGCTGACTAAATGTTACATCCAGTTAGGGAAAGTCCATCCAATCGATCTCTGAAAATCACGAAAGCCTATGATCCCCAAGACATATAAAGAAACAGTAATTTAGTGCCTCAAAAGACTTCCTGTTCTCAGCCTATAACCAGTTGGCTCTCAATTTCTTGCATGCTACTGCTCAGAATGTCACATGCCAATATTAGATAGAGGGTGACTGTTCTTGTTTTTATGTGTGGCTCTGTGTTCCTCTCTATTCATCTATCTATTAATATTTAATGGACGGATATAGATAGATGAATGGAGAGAACAGGATGGTACACATAATCGAAAGCAGGTGAATTGATCCCGCCAATATTTGCATTTTATCTTGTAATATCCCACACGCCAGTGTATGTATACCACATTTCAGTTCAATAATGATAGTCCTTTAATCACGCCATAAGAAAAAAAATTAAATAAAATCTTTTGAAGTTAAACACAATGTAATTGTACTAATCTCCCATTTTCACTTGTTATCTGAAATTTATTCAATAAAAAAAGTAGATGTTGATTGGCAACAATTTATGCTATATTTATTAATAACATTCACTCCTATCCACTTTAACTAGAAAGTTATATGACAGTGGCTTTCTAAAACAAGTTTGGATTTACCATTAAATGAGTACGATTTAACAAGACCAATTTTAATAAACTAATATAATAGTTGATGAATATAATTCTACGGTCAGCATCATTTGATTGCAACTTAACACCATCTTATGCATTTACTAGAACTGGAATTTTAATTGCTAGACCTCTGACAACAATTATTTTGCCATTTTAATAAGAAATTGCGTGGGAATCTTATTGCCAAGTTTGCCTACTGAATTAAGGGAAAGTATATGTTCCACCATCTTTAATATGAGAATCATAACCCTTACAAGATAAGATTCTGCAGTGCAAGTTCAGCCTATCGCTCTAATAGTTTTCACAAACAAAAACAAATTTGAATTAATATGCTCCTACCATATTTTAATTTAAAGAATTTGAAGAAAGAAATTAAAATTTTTAATTAAAGAGTATTTTGCTCATTTAAATAATTAATTTGGTTTTTAAATTTCTGTAAAAAGAGATAAAGAAATTGCAACGAAAAGAAATAAAAATTAAAGTAAAGTATCTATGCCCCTCTCTCTCTCTCTCTCTACACCCAAGTCTATTTAATTAAGAAAGTGTCACCTGTCAAGTGCACAATTAAGCTTATTCAAACTCATTCAAAATGTCTCTTTCTCTAGATCTTGAATGTTTATTTTTCTAACGTACATAATATGCTTCTTATTTCAGTCCTTCATATAATTCTTAAGATTCAAACTGTGATGGTCACACATAAATTCAAGAATTAAGATCAGAGAATAAATTTAAACTAATCAACAACTAATCATAAATTAATAATTAAAATATCAAACATAAACTACATCCCTAACCCTAATTAGGGATTTCTTTACTAAACATAATGAAATTCAAACAACAAAAACAAAACAATCTTGTTATAAAAGAAAGGATAGAAGAAAGAGTTAAAGAGAAATCCCAAATTGCTTGTAACTGGAGATGAATCTTCCCTTAATCTTGCTCTTAAGCTCTTTTTTATGCTAGGAAAACCTAAAACGAGAATTCAATGAAAAGCGGCTTCCAAAGGCTCAAAAAGCAAAAAAATCTCTTTAAAGGCTCTCCTCCAAAAGATCTAATTAAACTTACTAAGAATTTTTTTCTTTTTTGGTCTTTGACCAGGGTATCTACCGGCGAATCCAGTGACTAATCCCCTCGCTGATTTGTAGGCACTTCACAGGGTGGAACAGCTGGCCCAAAGATTTAAGGCTGCTCCATACCCAAAGCCAAGGATCGAACCCCTGACCTTTGGTTAAGGATGGATGAGTCCTTGCCACTCAACCACACCCCTTAGGTTAATAATAAGAATATTTTAGCATAGGTTTAAAAATCATCTAATTTTCATTTCTCCAATAAATACATTCCAGCAAAAATTAAAAGGACTTTGAGTTTGGTTGTAATGAGGTCAAAGGGACAATTGAATTAACAAAGGAAAGGAATATGGAAAAACAAAATATTCATAATTAGTATAGCAGGAGTGAGAAACTAATTAACAAATCTTTATCAACTCCTTATGTCTAGTAAAATTCCTCTCTTCATTCTTTTCAAGTGTAAGAAAACCATTTCAATCGATTTTTGACATATTTTTGTTTCTTTTTACCTTTTATCTTTTCATTTTTTTTAAACCAGCACATTTTTCCTTTTTACATTATCATTTCATATACATCACTATACGCTTAAATCTTTGCTCACCATATCCTACAACTTCAAATCATAAGTAAAAGCTCCACTAATCGTGAATTAGGATGAAATTACTTGTTTTATTTTTTGGCTCAAGGTTCTTTAAGAAAAGTAACAAAGGAAGTGCTAATTTTGTTTAAGGTTCAAATGGTTCAATACAAAAAGGGTTAGGCAATTTTGCTCAAATAAAATCCTAAATGCCTTTATTATTTTCATGCTTGTACATATCTTAAATGTAATATCAGGGAGATGAAATGCAAGTTCTAAAAGTCCAAAGTTAAAGAAGATATCTGCATTCGGAAGAAAAATTTACATGTTAGATCAATTTCTCTTGAGACAACTCAAGTCAATTGAAAGTATCATCACTTAATAAATTTGGTTTCCTAGCCTTCATAAAGTCAAATTTTCATAGCAACCACTTAATTATATTATTTACCTAATTTTTAATAACCAATTTTAACTAAGAATTATGTATGAACTTATATATCAACCTAAATTAACTAATGATATCTTAAACATAATATAGAAATAAAAGTAAAAAATAAACTTAAAGCACTTAAAACACAGCTTAAAAAAATTCGCTAGTTATAACTTAAAACTTAAGGAGAACAACAAATTTTTAGAAATTTACCCCCATTCCTAAACATAATATTGTCCTCAATATTAGAAAAGTAGGATAATAAGAGCAATCGTGAAAGACAATTAAGGTAAAGAAATCTACCTTAACTTAATGCAAGGTTGGTAAAGTAAAATTAAAAAAAATTACCTACAAAAGAAATAAATCAAAAAAGCATTAATAGAAATTTAGAACTAAGAAACTAAAATGAAAGAAAAGTAGTGTTAAATGTTGGGATACCTCCCAATAAGCACTTATTTAGGAGTCTTTTAGCTAGACATCCTGCTTAAGCTCTTCACTTGTATAGGATCTTTAATTGAATGGGCTTGCTTTCTTCTTATACAAAATTTGGAGAAGAAGAGATAATAGCAAGATAAAAATTAGTGTCTTTTAAATATGCATAACACAAGAAAGAAGGCAATTATTTCATATCAAGCTTAGGCACTTCTTTGGTAGATAGTAAGAGTTTAGGTTTTTCTCCTCCTAAGTCCTAAAAAACACAAGAAATTTGAGGTCTATAACCCTCTCCTTCTAACCTAAAACTACACTCAACAAGTTCAGGGTCCTCCTCTATTTCATTAAGTCCTAAAACTATACATGTTCACAGGGGATCATCGTAAATAACTTTAGGTAAATCATGCATAATATTATTGACTACATCCATCTTATAATACTCATAATCAAGGGTATATCCTTTCAAAGCCTTAAAGATGTTGAATTTTAACTTCTTCTCACCCACCCTCAAGGTTAACTTATCCTCAGCTACATCAAGTAATGCCTCTCCAATAGTCAAAAATAGCCTCTCTAAGATTATGGAAGCCCCAATGTCATACTCCATATCTATTACTAATAAATTTGTAGGAAAAATTAGTTTTCCTACTTTTACTAATAGTTCTTTTACTATCCCAACTAGAGACCTAAGTGATCTATCGACTAGTTGGAGTAATACATTTTTCAGCTTGAGTAACAATTGCACGTAGATCATATAAAGATTTAATTTCATTGGAAGTACCAAAATGACATGAAATGATATAAATCCATAGATCATTTAACTTTTAACGTAATTTGTTTTTCAAGATTGCACTACACTCCTTGGTTAAAAGTAACGCAATATACTCCTTAATTCTTTTCCTTTTTTGGAGATGATTTCCTTTAAAAAATTTGCATATGATGGCATCTAATATAATACTTTGATGAAGGAGACGTTAATATGTAACTTCTTAAAGATGTAAAGGAATTTCTTGAAGTTGTGTTAATCCTTCCTCTTCTTTAATCTCTAAGGGTATGGAATATGTGATAGATATGGCTTAACAATGGGTTCTAACATTTCCTCTAGTTTGAGATCGGAGCCAAATGAAGATGTGAATGATATTGATATGCTTATATTCATTTAATTCTTGCTCTCTTTTTCGGGGCTGTCCAACTTTTGCACTTCCTTCTCTCTAGTGGTTGTAACATCAAATTTTTTCCCATCCTCAATATGATGGTGCATGTTTAATCTTTTGGTTTTACCTTTATATTTCTTGGAAACTTTCCTTAACCTATTTCACCTACCATCTTGGTTAGTTGGTTCACATGCACCTCTAAGTTGTGAATAGATACACAATTTGACTACACCACTTTTTTAAGCTGACCTACTTAAGACTTAAGTTTTCTTAATTTATCCAATTTTGCATTAATTGAAGACATATATTGCTTGAGCATCTCTTCTATCCCCTTGTTCTATTTAGGTGGGGGTTATTGATATATAGGTCTTTATAGTTCAAACCTAAGTGATCCTATAGGTTTACCTACTCTAGCTCTTTGCTCATTCCAAGAAAAATTTGGATAGTTTCTCCATATAAAGTTGTATGTATTAGAGAAAAGGTCACTATTAACCACTGTTTTTCCTTTATAGGCAACCATATGATCTACATCTTTATAGTAATTCAAGGTTAACTCTACACTTATACATGCATGGGAAGGATGTCTACATATGCCATATTGATAGTACGTCTCCCTATTGATCGTTGACAGTGCATCGTAACGCTAGTCAAAATAAAATAACTAGACTACTACTATAGCAGTGGTAAATCTGGGTCGATCCCACAAAGAATATGTGTAAAGTTGTTGAAATGAAATTAATCGGTGTTTAGGAAAAAGGGGTTTTGGATTTTGAAATAAGAAAATAAAATGAAACTAGACTAATAAAAAAAATTAAAGAAAACATATAAAAATGATAAAACTGGGGAATTCGGTAGGGATCCGGTTCTTTAGATCAATCTCAGCCTACACCTAATTAAGCATATTTCATTAATTTGTTGTTCTCAAACCTCTCCTAGCAACTATTAATCGTGGGTTAATAATTAACCCGAGTTTTCCCTTAGGTTTTGTTTAATCAAGATACGATCGTTAATTAAACCTAATTATCGAATAACTTAGGATACGATCTCTAGATTTAATTAGATAGTAGCATTATGAATTAGAAAAACCGATTAATCAAGGCACCAACCACATACAATGCGTCATTTAACCTAGGTCATGTTATCCCTAATAATTATGAATCATTAGTCGCCACACATGAATTTCAACATAACAATTACAGATTATATCGAAATTCTCGCAATGGGTTTGCAATTAAGCGATTCAATGAACGCGTTAAAATCATCTTTTCACAATACCCAATTCAATAAACATAAGATAACGGAATCAATTCCTACTGAGAGAAAGAAACAACAAAAACAAAGAAATACACTTATCCCGGGTCGTCAGCGTCAATGTCACTTCCTAACCGGCGTCGAGATGTCTAGCCTTCCATGGGTCTCTCCCAAAAAAAATGCTTCTGCTCCTCTTCCATGTTGTTTTGCTTGCTTGAAACCCAGGCTGCTTGCATTTAATTCACGCATTTAGCTCATGGACTGCTGCATGCTTCATCTTTAATCTTCTTTGTATTTTCAACATATGTCTCATTTTTCTTCGCATTAATTACTTGCTCCAATATTTATCATTCTTGCTCCATGATGACAAAGGATTATGATTCGTCGAAAAATGAACCAAATGTAGTGCTTTTGACTCACTTTAATTTCTTTGCTTCCAAATTGTGCTTAAAATCACATATGAGTTAAAGTGAGTATCTTAAGTAATTTAATGTCAATAATCACTAAACGTTATGAAATAATTTCATACTCAATTAAGTACCTATAAATTTCCCCCACACTTAGCTTTTGGCCGTCCTTGGGTAAAACATTAAAATTAAACTCAAAGACCCAAAAATCGTTTCCCATACATTCCAAGATTACATAATCATAAACAAAGATGAATGGCTTTTAAAAATCATAGCAAGAAGTCAACATTTCAAGCTTTTACTCATGATCAATCGACATTAATCATCTTTAAAAATTGAGCAATCTAATGGTAAACTCGGAAAATGTATTTAACTAAAATATATCCATAGGTACACTCAACACCATTCATGATCATGTCATTCCACAACTTTACATATCATTTCATTTCTCCACCACTAATGTTCACATGCAAAATCATGAATCAAAGGACTTTTTAAGGTTATAATATGGGTAAAGGTAAGGTAAGATGTGTTTTGGTCAAGTAGCATGAAAGCCATCAAAGCTAGTGAAACAAAAGTAACACTTAATCAAAAACTGGGTACCGTTAGCTATGACGAATGTAACATTTATATTTCACAGCCCCATTCAACTCTCACACACCAACCACATGAAGCATACACCAATCCGAAGGAATCACTCATACAATTTATGCTATCAATACATTGAAACCACAAGAGTGAACCTTCCAAGCCAACATCTACCTCATGTTCAACATACTTAAATAACACATTCATTACAACTCTATGAAGATGCATTAATTATGAATAACTTTGCAAACTCGTATGCACTTCTTCCTTGATAAATTTATTTTAAAAAAATTTCATTTTTTTTCTTTTTCGTCTTTCATTATTTTTTTCATTTTCATTTCTTTTCTCTTTTATTTTTTTCTTTTCCTTATACAAATTAAAATAAACTACATCAACATGAGAATTTCAATGATAAGACATAACAAAACATCCCAACATTAACCAACCCACACATATGTACACTCCCACACTTACACATTTGTACATCCACAAACTCACCAATCACAAATTTTCTATTAGCTTTATGGCTTGGGTAGGACATTTGGTTAAGTATAAAGCATGTAATATGGTTGATACAAAAAGAAAGGCTAATAAGGCTCAAAGGGGCTTAATAAAAAGGAAAATCATATAATGGGTAGGCTATTCGACTAATGTAGTTCGGAAAAGCAAAGAATGCCTAATCATATCCATGTTAATGTTTGTAATAAAAATATGGTCTCGAATAGAAATTCAAGGGAAAATCAGGATGTACATGCCATGAAGGTCACACATTATCAAAAGACAATGAGACTGATATGAATGTGTCAGTCAAATAAGGCTCAAAATCTCACCGACTTTGTCTACCACTTGTCACTACTCTTCTAAAGATAATGCACATTAACCAATCACAAGAATAAAAACACATGCTAAAGTTGCCATAAAATTTTCTAGTCAATTGACACTTTAATCATGACTATATAGTCCTAGAAGCAACAAAAAAAGAAAATGTGTGTTTTGTTGTTTTATTCTTTCTCTCACTTTGGTTGAAAAATTAAAACAAGTAGAACAACCAAATTTAAAAACACACATGCATATAAAAAGTAATGTAGAAATGTAAAGAAAAGAAATTTACTTCCCTTGGGTTGCCTCCCAAGAAGCTCTTTTGTTTAGGGACGCTGGCTTGACTCCACGTTTCCTCCTCACGTGACAGAATTATGATCTTCTGATATCACATACGGTTCCTCCACGTAAGGTTCTTCCAGATAGGGCCTTGGTTGATAATCCATCATATTCAACATCTTCCTTATCCTCTGACTTTCAATCTTGACTGAGTTCATGCACTCTGGAAAGATCTCAAATGTCTCTTCGCCTTTTTCTTCCTTATTTAATTCCTACAATCTGCTATGTAAAGGTGAAGAGTCATTCTCAACAATAAAATGAAACTCGGTACTTACCTCCGAGCTAAAAGATATGTCTTTTTCTACTTCGAGCTCCTCCTCAACTTCTTCTTCACATACAATTCCTTGAGTATTACTCTCAAAATTCTCAAGCTCTCATCACTTTGTAAAGTTTCTGCACAAACGTCCATTGGGTACATTTCAGGTTGATATAGCTGCTCCTCTTTCATTTGTGATTCTAAGTAGTCGATTCTTACTGTGATCTCACCCATTTGGCTTGTTAGGTTCTGGAATCTAGAACTTGTTTCCTACCGAAATTGTTGCAACTGTTGTTGTACATCCTGTTGAAACTACAAATTATTAGCATTCATAATATTAATCAGTTCTTCTAGATATGTACTTGAATGCTATGGGTTCTCCATATTTCTGACACTAGAACTTGTATCGTGCCAATATTACCTTTCATCCTAATCTATTGGGTACAACTCGGGTTGATATGGTTGCTCCTCTTCGCTTTGCGGTTCCATATGAGTGATATCTCTCCATCGAGGCAATGCATCTTATCGGAATTACAGAGCATCCTGTCGGATTTGCTATACACTTTGCTAAAATAGCTTTTGCATATTATGTTGGAATTGCTGCATATTCTGTTGAATTTGAAGATTGTTAGCAACCATAATATTAAGCAATTCTTCTAGAGATGTACCTAAATCGTGTTAGCTCTCTGAATCTTGGGCACTAGGCCATATATTTTGTGGGAATTTCCCTCTATCCTGCTACTGGAATTGTAGAATATTCAGTTGCAATTGCAAAGTATTAGCGTTCACAATATTAATCAACTCTTCCAGAGACAGACCGAAGTTGTGATAGGAAGCTTCTAGTCTATATGAGAATTATTGTGTGTCCTGCAAACTATCATAGAAGTAATTAAGATGGTTATCCCATCCATAACCAAAGTTAGGTTGATCAGTCTAACCTTGGTTATAAGATTGAGAATAAGAGTTATAAAAGAAATTACTTCTATCCTTTTTTTTTGTCATACAAAAACAAAACAAAAAGTGAAAAGATCAAGAAATAACTAAAAAGAAACTAATTAAAAACAAATATGTACAAAACACCAATTAAAATCACCAACTAAAACTAAAACACCGCACTCCCCGGCAACGACACCAAAATTGACAACATATTGTAACGCTAGTAAAAATAAAATAACTAGACTACTACTACTATAGCAGTAGTGAGTGTTGGGCCCCGATTCCTTTCCTTTGGTAAATAAGTTGTTTAATATTATTTTGAGGTTTTAGTTTGATAATTTTAAT
>JAOSBL010000211.1:31497222-31507840 GCA_027568915.1 Erythroxylum roraimae | reverse complement strand
TCTTGTTGTAAATTGTAATTGTTAGAGAATTATGGAATTATAATTGTTAGGGAGTCATGGATATTTATTATTCTTTTTATTTGATGTATTGATATAATTATTATTTATTATATGATGAAATTATAACATTTTAAATACTTTGTATTATTCTTAATGTTATATTCATATGATAATTAAATGATATTTTTATATTAATTATGACTTTTATTTATATGTGAAATATATGAAAAGTAATATTAATAAAAATAAATATTTTTTATTTAAAATTTCTATTATTATCATTTTTGGAGGTAATTGATGTAAAATTATAAATTTTTAGTACAATATATTAAAGTTTAAAAAATTTTGAAATTACTTTATAAATTTAAAAAATTACTCAAAATAATACTTAATATTAATTGGTACTAGTACAGTATCATAATAGAACTAAACATGGTACTGATATTCGTAACGCCGAGCAAAACATAGGAACTCAATTGACTTATTAATCGGAGATGCAAGATTTGACGTAACCCAAATTAAAGACATCAATTTGTTTCTCTCTTAAATATAAATAATGTTATAAAAATACACTAAATTGAAAGAGTGGATGGTGGTATACTTATAATATCACTTATAATAGATATGTTAAATTTTTAAATAAAACAAAATCATGAAGTTGGTGCCCTTGAACAGTCATATGATTCTTTGTCGAGATTAGAATTTAAGAATAATTATCTCTTCCATTTATAGATCATAAAATATGACATGTAGATGAACCGTCTTTTTCTTTTACATTCAAATGCGTATAAGGTGATGGCTTTTGTTATATTATGAAATTATTTAAATGTAGAAAGTAAACGGATTGCTATCTTCTAAACTCCAATCTGCTTTAAAACTCTGTGTTACTCTTGGCTATCTGCAGCACAGCAGTATAGAAACAAACACAAAAAACAAAATTGCTGTTTGTACAACAATAGTTGATGATACTAAATTAAAACGGGACAAAGCAGAATCTTATGCTTTAGGTGTCTGTCTTATCTCCTCCGAGTCAGTGATAAAAGGGGTCAAATCTTTTAGAGAGGGGAAGAAAAAGATGATGCTGCTTCAATGTTCACTGCATAAAGGTGAAATCTTTTTCATTTTCTGGAGTCAAAATCATGTTTTTTTTTATATTTTTTCTAAGGGTTATCGAACTGATTGTGTTTGTTTGTAATTGGGAAAACTGCAGCGAGAAATCTGAGAGCTTTAAGGCCTCAGATCTTTGCTTTAACTACTCATTTTTGTACTACCGCTGCTGCTGAGCTTTCTTCCAAGCCCCGTAATCCTCCGGTAATCTTGTTGTTCACTTTCTCCGACTCTCTGTTTGGCATCCTAGAAAACTTTTTGCAAGCTTTATGCTCCGTTCGGTCACTCAGAAATGTACCCTTTCAGGAAAAATACTTTTGTCATCCCTAGAAATAATTTTGTGATGTTTCATTTTATTTCATTTATTTTTATTTATTTCTCTCGCACTCTTTGAGGTAAAATCCCCTTTTTCTCGTTTTGGGTTGAACTGACTGAAGTTCAAAAGTTTGAAAATCTTCATCTTGTTGCTTTTTCTCTCTTCGTAATTATTCCTTATTATTTACGGTTTTATATGTGCAACTTAAGTATAATCTTGTCCATGATGTATTCCAGCAGAGGGTACCCAATCTTATACGTGGGACATTCATTGATTCACAATCGTCTTCAACTATAGATGTCATCAATCCTGTGAGTATAAGGAGCACAAAATTTTTGTTTCCCCTGCTTTAGCTTATGAATTCATGTATTGTGGTTGATTAATCTTTTTTGAATATTTAGCTGATTTACATTTTGGCCATAGGCCACTCAAGAAGTTGTGTCTCAAGTTCCTTTGACAACAAATGAAGAGTTTAAGGCAGCAGTGTCTGCGGCAAAGAACGCTTACCCATCATGGCGTAGCATGCCCATCACGACCCGTCAACGGGTTATGTTTAAGCTCCAAGAGCTTATCCGCAAGAACACTGTATGCAAGTTTTTGTTCTATTTTTCCTACTTGTTTTAGTTTAAATCTTTGCATTTAAATGCTTTGATCACAAGCATTGATGAGCTTTTGCAGGATAAGCTTGCAATGAGTATCACTACAGAACAAGGGAAGACTTTGAAGGATGCACAAGGAGATGTGTTCCGTGGACTAGGTTGGGTCACGTTACGTCCCCGTTTATTTTGATCTTTCCTTTTTTTGAAATTCTCCTCTTTTAGATGATTTCAATCAGTTGATGTGCTTTCTCAATTTGCCTGTTTTCGATATAGAGGTGGTGGAACATGCCTGTGGAATGGCAACTTTGCAAATGGGGGAGTATGTCTCTAATGTATCAAATGGAATTGACACGTATAGCATAAGAGAACCACTAGGCGTGTGTGCTGGGATTTGTCCTTTTAACTTTCCTGCAATGATTCCCTTATGGGTAAGCCTTCTGTACTCTTCTCAGAAAATTAAATTTTCACTTAGAGCAGAGTTCACATCTGCCTCTGCGTCAGTATACATGGAAAGCTTGTTACTGCTGGGATTGAGTTTTGGTGTTTTATGTTTGATATGTGGAAAGAGTTATCTCGGCTTGCTTCTAACCGTATCCCTGAATTGAAGCCGATTATTTCTGTTGATACTATATTTTCGGTTTACAAAGAAATGACAAAAATGAACTAAGTTCTTAGCATAAACACTTTTTTCTTTTCTTCAGATGTTTCCTATTGCGGTTACATGTGGCAATACCTTTGTTTTAAAGCCATCTGAGAAAGATCCAGGTGAGTTTTAACTTTTGAATAGTCATATGTACGAAGAAGTGGAGTGTTCAGTTTAACTTTTTAACTTTTTTGTTTCTACGGTTAAGGCATTTTATTGTTGCCTGTGATCTTGTGCTGTCTAGTGTGCTGTGTTCTCAAGAATTTATTATGTTTGTGGCTTCTCACCAGGGGCTTCTATCATACTTGCTGAGTTAGCGATGGAAGCTGGATTGCCTAATGGTGTCTTAAATATCGTCCATGGGACCAATGTATGCACTTACTTTCCAATCTGCTTATGCTTATTCATGTTCTCCCTCCCTCTCTCTCTCTCTCTCTCTCTCTCTCTCTCTCTCTCTCTCTTCTTTGGCTTTGTTGGAACTTTTTAGGTCTTGTCAAGAAAGAAGAAGTTGAATCTGCAATTGATTTAACTTTGACCTCTGATTTGAACCACTTTTATGAATCAAAATACTTCTGATTGAGGCTTGCCTCCACTAGAATGATAAGACTGCCATTCTATTTAAGAGACAAGCTTGTAATAATTTTATGAGCGTTTGTTCTTGGTTTTCCTGCATACTGTGCATAACACTTAAAAATTTTGATATGCTTCATTTTTCAACAGGATATTGTTAATGCAATTTGTGATGATGAAGATATCCGAGCGGTATCATTTGTTGGTTCAAACACTGTAAGTAATTGTTCAGTGAACCTGGCGTGTTCCGCTTAGTAAGCCATCATTATGCAAATGATCATAATTATGCAAGTAGGGTATTTCTAAGTGGCACGATGTTGTCTTTTACTGGGGCATTTGCTTGCAGACATGCATAATCACACAATTTTAGTAGAACTTATCCTCAGACCACTGTTGAAAAAGTGCAGTGGCCTCATAGCATGGTATGAATTGGCCTCATGACTAACTATGTTCTTAAAAGTACATCCTTTTATATCATCAATCCTCTAGTTGCATGTGTCACCAAGTCTAGGAGCATTCTTGGTCAGTTAAGTCAGTACTATAGCCGTCCATACCTTGTTGCTTACACTTCTCAAATGATTCTCACCCTTTGGTTTTGTTGATTTATCCAAAGGCTGGCATGCACATATATGGGAGAGCATCAGCTAATGGGAAGCGTGTTCAAGTAGTTGCCCTCCTTTCTCTCTGTCATTACCTTTCTGTTTAAAGCACCATGATGGCCTTTGGCTGAAAGTCAAAACTAATTGGACCAATCATTTTTTCTGTATAGTCAAACATGGGTGCCAAAAATCATGCAATTGTCCTCCCTGATGCAAATATAGATGCTACTTTAAATGCTTTGGTTGCTGCTGGTTTTGGGGCTGCTGGACAAAGGTGTATGGCACTAAGTACAGTTGTTTTTGTTGGAGACTCACAGTCATGGTAGTACACTCGTCTCTCTGTTTCAATTTCTGGAACTTTAACTTCCATTCATCTTTCACACTTTTTGTTGTAAGATTAAAACTTGAGAATCAAATTTTGAACTTATTCTTATTCATTATTTGGGTACTTGATCAGGTGAAAAGTTCCATATGTTCTTTTTTTCATTTCTGTTACTTTATCTTTAAGCAAAAATCTGAGGGAATATTTTCTGTATCTGTTCTTAGTGGTTTACTCATATTCGTTCTTAAATAGCATCCTCTATGTTAAGTTTGCAGGCTTAGTAGTCTAGTAAGTCCTTGCTGTTTTTCTCTTCTTGAGGAATAGTTTCTTTTACACCATTCTGCTACATTTTAGTGAGCCACAGTAGTGGAGATTATTTGATTTAATAAAGATCTTACTCTTCATTTTGCATTTGACTCAGGCCACACATGTTATAAATTATGCAAAGGTTTAGATGTCATTTTGTTACAGGATAGTTGACAATACAAAAAATGATTGTGTTAGGAGAAGTGTTACATTCACCTTTAACCTTGACCAGGTTGAACAAATTGGTCGAACTCGCAAAAGGTCTTAAAGTAAATGCTGGAACAGAACCTGATGCGGACCTTGGTCCAGTGATTAGCAAACAGGTATGTATAAGTTTTAACTTCAATAGATCCACATTAGCAATTTTTTAACTAATTTCGATCTGGTCTGCCTTAACTTTGTTATAATTATTAGTATAGTTTGATTCTGCAGTGAAATTGCTATTCCTTCATATCTAACTTCGATGCCATTTATGCTTTTTTTCCCCCTCATTTTGTATCCACAGGCCAAAGAACGAATTCATAGATTAATTCAAAATGGTGTTGAAAGTGGTGCGAGGTTACTGCTTGATGGGAGAAACATAGTGGTAATATTTGTCTACTTGAGCAATATTGCTTTGTAATTAAGTTCTGGGATTCCTTTTCTGTATTAGGAGGGAGAGTTTAGCTCATTTTCTATCTGTGGCACTCAATATATTTCCCAGGTCAGGAATATAACATAATTTGCAAATATTTCGGAAATAGTTGGAAGCCACTACACATTGTTTTGAATGTACAAGAGTCTGAGAGAACCTGTCGTTAAAAAGTTGTCTGTATCTTCATATTTGTTATATCAAGATAACACATTGCTTGTGTGAATCTTTTTTTATATTTTAGCTGAACGGGGATTTTTTGTTTTTAGATTTCATATTCTACTTCAATTATTTGTTTATATGGTGACAAACAGGTTCCAGGGTATGAGCATGGCAATTTTATAGGTCCCACCATCTTATCAAATGTCACAGCTGACATGGAATGTTACAAGGTCTCCGGATCCTTTCCTTATGATATATATTATCTAAACAGACTAGATTAAATTTGTAATTTCCAAGTAGATGAAGTACATAACGCCTCAAATCTAACTTTTTGTAACTTGAGCTTTGTAGGAGGAAATCTTTGGTCCTGTTCTCGTTTGCATGGAGGTTGGTTGAGTACTGCTTTTGTTTATGTGATTAGGCATCTAATTACGTTGGAATTGTTTAACATGTCCTTAATCCTCTTACTAACTTCCAGGCTAACAGCTTTGAAGAAGCCATCAACATTGTGAACAGAAATAAGTACATTCTCAACCATAAGTTATCAGTAGCATAACTTTTATATTTGCTGTCTCCATTGATGTGTTCCACATGTGCACAAAATTTTCAGGTATGGGAATGGAGCTTCAATATTTACTACATCAGGTGCAGCTGCGAGAAAATTCCAAACTGAAATAGAGGCTGGACAGGTAAAATTAAGGAACCAATAATGCTTTAATCAAAGAATAGCTAAATCTGCAATTCCTTAGATTATTTTATTTTCCTTTTTGAGCCACAAGTTTTTACTGAACTTTTGTGCATAATTTATGGAAAATATTTTGACTTGGCATGCTAGTTCTTCGTGAGTTTGCGATGGAAGTTAGTTTGTGGAGTGACTTCCGGCAAAATTCTGGGACATTTGACATGATTTCCCTGAATGCAGGTTGGCATTAATGTTCCTATACCTGTTCCCTTACCCTTTTTCTCGTTCACGGGCAACAAGGCATCTTTTGCTGGAGATCTAAATTTCTATGGTAATGAGTTTCTCCCTGTTAACATCAAATTTGCACTTGTCTTGCTATTTATTGTTCGACACTGCACTAGTGGCATAAACCTAGTCATACCAGTTTTAGAACATGAGAAACTGTGGAACTTCTGTGGATTTCAGGCAAGGCAGGAGTCAACTTTTTCACACAGCTCAAAACGATAACTCAACAATGGAAAGATTTGCCAGGGGGCAGTGGAGTATCTCTGGCAATGCCAACTTCACAGAAGTTATAGTGATCATAGCCTACTTGTAGTAAACTATCATCTTCAACTGGCTTCAAATAAAATCCAAGTTTCGTGTCCCACCTTTGTTTTCATCAAACATTGCTCAGTGCTTTTGTAAATATGTCAGTATTTTGATTTTCAGTTTCGACATAAATCAGATGCATTTCACCATCCTTCTGTAATTCTCTTAGAAAACAAAGGTTAATTTTAAAATGTTTTGTGCCAAAGAACGAAATCACAATTTGGTTGTCCACAAAAGTGTTTGGACCTTACTCATGTTTCATCTACAAATTAGTCATGAGTTTCTTGATTTAAAGAGTTTGATTTGCAGCAACATTGATTATTACATAATCCACCTAAATTGTGGATTGAGCTATTCTTGGAACCCCAAAATAAAAATATCATAATTAAAACTGAAGCAGTAACTAGAAATGTTCCTTATATATTCAATACAGTTAGCCTATTTACTATTAGAAAAGGCCTTGAAGATTGAAATCCTTAGCTTAATTTTAAGTCGTAATCAACTGTAACTTTGATATATCTAACATTCTTTTTGCTGCTTGTATATAAATTTCAATAGCATAGTGCATATATTTGACAAAAGACTTACAACTTGCATGATATCTGGTTTAGTTGTAGTTAGGAACATCAAACAACCTATCAAACTTCTGTATAACATTTCATCAACCTTCTCAACTCCATCTTCTTTGCAGAATTTCTCTTTCTGATTCATTATAGTTATAATCGACTTGCACTTCTTCATGTTAAATTTTTTGAGAACTTCCTTTGAATATTTTTATTAGTGTACAAAAATTTAATGTTGCTTATGTAGTATTTGCGTGCTAAGGAAGAATGTCATCTTCCCAAGATCTTTCATTTCTTCCTTAAACTTGCTAATCAGCTTCTCACTACTTCCTGTCAAGTAAATCATCCACACAGAGAGATATCACATGTAATTGATCATTAACTTTCCTGACATATAAAGTAAATTCACTAAGACTTGTTCAAAACCTAAGTTCAACAAGTAAGCATCAATTCTATTATATCACGCCTTTAGTACTTGTTTTAAATCATTGAGAGCTTTTTTAGTAAATAAACCTAGTTATCTTTTCTTTGGATAGCAAATCCTTTTGGTTGTTTAACAAAAATTTATGCCTCCAAGTATCCATTTGGAAAGGTTAACTTGACATTCATTTGATATATGATCTAACCCGTTTATGCAATACAAGCTAGCAATGGTATCTAACCCAGTAATTGGAGAAAATGTTTCAGAAAAGTCCACCCCAAATATTTAAGTATATCCCTTCACAACAAGCCTTGTCTCATATATAGAATCATTAGGACTGAGTTTGGTCATGTACACCCACTTGACTCCTTTAGTTTTCTTATGATCAGATCTATACACCAGCGCCTATATTTGATTTTTTTCAGTCATCTTAAGTTCCTCCTTCATTGCAGTAACCCATTTTTTATCTCTTGCAACTTCGTCAGATCCAATGAGCTACATTACAGCAACATTACACCTTCAAAAAAGTTAGAAAGAGATATGATTCCTCTGACAGGTGATCATCAATATTATCATACTCCTCTTGAGGTTGAAATTTAAACTTCTTATCATTTTGTCAACTCTAGTTGTCTGATTCTTGGAATTAAACATCTATACTAATTATCAACTTTTTCTTTATGTTAAATAGATTATGTAGGCTTTTAAAATTGAGCAGTAATCTACAATGATCCCTAGTTTTACTTTCTTGTCAAATTTGTCCTCTTAACTTGATGAATATAAAAGAAATGAACAATGAAATATTTTTTAGATTAAATACTTTTGGTTTGTACCCATAACAATATAGTCAATTTTCACATAGCTTTTGTTCGCAATCTATTCAAAGAAATGTTGTATTTGTAGCTTCACCCTATAATCTCTTTAGTAGTTCTTTCTCATGTAATAACCCTTATCATCTCCATAATAATTGTTTTTATTTTCTCTCCATTATCATATTCTGTTGTGGCGTATATATGGTAGTTAGTTGGTATTCATTGCCTGCTTATTCACAAAATTTGTTAATTTTTTAGTTATACTTTTTTCCATTATTAGACCTAATCACCTGTAATATGCATCTACTTTGGGTTTCTATTCAAGCTTTAAACTTCCATAAAATGTCACCAATCTCATATTTATACTTTATGAAGTATACAACATATTCTTGTATAATCATCAATGAAAGCAATATAAAAATTCAATGATGGTGTTTTTGAGGTCCTAACATTAGTACGAACTAATAAAAATTACTACCATTCAATGATGGTGTTTGAGGTCCTAACATTAGTATGAACTAACTACAGCTTTTGTGAAGATCTATAGGCCTTATTTTGAAGGAAAGGAAACCTTACTTATTTTTCGTATTGGTAAGTAGGACATACAAGAAGTTCCTCTTTAATTTCAGGTAAACTCCTGTGAGATTGTTTTTCTTTATGTATGTTAGAGCACTATAATGAAAGTGTCCCAGCTTTCGATGCCATAGAACAACATCAAAATTTTCTTAATGTACAATAAGTTGCTCATTTTCCATAAAATTTAAGGCACATCTTTTTCCCTGCATTTTAACTTTGAACACATCCCTTCCTTTTGCATCTTTAATTCATCAAGTTTAATCTTCAAATAGCACCTTATAGACTTTATCTAGCAGCTAATAATCAAAAAATTTTTACTAATTTCAAGAATATATAACATATCTTAAATTAATTTCAACCTTTGTGACTCTCAATTAATACTTTTCCTTTTCCTTTTACTACGAGATATGCTCTATTTTTTATTCTTACTTTAGAAATGGCAGTCTTGTCAAACTCTCTGAAGCGCTAATGATCATATGTCATATGGTTTACATAACTAACATCAATGAGGTAATGATACAAAACAGTGCATGGAAGAGATAAGTAATACGGTGTACAGAGAGACTGAAGGATACAAATTGTAAATAAATAGAGAAGGGACATAGTATAGGAATATGGTGGGAGAAGTAACTAAAATAGGAGAATCAAGATCGGGGGTGGTATTTGAGATCAGTGGTAAACTTTTCTTCTCTCTAGTAAAGATTCTTCTTCAATCTCCTTATTATCCTCTTAATCTTCTTATCTTCTCTTCTTACTTCTTAATTCTTTTGTTATTAATTATGAATCATACCAATTAACTTTTGTTGTAAGTAACTAAGTATTGGTGGTTTGACATGATGATGTGAATAACTGCTTGTGCTTAATTGATTCTCAGTACCCTTGGCTTCTCCTTGGTGCTATTAACAGGCCACACTTATTACACTTTGCATTTAGATTCCACCAACATTTATTTTGCAAATGATTTGTCACTTTTTAGTAGGCATATGGTGAAAAAGTTTCAGTTTTATTACTCTTATTCATTTTGTTGTTGACACCCAAATTACAAGATTTGTAGTCCTACTTCTTTTATTCTTTCCACCATTGTTATTATATGATTTTGCTTGAAAATCTCCTTCCACATATACATCTTGTTTTATGGATCTCATTTCTTTTCTTGTGCATATAATGCACTTATTAAATCTACCAAAGTAATACTCAACAATAGTGTTTTTAAAAAATGAGATCATAACCTCAAATCTTTCTAGGATAATAATTTTTACATAATTGTGTAGTTATCAAATTTGGTACTTAGAAGCCTTACTCTAGCAATATTAAGGATTTTGTTAAAGTATTTTTTGATTATTTCTAAATCCTTCATCCTTTACATCTTAAACTCTCAAACCAAATTCAACACCTATATTCCTTTGATCCTTTTATTATCTTCATTCTCTTGCTTAAATTATAAAAAAAATCCAAAATTTCCTTGCCTGTTTTCATTGTTGCAATTTTAGCGAAGATGGTGGAGGAAATAGTTACAAATAAGCTTGCTTTTGCTTTTGATTTTCTCTGTTTCTTATATATATATAATACCACTGATAACTGACAAAAAACATAGCATACACTGATAACAAAGAAGGAAACAGAGCAAGCCCAGAGACAAGTTTCTAAACAAACAACTGCAATATTATTTGATTAAACGTAGCCAATTATATAGGCTCATAACAGTACAACTGATAACTGAA
>JAOSBL010000211.1:31466906-31484118 GCA_027568915.1 Erythroxylum roraimae | reverse complement strand
AAAATATATTGGGTTATGTGTGACACCGGATCATGAAGTTTAAGCTTGAGCCTTCCTTAAAGCTTGAAAATTAAAATTTTTTGAACTTAACTTAAAACCTAATCAATTGAAATTAAGTGCGTTAATTTCTGAATGAACCAGATCGAAGACTATTTTTCCAAACCTAACGATGAAATAGAATATGATGGAACCAAAAATGATAGAGAAAAAAACAAATATTAAAAATTTTGATGAGACGATCACTGATTTTGCAATGATAGAGAAAACAAATGCCAAACCTAACGATGACATTATACTATGTCTAGATGAGCCATTTTTCCTTTTTCATATGTGGCTTTCTATATGTATACCAAATTTTGTAATTTGCAAAATTGGTTAGAAAGAAAGAGTGTAATAGAAGATATAAGAGTCGTCTGGCAGCCCAAGTAGAACGGCCTGGAGCTAATTCTATTTAGTGTTTCAACAAAACCATCACTGACATTATGAAACAACTTTGGATGGTGACATGGGCAAGTCATCATTGGCCATCAAACCAGACTCATATCTGTTATAAATTTTTTTAATAACGTTTACCAAAACATGTTTTCGAATATCTGATTACAGAAAATGCTTAAAGAGACACCGACAGAGAATTACAGAGAAACGAGAATCAAGAAAAATACACTAAGACATCATTCCAGACATGTCATACGAGGTTCTGAAACCTACGATATATTGTCCTTAACCTTTTATCCCCTACATCCGCGTACACGAAATGTTCCCTACACTTGTTGTTAAACGCTGCATAATACCCTACAACCCTCATACTGCGTCGTTCCAAGTTTAAGTGTCTTCGTCTTTCACATTTGTCGTAACAATCCCCTTCCCCTTAACAACCTTGTCAATCAAGTTGATCTCCGGAAAAAGCTTCTGCAGATCAAAAACATATTCCCAAGTAGCATTACAATTTTCCCCATCCGACCATTGAATCAACCATTGTGTGACGGCTCTGTTATTTCGCTTGGTGATTCATCTATCCAAGATAGCTACAGGCACTCTCTCCGCTGGTGTTAGAAATTCCGGCAATGTTGCAGCAATACGAACTTGACCCTCATATGCTTTTTTGAGCTGAGACACATGAAAAAAATGGATGAATTGTCGCATAAGCTGGGAGTTCTAGTTTATAAGCTACCTTCCCAATCCTCTGGATCATTATGTAGGGGCCGTAATATATCGGTGCTAATTTTTGATTACTTCGACGTTGGAGTGAGAATTGCTTGTAGGGTTGTAACTTCAACAGAACCCGGTCTCCCTCCTAAAATTCCCTGTCCATTCGCTTCACATCCGCATACTACTTCATACGATTCTGAGCCCTTTGTAAATGGAATTTGGTGATGCTAAGCATTGCTTCTCGACTCTGTAGAACATGATCAACTTCCATTACCTTGGAATCCCTTGCAATGTACGGTGTATACACTAGAGGTGGATACCTATATAAAACTTCAAATGGTGTGGTGCCAATAGTGGTCCAATAGGTGGTGTTGTACCACCACTCTGCTAGAGCCAGCCATTCCCCCCACTTTTGAGGTGATTCGCCATAGAAACAACGTAGATACATCTTCAATATCTTATTCATTGCCTCGGTCTGGCCATCCGATTGTGGATGATAAGCTGTCGAATATCTCAGGTTAACTTCTTGTAGCTTCAACAATTCCTGACAGAACTTACTTAAAAACACTGGATCTCTATCGCTAACTATCGACTCAGGCATTCCATGCAATTTAAACACGTTGTTAAGAAACAATTCGGCAATATCGCCGACAGTATAGGGATGTTTCACCGACAGAAGGTGGGCATATTTCGTGAATCTGTCTACTATCACCAAAATCACTAATTTACCTCGTGAATGTGGTAACCGTTCAACGAAACCATGCTCACCTCCTTCCAACTTCCCTCTGGTATGCTGAGCGGTTGGAGCAGTCCCGGGTATGCAGAATTGTCATACTTATTACGTTGGCAAACCATGCAATTCTGCACGTAAACTCGCACGTCCCTGTCCAGTCCCTTCTAATAAAACATTGCTTGCAATTTTTTTGTGGTTGCTGCCACCCCTGCATGGCCTCCCATAGCGTCATCGTGACTGATACGTATAAGTTGTTGATGAAGTGATGGATTAGCTCCGATCACCAGCTGCCCCTTCCACCTCAATAAACCTCCCTTCCATTCGTATATATTAGTATCAGCGGTGCCCGCTTCTAATTTGTTGATTAATTTCCGGAGAGTGTTGTCCTCCTACCAACTTCTCTTAATGTCGACTAGCAATTCACTATGTATTTGGGACACCGACATCATTAACATCTTAACACATGTAATTCTTGATAGCAAATCCGCCACCGCGTTCTCCTTACACTGCGATACTGTACCTCAAAATCATATCCCAACAATTTCGGTAGCCACGATTGTTGAAACGATGTAGACAACCATTGTTCCAATAGATAATTCAGGCTTCGGTGGTCCGTGCGAACAATGAAGGGTTTAGGCGTCAGGTAATGGTGCCATTGTTTGATGGCCTTTATGACTGCCAAGAATTCCTTCTCATAAGTGGACAACCCTTGATGTCTCGGTGCAAGTGATTTGCTTAAATAAGCGATGGGGTGTCCTTCCTATTGTAACACAGCCCCGATCTCCTGACTGCACGCATCAGCTTCAATTACAAAAGGTTTGGAAAAATCTGGTAGTGCCAAGACCGGAGTAGTAGTGATCGCTTGTTTCAACGTTTCAAAGGCTCTCTGTTCTTCCTGTTGCCAACTCCAATCATCCACATACTCTTTCGTGAGCAGTTCTGTCAAAGGTTTCACAATGGCTCCATAACCTTTGATAAATCTCCTGTAGTACCCAGTGATACCCAAAAATCCCTTCAGATCCTTTGTACAGTGGGGTATCGACCAATCCTCAATTGTTTTCACCTTCCTTAAATCTATCGCGACCCCTATTTCCGAGATCGTGTAACCCAAATAATCAACTTGACGAGCCCCAAAAACACATTTGTTCCCTCTTAAAAACAATTGATTATCTAACAATGTCTTAAGCGCCACTGTTAAATGTTCTACATGCATCGCTAACGAAGGACTGTAGATCAAGATATCGTCGAAGAAGACCAAGATGAAGGGGCGGAGGTAGGGTTTAAACAATTCATTCATCAATCGTTGGAACGTAGAGGGTGCGTTTGTTAGACCGAAGGGCATTACCAGAAATTCGTAATGGCCTTCATGCATTTTAAACGCCATCTTCGGTATATCCTCGGGTTGCATATGGATCTGATGGTAACCCGAGCGTAAATCCAGCTTCGAGAACCAACTCGCTCCATGCAGCTCATCAAGTAGTTCTTCGATCAGAAGGATTGGAAATTTATCCTTCACCGTATACTGATTTAACTCACGATAGTCGACGCACATCCTCTATGAATTATCCTTCTTCTTAACTAGAACCACCGGCGACACGTAGGGGCCGTAACTATGGTGTATAAACCCTTGACTCAGGAGTTGTTTAACTTCTTGCTCAATGATGTCCTTTTGCGCTCCCGAGTAGCGATATGTTAATGGCATCGACCCCTTTCTGTAGCACAATCTTGTGATTATACTGGCGATTTGGAGGTAATCGGGTCGGTTCCTGAAACACTTTCGTGTAACTAGCTAGCACCACATTGACTTCATCAAACACGCAACCTTGCTCCTCCATTAATCTCATTTGTTGGAACTGATACTCGAGTAGAGTTGATAGTTGAAGCATGAATAACTGCCTACTTCCGGCTCCCTGTAATGTTTTCTAAAGACCCTTGCTAGAGATGACCCTAGATTTGCTATCCGGACCACCTTTCAGGGTCACCGTCTTCCCTTCCCATCGAAACTTCATCGTCCTCTTTCAGAAATTGCATAAGACGTCTTCCAACCCCACAAGCCATTAGACGCCTAAGACGACGTCGCATCCTCCCAACGCTATGACTAATGCATCCATGCAAAACGATATCCCTTGCATCGACCATTCAAAATTTTTACAACACTGGGTGCATTGTAGTTGCAACCCCCCTCCCACCATGATTGTTATAGGCGTTATTTCTTGCAATTCACACGTCCCCTTTTTTATCATCGTAGTATCCACAAAGTTGTGGGTGCTGCCATTGTCGATGAGGATGTGGATTGGCTTCCTTTGATGGACTCCTATTAAACGCATTTGTCTAAATTCAACCTCCTCTACAAACCCGGTCATTGCCTGCATAGATATCGTCGGACAATCTACCTTGTCCTCACCAATAGGCTGATTCTCACCCGAGTTATTAGTCAGGTTTAACTCATAGTCGTCCTCTGATACCACAAAAAATTGGAGTTACCTCTTCTTACATTGATGTCCAAAGGTGTACTTCTCACCACACCAAAAATAGAGCCCCTTTGCACGTTTCTCATCAAAGTCTTTACTGTTGACGAAACAAGACGTTTTATATGATCGACCTGTTGGTGAACGTAGAGTTGCGGGTGGGGTAGGTAGTAGACCTCCCGCACTCGGTGGGCATGGAGATGGTGCAGTATGCGACATTGGTGGCTTTCCACTTACCATCGGCCGAGTGGGTGGTGGTCTGTTCATCATGGACGCTCCAGTCGCCTTCAGTATTGCTTCTTGTTTCCTTTCCAATGTATACGCCTGGTGCAGTGATTGTGGTTCGTGTAGCGTCACTGCTACGCGATTTCAGTTTTAAGGCCCTTCACAAAAAAACCTACTAGGTAATCCTTCGAGAGAGCCAGCCGATTAGAATGATGATCAAACTGGGCGCAATACTCTAACACCGTCCCCTTCTGTTGCAACTCTTTAAAGTCTCCTACCGGGTCATCGAAAATCTCAGCATCGAACCGTTGTAAGGGCCTTTGTAAACTCCGTCCACTCTACTACATCAGTTTTAAGAATATTTCGGGTGAATAACCGGTACAACTCCTGCGCCCGTTCGTCCATGTGTAAGATGGTGACATTCACCTTCATGTGCTCGAGCGTTTGATAGATATGAAAAAATTGCTCACATCGGTACAACCATGACTTGACATTGTCTCCGTCGAACATGGGAAATTCAATCCTCCCTAAACGAATGGACCCGCCATTGTCGTCTGTGTCAGGTGTTGCGGCCTTAGTTTTAAATGGTGACTCAGATAGACTACTGCCTTCGCCTGGTTTCAATCCTTCCGTGGAGAACGTCGACCGTAGCTCCCCACATCCTTCTCCAGTTTTTCGGTCCGTCCTTGTACCTCCAATACTAACTTCTCGCTTCAATCTTGCAGCTCCAATAACAGTCGTTCATGCCGTCCTTGAGCTTCCATGAGACTTTTCAAAACGTCCTCCAACCTCCTGAACTCCGCACCTCTCATTCCTTCAGCCATAGATGATCCCAGATTCGACTGCTCTGATATCAGTTGTTATAAAAAAAATTTATAACGTCGACCAAAACACGTTTTCGAATATCCAATTACAGAAAATGCTTTGAGAGACACCGACAGAGAATTACAGAGAAAGGAGAATCAAGAAAAATACACTAAGACATCATTCCAGACATGTCGTACGAAGTTCTGAAACCTACGATATATTGTCCTTAACCTTTTATCCCCTGCATCCGCGTACACGAAATGTTCCCTACACTTGATGTTAAACGCTGCATAATATCCTGCAACCCTCATACTGCGTCGTTCCAAGTTTAAGTGTCTTCGTCTTCCACATTTGCCGTAACAATATCTTCATCGATTACTATTTTGTTTATTGAAAGTACAATTGCAATCATCTTTCGCCAATAGAAAATATTACAATATAATTAAAGACCATTCTTGATCGTGGGAAGAAGAGAATGGCCTAGCATGACAAAGAAGAGCTTGTCAAGCTAGCCAAGGCAACTTACCTGAATAGCTATATTATTGTTGTGATATCTGAAAATTAAACACAACCCCTACAATTGCATTGAGCTGCGGGCAAATCATCCTTGGCTACTAAACAAGACTCTCATTTTCATGTTATACCTCTCTTCCTTTGCATTCATTCCTTGCTAAGCTATAGTGCCAATACTAGCTTCTAATGTCCCTTTTATATCCCTAGAAAGAATATGCTCAGCATTCCAAAAGTGCTTCTGTTGGTTTCTTTTGCAACTTAATTTATTTCTTTCTTATGTTAGCTCCCCGTATGGAATATATACTTCAGTTCCAAGTTGCGGTGAAACACTCATCGATGGTATGAGCATTTAGTACGAGTCAAGTAGATTTGGAAAATTAGTCAAGAGAATTTGTATTATAGAGTTTAGAGCCAACCTGAGCCGTGCATTAAATCAATTGCCTACGCTTATTTATTCCAAACTTGGTTAGAAACTTTATGTTGCGGAATATTATGTCATTAGAAACAGAAATGTTCAGAATTTACCCTGGTCGATTACCAATGGTTATCTAATACATGATTGCGAATTTACCCTGGTCGATTATCAATGGTTATCTAATACATGATTGCTTTTTCTCATCATACTTGTCCTTTGAGGTCAATAAAGGGCAAGAAAGCAACAAAACCTGAAAGGATTACTTGTCTCAAACTTTGAACTTGAACCGAAATGTTAAGTTGAACGCGTGGCTCATGGGATAGGGATACTGATTCTTATCACAGCATCCATTCTACTCCACATAACCTTATCCACTAGAAGCATTGTTGGTCACACGTTGCCCGTAGGTCATGAAGGGGAGATTTTGTTCTGGCTGACTTCCATATCTGTTTCTCTTTTTCGCTGTATGATCAACGTCTTTTTCTTGTTTTTTTTTTAAATAGTTTCTGTTACATCTCCTTTGCTTGTTCCTTTTTGTTATATTGCTGCACATTAAATCAGATGACTCCTAGTGGATACAAAATAATATGATTGCAGGTCTGCAAAATCTATGGTAAGTAGTAGAACAGGGGAACTTGAGATTGCAAAACTATGGTAAGTAGTAGAACAGGGGAACTTGAGAGGAAACTCTCGTTTTCGTATATCAACACAAATGTCACTGTACATGCCTTTATACAAACGACGAAGAAGGAACAAAAGACGTTGTACTGCAGAAAATGAAAAACAACAAAAAGGAAATCACACAGTGAACGTGATTGCTGCGGCGTTGCATTTTGTGTTATTGGGCTGCTGTGTCAGAGGGTGTTATTTGAGCTGCTGTGTCAGAGGATGTTATTTTGGTGAGTGTTCCGACAAGGTCCACACTTTACAGACTATTTCATCGATCATTAATCAATATGAGAATGTAATGATTGCGACCGTAATCTACGATTTTAGTTACAAATTTAAGCAGCTTCTAGTAGGTTGAGAAAACGAGCCATTTCATTTAATAGAAAAACGTTTCAGGTTCTTGCCACTCCTTCTATCGACGTTTTTGATGAGTGTTATAGACCTTTTCAATTCAATTTCAATTATTTTGCCAACTTTTAATCCACTTGCGATTAGTTGCTTTTAGTACTTCTCATTTTCAGTTTCTCTTTCAAATAAAAACAAAATTTTGTTCAGTTGACAATGTTAATATTATGATAATATTTACATATTAAATAAAAATTAAAGATAAATTATTTTTAATTAAATAAATTTATTTTAATCTCTTATATATTTTATTTTGTTAAAATAAATAATTTAAAAAAAATTATTCATAAATTAATATTTATTTTTAATATATTTTAACTATTAAATCAAATTTTATTTGAAATTTATATATTTTGAAGATATTTTAAATTTACTTATATTTATTAATAATTATTTAATATAATTTAGTTACAAAATTAAATAAAATTATTAAGTAAATCAAATTATTCATAATATTCATATTAATAATTAATTTAGTTAATTAAATATATTTAGTTTCCTTTTCTTATCGTCCTTACAAGAAATGGAAAAAAAAGATCCAACTATGGAAGTCTGAAACAAAGTATAGAATTAAGATCTTATTAGAATAGAATGATAATTTCTCTTTATTTTCAGATTGGACTTTCACTTCTAAGGATAAAATGCGATTATATTTACAGAGAAACTCTATTAATTCATCTTGTTTTTCTGGGTAACTTAAAATAATCTATTAATTTCTGACCAATTTCCTGAAAATAATCTTTAGTTCTTAACAAATTATTTATATGGTGGCCAGGAGTTAAATTCCTATTTATGCTTGTATTTTAATTTTGTCATATATACTTAAGAATTTTACTTATTAAAGGCTTGAAAAATAATGATTAGAAGCTTCTTGTATATATGTCACTAATTATTATCGTCATATTCTTTTGCACAGATGTAGAAAAAGCCACAATTCTAAGATGTACTTCATATGCTTCCAAGAAAATAAAATAATAACAAACAACAATAATGAATAGGGCGGGATTTGGAAAAATCCTCGGATAGACAATGTTAACAAGTCAAAAAGTAAATGATATGAACATTTCCACCAGGTTGCTTGATTGGCCCTCTTTAATCTGGATAATACCGCCAAAATAACTAGTTCCAACAGAGAATTCAAAACCGAGGAACAGTCATCCATTCTGATATAGAATTAATAGATCTAAAATTATTAATCAGACAGGTAACCATATAAGACACACAAGCTACACCTACCAACGCCGCAATCTGCACCCAACTTTTGACTAAAACAGCTTTAAGCAACATCATGTGGAATTCCAATAGTACATGATTTGCTTCATTTGATGAAGTCTAAAATTTCCAGAAACCAAAGCTTGACAAAATTCGGCGACTGATGGGGAAGAAGAAAGAGTCTAGCATGAGAGATAGGAGCAAGTCACATAGCCAAGGTGACCTGCCATGAGCCAACGAAGGGTTTCAAGCTAGCACGTCGGCTCTTCAGCTTGAAACCTCTCTCAGATGGAGTGGGCAAGTCATCCTTGGCTACTAAACCAGACTCTTACCCTCATGTAAGACTATTCTTCCTCCAATCTTGTATCTGGCATTCCGCTAACATGAAGAGTGATCACCATTATTTGTTATGAAGACTACCTGTTGGAGAAAAAGAGAAGGCCTGGCATGAAAAATAAGAGCCTGGAAGCCCATAACAGAGTATCTGAGCTCCATGTATAGGCCAAACCACTACCCGGATTGCTTGGAAGTGGCTAGTAAACAAAGACTCTTGTTTCAGTTATGTGAGATCTCTAGTACCTCCTGTTTTCTGATTTGGATGGCTATCCTGAACTAGGAAATCCCTATATATATGGCGATAAGAAGAATAAGTCCAACTTTCAGATTTACATTATCAAGTCTCCCCGTGACAGATTTGACTACCCTTTTCCTTCTTTTTTTCAATTATTGCTGCCCATAATAGAATATATCCTCTCTAGATCAGAAGAAAGTTCATGAAAGTCAAATTTAATATGCAACTTGATTTGCATTTGAGAAAATCTTGATATGGTCCTCGGGTAGAGTTTAAAAAGTTATTACTATTCAATATAATGCCGTATTATGAATAGCAATTACACAAGTATTAGAAGGGCATAAAAATGTTTTCCAAATTAATTCGAAAGAAACATTTAGAATATCTTAAACAATAAAATGATAAATATATTCTAACTTCTATTTCGTAATTGGCTTATCTAATCTACTTTCTTTTCCATCCTGTTGCGTGATGTGCACAATTGTCGTTGACCTCGGTTACGAGGCATGGCATATAAAGAAACAGAACTCGAGCGGCATCTGGAATTTGACCACAACTTTTGCAACTCAACTCACTGCAACCCATC
The DNA here is from genome assembly GCA_027568915.1 of Erythroxylum roraimae. Classification (NCBI taxonomy): domain Eukaryota; kingdom Viridiplantae; phylum Streptophyta; class Magnoliopsida; order Malpighiales; family Erythroxylaceae; genus Erythroxylum; species Erythroxylum roraimae. The sequence goes on along the minus strand of JAOSBL010000211.1, from coordinate 31,474,365 downwards.
AAACGGAAGATTCGATGTCCTTTATCGGAAGTCGCAACTTTTGCATTCTTCATGAGAATGTCAACTTTTTATCCATTTGGCACAGCCCAATTGAAGCCAACGACTCGATGGCATTTTGCCACCTAAGGAAAGATTTTGTTCTAAATGATAGAGCTCGATATATGCGCGGCTACTTGTTCCCTTATCCTTATCAAAGCCGTACGTGTTTTGAGTGATTTGGTGATTGCTTTCCTTTCTATTTTTAATTTTTTTGCATTAAAAAGTGTTAAGTCGCCTAGAAAATTTGAATCTCATGGAAGAAAAAGGCTTAAATTTTTCTACTAATCACATGCTCATTATTTAGTCATATTTAGCAAAGGATTAAGTGAATAAAATCATATTTGGCAAAGCATATTTGTAGTTTGTTTTCATACAGTTATTGAGTGTTCCTTTATAATATACTTACGTCGAGTACTCAAAGTTTAACGAATGTTCATTCCAAGTTAGTTTACTGATTTAAATTATGTCGGCATCCTGTTGGGAGAAGTTTCCTTAATCCTAAACCAACTTACATTGCCTATCTCTAAACGACCCAATAACATCAATCAAATCCAAATTGCAACTTCCTCTTCAAAACATTTTTGCAATTGCTCTTTAAGCTCTTAACTACAATGTTATGTTTTGAAGATGCATGATAAATTCATATTTTGCAGGTTTGTTGTAGAAGTTAGATAAGTTGTGATTTAGTATTTTTGTGTCATATTTTATATGGAGTTATATGATATTTTTCTATATTAAATCTATTGTCTTGTAGGCGATGATCTTAAAGATATAATACATATTTAAGCAGAATTTTTTCTATAATTGTCTATTTAAGATAATTTTAAAATCAATTGAAAGCAAAGTCAAAAGGCTAAAACTTTGTGTAAGACCTAAAAAATACCAATGTCACACTGAACTAGAAAATTAAAAAAAAATGACATCAGTTTAAAAGTGTGATAGGCACTGATTCTCATAACAAGTAATCCAAAGACATGCAAAATTACAAGTTTAATCACCTTAGAACTCTTTTATATAATTATAGCTTATAAATACTCTTATTAGGGTTTCTTATAGAAGACTTTAAGGGCTAGTGACAACCTCCTTTATCACTAAGCTTTGAGTTTTAAGTTTTTCTTTTTGTTTTTAATGCATCAAAGAGTGATTTAGAGAAAGATTTAATTAGATGAGCTTGTAATATTTTTTCCTAGTCTTTCTTCCATTTTTTATGTTAATATTATTTTGCTTTAATTTTGGTTTTGTTATGCTCAGTAGTTAAAAACCTAGTTAGGATTAAAGATACAATAAGGGATGGGTTCTTAAATTATTATAAATAATTAAATTATTTAGTTGAACCTATTCTCTTTATTTTTAATCTTAAATTTATGTTTGATCATCACATATTCAATTTTAAGGATTATATGAAGGGGAAAGATGAAGTAAAATTTATACACTAAGAGAATAATACTTTAGCATTAGAGAATGAAAGTATCGTAGACTTTAGTGATCACCAACTAAGTAATCATGATAAATTTGATTAGGTTAAATTGCATATTGAAAGGTGGCAGTTGCCTAATTGGATATACATATGTGCCTTAAGAGAGGGTATATGATAAATGTTTATTTCACTATAATTATACACCATATTTAATGTGTTTTACTTATTATTTAATAGTTTTATAGTATTTTTGGTACTTAACGCTTCAAGTGTATTTCTAGGTGATAGTTGCTTTTATGGACCAAAAGGATAAAAATTCGAATGAAATCATGGCATGGAACGAATATTTGAAGCAACTTGGATCCTACACGACTATGTATAGTGACTGTGTAAGTCTTTGTAAATGTGTAAAGAATTGAACAATATTATTTTTGGTTATGTGAAGTTACATACCCGTCTATATTGATATACACGGCTGTATATGTTTTCCGTGTAAGTCTCTGTACCTGTGTAAAATCATAAATTTAGGTTTTTTTTTTCCAGATACACGGTCACTTACACACCAATGTATGTTGATCATTTATATCCTATAAACCCTAGCTTTTACTATAAAAGGATACGAATGGAGGCACAACAAGAAGAGGCGAGTTTTTAAGTAATTTTGAGTCATAAGAAACGTAAATAGGCAACAATTCTGATCAAAGGACGAGGAAACCACCAAGAATACCTCAAAAGATTCGATAGATAACAACATTCAATCTAGTTTTGCAAGAAATCCATTAGAAGAAAAAGGGATATTTAAATTATGATTTATTTGTTTTCTATTAGTTCTTTTGCATATTTGTCTTTGGTTTTGTTTCTATGAGTAGGAACTAAATTTATTTAGTGCCTAGGCGTGACTAACCCTAAGTTGTAATAACAATATGATTTCATCATTTTTAATACAATTTTATTGATTGATTTATTACTATTCAATTATACATTGTATTCTTGTTCTAATATATTCAGAATATTAGTTTATGATTTGATTTCTTATAATTAAAATTGTGGAATCCTCTTGTATGAATAGATTTACCATAATTAGAAGGAGTTGCATGCAATCCTAGAGATAGGTAGATATAAATCCTCTGGATTAGGGTTAAATCTAACAGTGAAATTCATAAATGAATAATGCAATTGTAGGGGTTTTAACTAGAAAGATTTATGTTAATCAACTGATGGATTAGTTGTTAGAAGTCTTGAGAAAGATATTAACATAAGATAGAAATTTTCAAGATCCAATAGACAATAATATAATTGCATGATAAAGGGTTAATATTTAAGGATTCTTACGGGGATTCATCACCTAGGTATTATTAGTTGATTATTGTTTTAAATTTTAGTTTAGTTATTTAGTTTAATTGAGGAAGAACAAGAGGAGGAAATAAATAAGGAAAACTGTTGATGAATTGTTGGTAGTCAACTTGAATACGGATGGTTGCTACTTCCCACAAGACAAATTGTTTAAAAGTCAACTAAATATTTAGAGAGATTTATTATTTCTTATTTTGTTAACAATTTGTTATCAAAAGTAGAATTAATGGAATCAATTAGATTTATTAATTTGATAACCTGTCTTTATTAACTTCTTATAACATGTGGCTTATTTATAGGATACGAAAGCCCAATGCGGAGAAATGGATGGAAACAAGTTATTAATTATAGACCTAGGTTAATGGTAAATATGAAGGGTACGTCGAGGTAACCATGTTAAACAAGCGCTACTGGATAGGCAACACAAGAATTAAGATAGGTTTTGTTTTTAAATTCTATTTCATTTTGTTTTTATTTTGATTTAGAATAGGACTGTATTGTTATTTTCATTTATTTTATTTTTACTTCCATGTTTCTTATTTATTTTCTTTATTTTTATTTTCTTTTATCTTTTTATTCCTTTTTATTTATATTTTGCAAGAATGATTGTATCTAATATCGGATGGACCCTTCATCAAATTCGGAATTCTGTAATTCTTTTTACTTAAGGAAGCTAGTATCAATTTCTTACCCTTTCTTACCTTTCATTTAGTTGCGCTTATATTATGCACATTAGGGGTCAATGTACGATTTTAAGTGACAGAAGGGATTTCTTAATTTTATTATGATCTTTGTTATTAAATTTTGTTAACTGATATTCCCAATTAGTTAAAATATGTCCTTAAATACTTAAGATCATTATTGATTATTGATTATTAAAGTGAATTAGTATGCAAAAGGATGAAAGCTAGAACAAACTGACTTTTATAAGTCATATGTTTTGTAATCATTGAGATCATCAATTTCAACTAAAATTGCCTGTTATTTACACACATAAGCAACTTTGAGCCTTGGTTTTTTCATTGAATATAACCCCATTATCAACCTTTTTCTTTTTTAAGCCTTTTTATTAATTTTAACCATGAAGGATATTTATATTACTTGATTGTTTGAAACTTAAAATTTGAAAAAGTCCAATATTTCTTTAATTGTTGGTACATCATTGAGATTCAAAAAATGTGTTAAAGTTATGGTACCAATGGATTTATAATATGAAGCACCTATGTATTGTGAAGAATAAGTTTCTTATAATTCTTGAAATCTTTTTTTTTTGTAAATTTCCTTCAATTTTATCACCTTTTTATTATCTCAATCATACCTTACTTAAGCCCCATTAAAACCTTGTGATAAGACCTTTTGATTTTTGTTTCTAATTTACTTATAAGTGATGGAGATATGATAATATTGCAAGCTTATAGTTAAGAATTCTTCTATACGTGGATTTGAGAGTTCTTAAATTTTTCACCCTAAGCACTTAAATGCATTGAGTGAAACCTTGGTGAGGGTGTAAATATTTGTGCTTTTGATTTCAAAAAGATCATCAATGTGATTATTATTGATATTGACTTATGAAGGTTAGTTTTATGATAACTTAATCCTAATTGCATGTTAATTTGATTAATATGATATGATGATTTAGAGTATGAATGGATAGGTTGAGGTTAATAAGGGATGGATATGTGTAAGATTGATAATTTAGATTATGATTTGCTTGAGGACAAGTAAAAGCTTAAGTATACGGATGTTTGATAAATGCTTATTCGACTATAATTATACATACATATTGAATATGTTTTGCTTCTTATTTAGTACTTTTATTGTATTTTTGGTACTTAATTCACTTCAAGTGCATCTATAGGTGATAATTGCTTTTATAGACCAAAAGAAGAAGAATTCGAATGAAATTACGACGTGGAACAAAGATTTGAAGCAACTTCGACTTACATGATCATGTATAGTGACTGTGTAAGTCTCAATAAATGTTTGAAGATTGAAGAATATTGTTTTTAGTCATGTAAAGTTACACGCTCGCATATATTAGCATACACGACTATATATGTTGCCTGTGTAAGTCTCTGTGCCCTTGTAAAATCACAAATTTAGGTATTTTTGAGATATACGGTCACTTACACACTCACATATATTGACCATGTATATTCCATAAACCTTAGTTTTTATTATAAAAGGAAATAAAACGGAAGCAAAACAAGAAGATGCAAGTTTTTAAGTAATTTTTTGTCATTAGAAACATAAAGAGATGACAATTCTAATCAAGGAATGAGGAAAACATGAAGAATACATCAAAAGATCTAATAGATAACAACATCCAATCTAGTTTTGCAAGAAGATATATTAGAAGAAAATGGGATATTTAGAATTATAATTTCTTTATTTTATATTAGTTATTCTACATATTTGTCTTTGGTTTTGTTTTTTATGAGTAGGAACTAAATTTATTTATTGCCTAGGTTTGATAAACCTAAGTTGTGATAACATTATCTTTTGTGTAATGCAATTTTATTGATTAATTTATTGAGATGTAATTATGCATTTTATTCTTATTCTAATATATCTGGAATATTAGTTCATGACTTGATTTCAGATAATTGAGATTGAGAAATTCTCTTGTATAAATACATTTGCTACAATTGGAAAGAGTTGAATGCAAATCTAGAGATAGGTGGACATAAATCCTCTGGATTAGAGTCAAACCTAATAGTGAAATTCATAAATGGATAATGCAAACCTAGGGGTTTCAAATAGAAAGATATATATTAATCAACTGATGGATTAGTTGTTAGTAGTTTTTTTTTTTTGGACGAAAGTTGTTAGTAGTTTTGAGAAAGATATTAACATAAGATAGGAATTTTCATGGTCCAATAATCAATATTATAATTGCCTGATAAATGGTTAACATTTAAAACAGTCCCCTTCACCACAATCTTTAAGCAAATAACCCCTTTTGCTTTAGTCCCCATCCTCTTTATCTCCTGGACGCACTATACGAATGTCATATTTATCTCAAGTCTCTATTAATTCTAAAGATTTCCCTGTAAGGGTCCTTATGTTTCAAGAATCTATTCGTAATCTGTCTACATCTTTTCTTCTTTTAGACCCAAAACTCACCAAAGGACTAACCTTTGTTCTACCATCAGAAGTCAAAGGCACCACTCCTACCCTAATGCCCAATACAAGCTAAAGAAGACAAGCATAACAAGCTCCTAGATGACACTAATAATACTCAAGAAAGGGAACAAAGATTGATATTGAATCTGAAAATGGGTGTCGCAATAAATGGATGTGAGAACCTCAAGCACACACTACTACATGCCAATCTAACTTAAATGATCCAAAATTGAACCATTAATAGCAATTAGATATATACAAATTGTAAAAACACGATACTAAAATGTTAAAAATAACTAACAAATATTGAAAACATTAAAAACTATGAACAAAAAAGAACTTAAAACTTTTAATAGATCGATGAAGACTGAAAACTAAAATCCCAACATCTAAAGAGTAATGCATCACCCTAGAACAAACACAAACTGAAATCAATCACAAGTATATCTAATAAAGAAGAAAATTTTTTTAGATACTAATTAGTTAAAGAAAGGAAATAACTAAACCAATCTTATCTATTTAAGAAGCCACACACCAACTCTGTATTTTCTTACCGAATTTAGCACCATTCTCTAAAAATGCCTTTGTTATAAGACTCTCTATTAACCAGCCTTCAGAAATGTAAGATTAAAAGCTCTTCCTTTTACTTCTTGTTCGGACAAGAAATACTCCAAAATTCGCAATATTAAAAGTCAGTAAATACAATGTGTGAAACAAGATTTAAGAAAAAAAATCCAACAGAAATGTTCTAGAAACTCAGAGAAATAGTGAATTAAAGGGAAGGACCCTTTCCCTTTCTCAAATGGTTAGTTTCCAAAAACTTGTTTAAAATCTAATTCGTCAAAGACAACAACAACAGACAAGGCGAGCGTCGGCATAAGCAAAGACGCCAAAACCCAGATACAACAACCCCTTGTGACTATGTTGAAAGATATGGGATTTGAAGCTCTCGACACTCTGCCACTGATGCAAGATCCAAGCAGAACCCCTTGTAGACAAAAATGACCCAGATCATCTTACGAGTTAAGGATTTCTAGCTATCTATTGAAACAAAATCATAAGCAAGATAAATACGGTGATTCAGTCCAGAATTAAGAACTACTTGCTTTTGCAACTATTAATTTCAAGCAAAAGTCAAAGTATCTTGATTTTGACAGGTGGGTCTTTCCAGTCAAAAAGCTTGACTAAGATACCATAGACATTCTCCTGTATATGTAAATAGCTCAATTCTTCTCCAAAAAATCCAAAAAGATGTTGGAAAATAAACGCAAGATCAAATCTAAGCGCAACGGAAATAATATAAAAAATTTCCACAGAATCAACTTTAACAGAATTAAATTCGAAACATAAAACAAGAAATTGACAAAGTTAAACTAACCTTTTCCGATTTCCAATTCTTTGAAATTGTCAATTCCACGAGCGGTTCAATCGTCCGGCCTCTAACGGCATCCACAGATCTTTTCGGAGAAAAACTCAAATCAAATTTGAGAGGAAAAATTGTTAGAAGTGCTAGCTTTCATTTTT
>JAOSBL010000211.1:31265354-31281649 GCA_027568915.1 Erythroxylum roraimae | reverse complement strand
GCCCAACGGTCTCCGGTCCTTCTTCTGGATAGTTGGGCTCCGGGAACGGGGTCCAGCACTGTTTGGCCGGGCTTCGGGAACGGGGTCCAGCAAGAAAAGCATAGGCAATTCAAATTCCCAGCTGGTAGAAAAGTTTTTGACTAAGCATGGGCACGTATAAAGGGAAAGTTTATCTACAGAGTTTGATTTGAAAACAAATTCGATACACTTAGGATTTTAATTATTTTGGGAATCAAGTTGTTGTCTTTATGTGGGGATCTGCTACTTGATTTGGAGGAGAGGTGTATCCGAGTAAAATAACGACAAGAGGGAAGACAAAAAACCCTTATAGACGTATCATCTTTTAACGTTTTTCTTATGTTTTTGGTTTTTTTAGGAGTTTTCGATTTTTTGGAAAAATTGCAGAGATGGAGACAATATGTCCTGCTACTTTGTTATGGGGTTTTACCTCTATTATGAGTAGCTAAATCTTTCTTTTTGGTTGAAGGGACCAACGTTATCATCTAATATGTGTGAGATTTTCTAAATAAAGTTTATTTTATTGATAAATATTAAGTGTCTTTTGTATTGCTTTTTATGATTGAATTGATTGATCTCTATAGTACGCAACTAGAAATTGATTGATTTAATTTACAACCAGATTAGTAGGATTTGATGTTCGGTTTTGCTAATCCAAAGTGGCAATTAGGATTATCTTTACGTTAGGGATTGGAAAATTCTAAGAAAGATACTTATCTAGACTAAATACATATTGTATGTGTGTTGTCTTGCTCAATGGTTCTCTTGGTTATTAAAGCTATTAATTAATCAAACTTAAGATTATATCTAACTTGTTAGTTAATAAGAGTGTTTAGAATATATATTTCTATTCATCTAATCCTAAGAGAGAACATCACTCAATGAGTATTTGTTAATGGACTTAATTTTATATCAATGATCCATACTAATTTGATAACGTAGGTGACCCAAAACCAAGATTTGTTCATTAATTTTCCAGATTTGATTATTTTTGTTTATTTCCAATTTTGTCGTTTTTAATTTCTTAAAATCACGTTAATTTAACCACTTAATTTGTTTTAGTTTTTAATTCATTAAATTTTTACCAATAGATTCCTCGTGGAAACGATCTTAACTCTTCACTAACTAAATATTTCATTATTAGAGTTGGTATTAATTTGGTTGCAGGTGACAATATTATCAAATTTTGATGCCGTTGTCGAGAAACTCTTGACGGTATATGTATGTTACACAAGTAGACAAGACAACGCAGTTGTTATTCTATTCAAAGATAGAAAAGAGAGCCAAGAAGTTACGGAAATAAACAAAACAGAGACAACAAATGTAGAAGAAGGAAAAAATTGCTGCAAATTGCACCTTTTGTGAACTAGCTGCCCCTACGGATGCTCAACAACCCCATTGCATCAATTTTCTGAATTTGGAGGAAAAGAATACTTTTGAATTGAAGTCAAGGTTGATTCATTTATTACCAATTTTTTTAGGCCTACCGAGAGAGGATCCTCAAAAGCATTTGAAGGAATTTGATGTGGTTTATATGGATATGAAGCCTGCAAATGTTACTGAGGAGCAAATCAAATTAAGAGCCTTCCCATTTTCTCTCAAAGATGATGCTCAAGATTGGTTGTATTATTCTACTGGTGAAAATGTGCAAACATGGGCTGAAATGAAGAGACTCTTCTTTGAAAAATATTTTACAGCATCAAGAGCTACCAATATTAGAAAAGAAATTTGTGGCATCCAACAACACATAAGTGAGACACTATATGAATATTGGGAAAGATTCAAGAAGGTTTGTGCTAGATGCCCCCATCACCAAATAAATGATCAACTGTTGATTCAATACTTCTGCTAAGGTCTTTTGCTTACAGACAGAAGTATGATTGATGCTACAAGTGGTGGAGCTTTGGTTGACAAAACACTGGTAGCTGCAAGAGATTTGATAGCAAATATGACTTCTAATACACAACAATTTGGGGTACGTTCTGGTCATAGTTCAAAACAACTAAATGAGGTTAATGTGTCAACATTGGAAAAGATATTAGACGATCTTACAACTTTGGTGGGGCAACTCATGGTCAAAAAGAAAGAAGAAGCAAAGGCATGTGAAATATGTTTAATGTTGGGACACTTCACTGATGCATGTCCGGTTTTGCAGGAAGAAAACGCAGAACAAGTTAATGTTGTGGGGGGATTTGCTGGACAAAATCAAAGGAAATATAACCCATTCTCGAACACCTATAACTTGAGTTAGCGTGACCATCTAAATTTGCATTATGGGAACTCTTAAGGACAACAAGCTACTACAAATTTTCAGCAATATCGGCAACCTTATGTTCCTAGACAACATCAATAAATGGCACCCAATTCCGAAGGTAAGTCTTCTTTGGAAAATATAGTTAAATCTTTGGCCACTAACACCATGACACTTTAGCAAGATACTCAAGCTAGTATTCAAAATATTGAAAATCAATTGAGCCAAATGGCAACAACCATCAATCGGTTGGAGGCACAAAGTTCTGAAAAGTTTCCTGCTTAAACATAACTTAATTCCAAGCAAAGTGCCAAAGCTGTTATCTTGCAGAGTGGTAAGGAATTGAAGGAACCTTATCCAAAAATCTCTAAGAAAGAAATCAAAGAAGAAGCAAGAAATGAGGTATCTAACCACCCAGAAAAGTCACATTCAGATCTGCAGAAATTTGTTGTGCAGCCCCCCTTTCCCAGTTGATTAACCAAAGCAAAGAAAGAGGAACAAGAGAAAGAGATATGGGAAACTTTCATAAAAGTCTATGTAAATATTCCTTTGCTTGATGCCATTAAACAAATCCCTCGTTATGCTAAATTTCTAAAGGAACTCTGCACTTTAAAATAGAAATTGAAATTCGATGAGAAAGTGGAACTGGGAGAGAATGTTTCAGCCATACTGCAGAAGAAAAAGCTACCACCTAAATTTCAAGACCTAGGTATGTTCATTATTCCCTGTAAAATTGGTGATTTGAGAATTGAAAAAACTATGTTAGATTTGGGTGCATCAATAAATGACATGCCTTATGATGTTTACAAGTTCTCAAACATAAGGCCCCTAAAAGAAACTAATGTGGTGATTCAATTAGCGGATCGTTCAAATCCTTATCCCAAGGGCGTGTTAGAGGATATCTTAGTTCAAGTGGGTGAAATGCTTTTTCCAACTGATTTTTATATTTTGCAAATGGGGAGTGATGATGTATCTTCTTCAACTCCAATTTTATTTGGAAAGCCGTTCTTGAAAACCACTAGAACAAAAATTGATGTTCATGATGGATCATTGACTATCGAATTTGATGGTGAATTGATTAAATTCAATATATACAATGCCATGAAATTTTCGAATAATGAAAAACCTGTTGTTTTGTAGATTTTATTGACAATTAGGTGCAGGAAAATTCATTATTAAATGGAAGAGATGAACTTGAGACAATTTTGGAGATTGGAGATGTGTTGTAGTGGCAATCAATTATAGAAACGTTGGTTCCCAACAAAGAACTTGAAGTTTTTTTTTGCCATTTGGAGAAAACCAATCAATTGGTGAAGTAATTATCTTATGTGGAGCTGTCCTGAAACAGCTCCAAGTTACTGCATTAGTTGATTCAACCACCCACGTTGGAGCTGAAGAGTTTGCCTAACCATCTTAAATACATATTTTTGGGTGAGCAAGATACTTTGCCTACTATTATCTCAAATAAACTCACTCTTTTGCAGGAAAATCAATTGATTCAGGTGTTAAGACAATACAAAGAAGCCTTCCAATGGACAACGGCTAATTTAAAAGGCATTAGTCCTACCATTTGTATGCACCGAATATTGATGGAATATGAAGCCAAGGAGGTAAGGCAACCCTAACGTCGTTTGAATCCACCCATGATGGAAGTGGTGGCAAAGGAAATCTTGAAGCTTCTTGATGCTGAAATTATTTATCCCATTTCATATAGCAATTGGATAAGTATGATCTAGGTAATTCCAAAGAAAATTGGGATAACTGTAATAAAAAATAGTGATAGTGAGGTGATACCCACTCATGTTCAAAACAGGTGGAGACTTTGCATAGATTATAAGAAGCTAAATTCTGTTAATAGAAAAGATCATTTTTTACTTCCATTTATTGATCAAATGCTTAAAAGACTTGCAGGTAAATCTCACTATTGTTGTATTCAAATTATCACCAAATTTTGGTTGCACCAAAGGACCAAGAGAAAACAACTTTCATATGTTCATTCGGCACCTTTGCCTACCGAAGAATGCCATTTGGGTTGTGTAACGCACCAGTGACATTTCAAAGGTGTATGGTAAGTATTTTTCTCTAATCTTATGGAAGATTGTATGGAAGTTTTCATGGATGACTGTACGGTTTATAGAGAATCTTTTGAAACATGCATTATCAACCTTGAGAAAGTGCTTAAATGTTACATTGAGACTAATTTGGTTTTAAATTATGAAAAATTTCATTTTATGGTTGATCAAGGCATAATTTTGGGCCATACAGTCTCTTCTAAGGGAATCGAGGTCAATAAGTCTAAGATAGATGTTATTAGATCTTTTCCTTACCTCGCGACTGTGTGGAAAGTTCTTGATCATGTAAGATTCCATCAGCGATTTATCAAAGATTTTTTGAAGATTGCGCAACCCATGTGTAGACTACTCTAAAAAGATGTGAAATTTGATTTTGATGAGTCATGTAAGATTGCATTTGATGAACTACAGGGATAACTCACTACAACCGCAATAATTCAGCCACCAAAGTGGGACATTCCTTTCAAATTAATGTGTGACGCCTCAGATTATGCAGTTGGAGTAGTTTTGGGCCAAAAAGTGGACAAAGTACCTCATGTCATTTACTATACGATGCTCAGAAGAATTATTCCATAACGGAGAAAGAATTTTTGTCTGTAGTTTTTGGGCTAGAAAAATTTTGGTCTTACCTATAGGGTACATGGGTGATCATTTATTCAGACCATACAACTCTGAAATATTTGGTGACTAAGAAAGAAGGAAAACCAAGGTTGATTCGGAGGATCTTACTACTACGAGAATTTGAGTTGGAAATATGTGACAAGAAGGGAGCTGAAAATTTAGTGGCCAATCATCTCAGTCGAATCACTCCAACCAATACATCTTACATTCTCTAAGATGAATTTTTGGGTGAAAGTCTCTTTGCAATCCAACATGTAATTCCATGGTATGTTCACATAGTAAACTTCTTGGTGACTAAGTCCTTACCTAATGGTTTATCTAGAGCTGAAAATGATAAAATTAAACCAGAAGCTAAATATTACATATGGGATGAACGTCATGTTTGGAAAATTTATGTTGATCAAATTATTAGAAGGCATGTTGCAGATGATGAAATTCCTTCCATATTCAATTTTTGTCATTCATCTGTGTGGGAGGGATACTTTGGACCCAAAAGAATAGCTTGTAAAATTCTTGAATGTGGTTTATTTTGGCCCAAACTATTTATGATACTTACATGTTTTTAAGTCTTGTGATCGTTGCCAAAGAACATATATTCTGGGGCGAAGGGATCAAATGCCACTTACAAATATCCTGGTATGTGAAATTTTTGATATATGGGGAATTGACTTTATGGGGAATTGACTTCATCTTTTGGTAAGACTTATATCATTCTAGCCGTGGATTATATGTCAAAGTGGATAGAAGCGAAAGCTACTCATACAGATGATGCTAAGGTTGTAATCAATTTTGTCAAATTTAACATTTTTGTCAGGTATGGAATACCTCGAGCTATGATTAGCAACAGGGGAACTTATTTCTGCAATAAAATTATTGGAACATTGATGAAGAAACATGGTGTCTCACATCGTATTTCGACTGCATACCATCAGTAAACGAGTGGATAAGCTGAAGTCTCCAACAGGGAAATCAAATCAATTTTGAAAAAAGTGGTGAATCCGAACAGAGAAGATTGGAGCTTACGTTTAGATGATGCCTTGTGGGTGTATCAAATTGCTTATAAAACTCCAATAGGCATGTCGTCGTACAGGTTAGTTTTTAGTAAACCTTATCATTTGCCTGTGGAAATAGAACATAAGACCTACTGGGCTGTGAAGCAGTCAAACATGGATTTGGTAGAGGCTAGTAACAATAGAAAATTGCAATTGCAAGAGTTAGAAGAGATTCGTAATGAGGCTTATGAAAATGTGAAAATTTATAAAGAAAAAATTAAAACTTTTCATGATAAAATGATACTTAGGAAGCAATTTTCAATAGGACAAAAAGTTCTTGTTTATCATTCAAAGCTTAAGTTATTTTTAGGAAAATTACGATCTCGCTAGCTCGGACCATTTATTATTACTAACGTATTTTCTCATGGTGCGGTAGAAATTCAAAGTTTAGACACTTCCAAGGTGTTTAAGGTCAATGGATACCGTCTGAAACCATACTATGAGAATTCTCCAGTCGAGAATGTGGAAGAGATAGAGCTAGTAACCCCAATCTATCTCTGATTAGGTAAGTCGGTGAACACGTCCAGCTAACAACTTAAAAGAAGCACATTTGGGGGCACGCCAAAAATTTCATGTTCAATTTTATTGATATTTTTCAGTATTTCTTATTTTTTTAATTTGTTTTGTTTCAACTTTCAATTTTTCACTTGTTAATATTTTCAATTCTAGTTTAATTATTAAAAAATAAAAAATTTCCCTTTCCCGCCACCCACTTTCATTTTACCGGCTAACACATTTTCACCTTTACACTTTCATTCATCTCTTCCTCTTACCTTCATTTATGCAACATTTCACTTCTTTTCAACTGCCAGAGGACAACCAAAGATTTCAACAACTAAGCCAACGCAAAATCTACCCATGTATGCATGTTCTAATCGACACTCTTGAAGCTTTACAAACTCATAATTCTTTTGAGCAGTTGGTTGGACAAATTTGTTGTAATGCGTTTGTTAAAGTTGACTATCCTGCTTATGTTGAATTAATAAGAGAATTTTATGGCACCTTTCAATTTAATTCTTATGAAGAATTCGACTTGTTTATTGAAGGAATTGTTGAATTTAGACTTATGGGAAAGGAATTTGCATTATTTGTTGCTGAATTTAATGTGGCTATGGGTTTTATATTAGCTGATGACGTTAAAAATGAACCATTTGTAAGTTCCCACTATGCTTATCATAGTGATTTTTATACATCTGAATTGTGGACTCAATGGTTTATCAACCCTCAACCATATAATGCCAGTGCATCTAAGAATTCATATTAAAATCCCTATTTTCAAAATCATACATCGACTCTTAACGTATAATTTTTTAGGGCGTCAGGATTCTGCAGGTGCACTTTCTAAGGCTAAATTTTATTTTTTGTGGTCTATGGACAAACAAATTCTTATTAATTTGGGTTTTTGGTTTTTGACGCAATTTCAATATCTGTTAAACAAGAAATCCAAACCATTAATATTAGGGTCCTATATCACTCAATTGGCCGTTAATTTGAATTTATTGGACCCTGAAAATACTGACATGATTGTGGCTTGTGCCATAGAACCTTTGGATATGGAATGTTTGTGTAGGATGGGAATTGTTAACATAAGTCATGGGAGGATATCGTTCACTATTCCGGGTCCAACTATCCCTTCCAACCTACGTCTAACCACAAAGAGTCAGGTTCTCCCAGATACATCGAGTAGTAGCCAACCTCCCCAAGCCAATTTGGACACTCGTTTAACTCAACTTGAATGCCAGAAGCACCGAATGGAGAACATTTTGATAGCATATTGGGCACATCAAGGATTCCAACCTCCTTACCCACCAACCCCATGATTTTGGCAATCAACTTACAAAGAAGCTTTCTTTTCTCTCCTCTTTTCTATTTTAGCTTCTTTTACTTTATGTCATTACACTGGGGACAATGTATGGATCAGGTGTGGGGGTGGGGTATGTTCCATATAACTGATAGTTAGGAATCTTTATTGAAAATTTTTGAATGATTATTGACTTGTTTGCAATTGATTAGCCAACTTCGATACTTTTTAGACTTCCATTTTTAATGACTTAAGTAGTGCGCATAACTTGAGTTAAATTTATTTTTAGGACAATAGATGCCACTTAGTTAAGAAATACAAGTGTATACACTTAGTCAAGGTTTGACAATCATATGATTAAACATGGTGTTATGGTGAACTACATTAACCTGTGAGTTTTTGGGCCTAAAAGATTGAAACATCTATATCAATCTGTATTTCCTTGATGTGTGATTATCTTCTAAGGTGAATTTTTCTCTACAACTTTCTTGGAATCTACTTGAGATCACATCTATACATGCGTGCACAAAAATGATAAAGGTCATCTTTGTTTTAGCCCTTTAGCTTAAAAAGCCAACCCAATTCAATATCCTTTGTTAAACCTTTTGAGTTGAACCCTTTTTCTTGATAAACCCATAATAAACAACTAAAAACTCTTATATCTTCACCTATCATAAATGTAGGTAGGCATTCTAACCACAATTTATGTCAAACTTATTTGGAGAGATATAGAAAGAAAGGAAAAGAAAAAGATAAAAGGAAATTGAAGAGATTGAGATTTCAATTATGTGTTGTACTGCTGTCTTTAAATATCAGTACATTGATAATAAATAATAATAATAATACACCAGTGAAAAACAAGTTATAGGGTGTAATATATCTCTACAGAATGACATTGTTGACTCCTTTATGATTGAAATTGGATCTCCACAAGTAGTTAGATGCTTTGCTAATGTTTATGATTTTTTCCCTTTCTGTTTATCAATCCTAACCTTACCTATAGCCCAATACAACCTTGAATAAAGCCCTTTTGATTTGTGCATGTTTGTATTTCAAGTGGTGAAAAGTTGGTGAAAAAGCAAGCATATGGTATAATATTTGCATTAGAAGATTTTGAGTGAAATACTGAACCAATAAACACTTGAGTGATTTGGGTGAAATCCAATCCATAAGAGTTTGCTATAATTATGTGCTAGTTTTTGAAATATGATTGCCTTAAATTGACTTTGTATATATTTACTTGGATGATTAACTCTGGGGGTATTTATTGAATACAAAGTTGTTTAACTCTTGAAGTGTGCTCTATTTACTGTTGTGAGACTTGGAATAAATAAATTTGATTAGTTGGCCAATTGATTGCAAATGTAGTTTGTCAAGGATGAGCAAAAGATTGGTGTGGGAGAATTTGATAAGCTATTATTTTTGTGTTATTTTGGATGTAAATCTCTTTAATGTATTGAAAGTCTTATTTAAAATTAATGGACTTGTTTCTTAATTGTTTTCAACCGATTTTAACACATGGGAGATGAATTTGAATCAAAAAGATGCTAGAAAAGCAAAGGCAATTTGAATTCGCAATTGGTAGAAAAGTTTTCGACTAAGCATGGGCACGTGCAAAGGGAAAGTTTATCTGCAAAGTCTAATTTGAAAACAGATTCGATACACTTAGGATTTAATTATTTTGGGAATCTACTACGATGAGAGGTGTATTTGAATAAAATAACGACAAGAGGGAAGACAAGACATATCATCTTTTCACGTTTTTCTTCTATTTTGGGTTTTCTTAGGAATTTTCGATTTTTGTGGAAAAATTGTAGAGATGGAGACAATATGTCCTGCTACTTTTCTGTTGGGTTTTACTTCTGTTATGAGTAGCTAAATCTTTTTTCTTGGTTGAAGGGAACCAACGTCATCATCTAGTATGTGTGAGATTTTCTGAAAAAAGTTTATTTCAGTGATGAATATTAAGTGTCTTCCGTATTGCTTCTTATGATTGAATTGATTGATCTCTAGGGTACGCAACTAGGAATTGATTAATTTAATTTACAGCTAGATTAGTAGGATTTGACGTTCAATTTTGCTAATCCAAAGTGGCAATTAGGATTACCATCTTTACGTTAGCGATTGGGAAATTCTAAGAAAGATACTTATTTAGACTAAATACATGTTATATGTGTGTTGTCTTACTCACTGGTTCTCTTGGTTCTTAAAGCTATTAATTAATTAAACTTAAGACCGTATCTAAGTTGTTGGTTAATAAGAGTGTTAAGAATACATGTTTATATTCATCTAATCCTAAGAGAGAACATCACTCAATGAGTATTTGTTAATGGACTTAATTTTATATCAATGATCCATACTCCCCTCCCCAAATTTGTTTTAACTTTTAACTCGTGAAATATTTACCAATAGATTCCTCATGAGAACGATCTCAACTCTTCAATAACTACATATTTCATTATTAGACTTGGTATTAATTTGGTTGCAGGCGACAATATTACCACTGGAGATTCACTTTTATTTTAAAATAAGAATGACACATCAGTAATAGTGGGTCTCACTAATATACAAAATAAAAAAAACACGTCGTAAAAAAATCATGTGGCATTTAACTAACAAAGGGTAATCTATGTTAGATTTTTCGTTATTGTAAGGTCTTATTTGAACGTTTTGTAAACATTGAGGTTCAAATTAAATGCCCTAAAATGTTAGGGATAAACTTAAATTTTGATGTAAACGTTAGGATTTAAATTACTCTTTTGACCTTAGTGGTGGAGTGTAACATGATGCACTTTTAATAATTTAAGAGGATAAGTGATAGTTGTTCCAAAGCAATTGACCTAAAATATAATTACTAGTAAGAATGATATAAGCTTCTTTGTCAAGTAATTTATAAAAAAAGGAATTTTCAATTAATTTTTAATCAATAATATAAGATAAAAATATAATATAATATAAATTTGTTAAAAACATATGGAATATAAAATAACTTATTAAAAAATATAGAGAATCATATAAAACATAAAATAGAAAAAACATAAAATTTAAAAAGAATTTAATTCATATTCATTAATAAATATCAAAATTTATCTTTATTTTACTCTATATTTGTTCTAAGAAACACATAAGCATCATTCAAGGAATAAAGCGGAAACCAATGGGTATGCATGCCAGACCTTATAATTTTAAGGTTGTAATGTTTATGATTTGATGAAAATTGACATCTTGGGAAATTTTTTAACTTTTAATAATTGAGTTAGAGATTAATATTAGATGCTTATAAAGCATATGATTATTAATTATGGTGAAAGCACATAGGAATAAAAGAAGATGTTGGTTCAATTTGGTGCCATAATATAGCATTGTTTTGATCTAGGAGAATTATTAGAGACTAAAATGGGGACAGACACTATTCCGTTGAGCAGGACTTCTTATTCATACTTATATTTGTTGGCTAGAGCAAATTAGTCTATGTTAAATTAGGAAAAGTACGAATCCATTGTCCAGAGTGCATTGTATTTGTTAGTTTTAACACCACTGTATGATGCAGTTAATATGATTACAAAAGAGCACTTGTAGGCTTTTACGTGTAAACATTGTTGCCTCAACGCTTGTAAATACTTCCTTTAGATGCTTCATGTGTAGTAGGATATTATATTTCTTGGTTGACACTTACAAGGAACAAATTCACCAAATAAGGCTTGTAATTTAACGACTTGTCCATAGTATTCCTTAACTGATCAAACAATAACAACAAAAAGGTGTTTAGGTGGCCAGGATCGAATACCATTAACAAAGGAAAATTATCCACATTTACTTTTTTATAACTGTACTCAGTCTCACCAAGTTCCATTGAAGAAGGGAAGGAAAGTTAAAAAAAGGAAAAGATCTATGTATCTATGGTTAGTATAAACCAGATATGTGGCTGTATCCATGTCAAGAAACCATATACATGTGTTATCATCATGGGCTCAACGCATCGTCTTCAAATGGTCGCCACTGGGCTCCAATAATAGAATCGTCGTCGTCATCAATCTGTTAGTTGGCATTAGGAACTTCAGAGAAGTAGCGAAGATATAAAGCTTTAAAACACAACTGAAGAATACAACTAGTCTCCAACATGTTTAATTTAAGTCACTGGAAGTCAGTACCTGATCATCAAAACCCCCGGTGATCTCAAATTCTGAACCTGAAACATTGCCAAACTCATCCAACGTTTCCTTGAAGTCCTGCTAAATGCAAAGCAGTAATTATATAGATTTCGATTGAAGCTGCTGAATTTCTCGGGCACTAGAGATATTTAGCTCAATGGTTAAGTTATGTCACTGCAACCGTAAGGACTATGATTTTGCTAGTCAGAATTAGTGGTATTAATTCGTAATTATACTGCACGCTCAATCTACATTTTCAACCACTGCTCCTCTCCAGGGCTAAAAGGTGTAACTTAGATCTCTTTTCCATTCCCTCCCATATAACCACCTGACGGTTGGAAAGCTTGCTGAAAGCACCAGAGAATATCGCACAGAACCGAGACAATTTAATATTATTTATTCAGTAATCAGATCACCTCGTCAAGGGTGATTGCTGAAGTCCCCAGATGCATAGGTAAAGGATCAATAAGAGTATCAACAGTTTCCAGCAAACCCTGAAGACACGATTTGCAAATTCTATAAACGAAAAGAAAAACAAAATTCCAATTCGGGAGATTACAAATGTGTGTGTGTGTGTGTGTATATATATATATATATATATAAAGCATCACCAGCATTTTAATAACTAAGAAGACAGCTACAAGATTCATATCATACAGGTCTAAACAAGGAAAAAGCATATGATTTCTTCAGCAAAACTGTAGCTCTCACCTCATCAAATGTTACACGGTAGACACTATTGATGAGATGCTATTTAACAAGAATATTAGATTTCTGAACCCCCAAAAATGAGGTGACATCTATAGGACATCACAACTGATGACAACTAACATTACATGCACATCATCACTAAAGTGATAATTCACTCTTGCATTTCCCAAAACAAGAGATACCTTCTCAGTTGGCATCGCAGAATTTTCAGAATCCAATGGTAAATGTTTACTATCTTCTGGGCTTTCCTGATGAATGAGAAAAATATTTAGAGAACAATAGTGTAAACGTATATATACACATATTATAAAATTTCCACATCCTATGTTATCACCATTCACAAAATAGATGAATAAGGCATTCCAGTACTCTGCAGCAATATATGGATTTAGACTGTGGTTCTATATGCAATATTTGAATAAGAAACATATTATCACCCTTCATAGAAGTGATGATAGTAATTATCTTCACATGTTTTGCACCTCATGCAAGCTAGAATATTTTCTAATGAGCATATAACAAACCAATAATATTATATTCTAATTTTTTATAAGAATGATATTATACCTCTTCATCTTGGTTAGCATAAGACTTTTCCTTTCGTGTGCTTGAAGGCTTAACATCAGGAGTTCCCTGAAACCAAGAAAGAGGCCTCACTCCAAATATTTATGATTCATCT
The DNA here is from genome assembly GCA_027568915.1 of Erythroxylum roraimae. Classification (NCBI taxonomy): domain Eukaryota; kingdom Viridiplantae; phylum Streptophyta; class Magnoliopsida; order Malpighiales; family Erythroxylaceae; genus Erythroxylum; species Erythroxylum roraimae. The sequence continues at coordinate 31,268,293 of JAOSBL010000211.1, read as the reverse complement.
AACATTACTAAATTTGCATAAACCGACTGTTGCATACAAGTAAGTTGTTTACGACTTACTCAGTTTAAAGAGTGAAGAATGGTATAAAAAGATTGCTTAGATCATGAAATGAAACAAAAGAACACTTGACAACTGTTCAAGATACATACTGGTTCATTTTGATCAAACGAATTCTGCCTCCCCCCTTTGGTAAGATCTCTCAGAGTACCCTTCAAGATAGCATCAGAACCAAATGTATGTCACACCACAATTGAAGTATCATCACATATCAAAAGATTTGCATCGGAAAATTCTTTAAGAGAATTGGATTATGAATGTTCAATATTAATGCCTTCACATAAGTTTCAGTGAGGAGCATATTGATAAACACTCATTGATGCATGAATGTTTGAAACTTATGGATCATTTGGGAATTAAAAATAAGTATGTTTCCACAAGAACGTTGGCCAACAACCTTAACAACTAATAACCAAAGGCAAGGAATCAATGATATTAACTTCATAGCTGAAAGTACAATTTTACCAAGATATTCAATTTCAAGCTGGGAAAATGAGTTATATAGACAGACCAGTATCCTGTTGTTTCAGTTAAGAGGAAATTTTTAGCAATTTTAGGAAATCAGTAGAAAAGATGGATGGATAAATGACTAATATCTTCTCAAATGACCTTTCAATATTTCAGCCTACTAGGTCTATTCCAAGAAGTCATCAGTCCTGAAAAAGCCCAGTTATCAATCCCATGCCATTCAAGAAAAAGGTGCTACCAAGAGTGAAAAATGAAAATATCAACCAATAGTGACATCCACAAAATCTAATGAATATTGTTAAGAAAATATTTTCAAAGAAGGTCTCTTAAGAAATCTTGGATACAAGTTTGGTGGAAGATGTGGGGACAAGGTCGAGTAAAGTTGCTGTATCTCCAGTAAAGGATGCAGAGAATGGCAACAAAGAACACATCATTCAGAACAAGTAATCGACCTTGTTTGCCCACATCAGGCCACAAGCATTGCAGAGTGTCCTTGGACCAGCTGGGCCTCGACGCATTGCTGGAGTAGCTTTCTCACTAGTTCCACAATGTTGACAAGTCTGTGGACTTTCAAACATGAACAAGCACGTGATTGTAAAGTAATAATTCAAATTAACCTCAACAAATTAGAGATCCATCCAAACTTAACAGCTGTTATGAATGTATAACAAGTCCAAAACTTACACAATGTCAGGAAGAGTAGATACATTGCTGGGTTCCCACTTTCCAACACCTGTGCTTTCACAACCTTTCAATGAAGCAAATTGCCCATTCTTACGGTGCATCCTAGGGGTAACATCATCTCTATAATCAATAACAATCTTGGATGTGAACAAAAAAAGTTATGGTCTATATACATTAAAAAAAGGAGATCACAATAGTAATTGAACTACTTTAGTCAACCATGAACAAGTCTGTGCTGCCAGATTCAGTTACAACATTCTAATGAAGAATAGAGAGACAGAGGGTACAGAATTAAGCATAGCACATGTTAAAGTTATAAACATTGTTCAATTTACAGTATGTATGCATGGCCTACACCTCACCTCTGGGCAACCTCCTTGCGACAAGTGTACCGAATTTTCTTTTCAAAGCATCTCTCTTTCCGCTTTTCACGAAACCTTACCAGGGAGGCAAATCTTCGAGACAGCTTGGAGCATTGTGACTTATCATCAATACTCTGAGATATATGAAGAAAACAATAAGAAAATTGGTTGTATGTTTTCAAATACGACTATTATCATATAAGTATGCTCGTCCAGTAAGAAATACCTGCACATTCTGCTGCACTAGAAATTCAGTACTTGGAACACTCACAGGTGCATCGGCCTCTCCCAGTAGTAGTAACACTGCTTGTACCTGGAACATGTATTCCACTGATCAGGTAAAAGAAGATGCCCGTGAAGCAACTAGATGAGCCAAAAAGAAGACCAGAATTAAATATATTTACACCATCAAAAGCCGACAAATAATATTGTAACCACGATGGAACTGTCCCAAAAAGATCAAATGAAGGAAATTTTCATTAAATATTGAAAATCCCCATTCCATCTTCAATTTGCATATTTACACGGGGTGGGAAATATCTTTCATGGTCTATAACAGCCCAACTCACTGATAAGTTTTGAACAACAGGAATCCTCTGAAAGATACCTCATAGACCACTCAAACAACATGATAAATGTTCATTTCGTAAGAATTAAAGTACAATTCAACTGCATAAATCAATTCCAATCACTGTGAATAAGACCCAATGCTCCTAACTTCTAGTTTTAAGAAAGATTAACAACAGAAACTCAAAATTTAATCTTCAACAGCCATATTTTTTGAAAAACTAACACGCCCAGAATCAAAGCAAAAGTTTCCAATCTTTCAGTCCATTAGCATGCGAGTTCCCCTGCAATAAACTACTCCAGTTAAAACCCAAAAACCAACCTACCTAGCATCGTGAAACAATTAACTCAACTTCCTTCTTAATTCACACATTTTCCATCGCCACGCAACAAAAAAGAAGAAGAAAAGCAAAATCATATTCCATAATCAAACCGTTGGTTATTCGAAAGAACATTCCTCCTGAAATTAAAACATGCTGAATAAAGAAACCATCTCGTAGGTCGTAGCTCACTTTCTGAGGTGTAACGGCTGGAAAGACATAAACCTCCCCTTCAAAAGCGATAGTCAGCTCACTGGTACGGCCCATACTGACACATAAATCTTCATTGCTCATGTGGCCTACTTCTTCTTCCACTCTTCCTCCATAAACATAACCGTCGATCCGCCGCTGCTCATCCTCCAGGTACGGTCTCACCGTCTCGAGCGACCACGTCTCCATCACTCTTACAGCATCACGCGCGCACACACACACACACACACATATATATATATATATCGAATTAACTGAGTAGATACGTTAG
>JAOSBL010000211.1:31086645-31097343 GCA_027568915.1 Erythroxylum roraimae | reverse complement strand
ATCGAATGAAACCCTTCGACTTAGAACTATGATATGAAGTCAAGGCTTGGTGTTGCTACTTTAGTGTGTTTTTCCAAGGGCTAAGATGTATACAGTCCAGCGGAGCACATTAGGAAAGCAGTTAAGCTAAGATGGATTATTATGAGTGTCTAAGGAAGAATCTTTTTCCTTTATCACCATATCAGCCCGGGCGATTATACTTGGTGTATAATCATATGATATATCTATGAGCACAAAGGGACAGTGTATGCGTTTGGTGATATTTTGGATGATTTGGGGTATCATGACTATGTGAAAGTATTATGTTAGTTAGATGATGACTTAATATAACACTACTGGTTCTTTAAATGATCGCACGTCCCATTCTCAGTATGACACGTGAAATTTAGGGAGAAGATGCAACTCGTGGCTTATGTGGCCGAGTGGGAATTGTTGGGAGTTACACAAGAAGTAACTTTCGACAGTTATCGTCCTCATATAAAAGGAGGAAATGATGATTACATTTAGATAATCTCAACAAATCTCTCCCTATATTCTTAGAAACTCTCTCTATACTTTCTTATGAAAAGCAACATCAAAGGCTTAGAGTTTGGGACGTGGATTAATCGGTGACTCTAATAGCCAACCGTAAAATGAAAATTAGCAATCAGCAAATCGATCCAGTACTTCCGCATTAAGGTTAGTCCTTAAATATAAATCTACAGACGCCTCATGGAAAGAAATTTTGCTGTGGGAGATTATGTCTCTCTGAAGTTACAACCCTATCATCAACAGTGTTAAAAAACGCTTTTCACAGAAGTACTCAGCCTTGTTCTATGGTCCTTTCAAAATCCTTCAAAGAGTAGGGTCAGTAACATACACACTTGATTTACCAACTGATAGTAGGATCCACCCTACCTTTCATGTTTCACAACTGAAACGTAGGGTGTCTGATTCTGAAATCATATCACCAGTATTACCTCAATCTCTATATTCCATGCTTCGTATACCAGTCGCTGTTCTTGATCAAAGAAAGGTGAATCGACATAACTGACCAACTGTGCAGATATTAGTACAACGGTCTTCTTCGAAGGATGATGACATTTCTTGGAAATTTCTGTAAGACATTCAACAACGTAGTTAAACCTTGTGGACAAGGTTCATTAGAAGAAGGGAAATGATAGGAGCGAAAGCTGATGAATGAAGATGTAGATATATACGACGTAACATTGTAAATAACACATAAATTAGTGAAACGTTGTCGTGTAGGGGGAACATTTGTCTCGTTGTAAGTGGTTGGCCACCAACGGTTATTATAGTCGTTAATATGATCATTGGAGGCAGGGAAGAGAGTAACAAATAACCATCACTTCTTTCTCTGTGTTTTCTCTCTTTTCATTCATTTGTTTCAATCCCTAAATTTCCCAAATTAGGTATGCCACAAATATCTATATCATTCTTCTTCTTTCTTATAATTCTTGATTCCCAAATTTAACGAATTAGGGTTTCTGACAATAAACCTGTAACAGTGAATTTAGTGACTTTGATACTTCTATTTTTGATTTAGAAGATTTTGGAAAAAGTAATTAAACAACAGGAGAGATTAATCTTTTACTCTATATTCAACAGCACAGTTCTGTTTTAAGATCTTACGTGACGCTATCTTCATCCATAGCGAACAAAAACTGTGTAAAATGCTCTGTACATGATCTCCCTGACAGCCTACCAAGAAGTTTTTAATAATCCTTGCTGCTAGTATATATTATACATATACACAAACCAATGTCCCTGCAGATCTTCAAATAGGCTTCTTGGAAGTAATTTCCATCCTTGTGCGAAGCAATTCTCAGAGCTTTTAGCTGCCTCTGTATATGGTCCTGAAGCTAAATCATCATATTGTTCATTGGCATGTTCTTTTCCTGAATACCACTCAGTTCAAACAGTCAACACTTTAAACAGATGAATCAGGACGATTGTTTTTGTTATTTCCCTTTCTGAAAATGGAGCAAGAATCCTTTTCCTGATTTGCATCCTCTGTGCAGTTTGTTTCTTGAGAATCTGCGACAACACAAGTTGCGAGGACCTCACTTGACATTGAAGAACATTCCTGTCTATCGGTTTCGATGGGATTGTGCAATCTTTCACATTCTACAAGCATATAATCCTCCTCTACTCCTATCTCAGATGATTTCTGGGATTCATTTGTACATGTCTCACAACTCAAGTTCTCATTTAGTTTCTCTTCAATCTGCGTACTTATCTGATTCTGAGATGTCTTTACATGATTAAAACCACTATCTGACTGCGAAGTTGTAGGACATTCAGTTGCCAATCTAGGAATTTGCCAAATGTCTTCCCTTTCTGGGGATAAATTGGTGACTTGTTGACTGTTCCCTTCAGCTTCCTGTTATCATGCAAAGTGCATATATTCAGTTACGGAACTAATAATAGCAAAGCCATACACCTTCACAAATAACTAAATGCCAATACTTTTCACTTAAAAGGTTCACAGATAGCAAAGAACCATCTATAAACCAACAACATTGAACCTAACAACATTGAACCAGGATGGGGATTCGGGAAGCAAACCAAGTAGGAGATTTCAATTAGCATGTTCAATTTTATTGACAAGGTTAACATAATATCCGAAGTTGAACAAATACTCGAGTTTCACAGAAGGCTTTCACACACGTCATCCAACCCAAGCAACATATATTTAGCAACAAATAGGGTTCTCCAAACAAATAAAAATAATAAAGATATCACATTCAAGAATGATAAGAATCAGAAATAAAGCCCTTATCATTCTATAAAGTTTCCATAATAATTGGGAAAGGATTTTAGTACCTCTATTGATGACGAAAGACTCCTCCAGTGACTAGCTCCCGTTTGCCACTGGATTCCACCAGCAAATGGTCTTGCATTGCCTACTGTAAACTGTTGCTGCATAACTCTCGGAGAGGTAATGGCTGACATTGAAGTGCCAATTCTCATATCAGCTTTGGAACTAAAGGAATAACTTTTCCATGCATTTGATGTCCTGCTTCTCTTCTCAAGAATTTCTGTTTCAAGTTCTTGTCTGGTTGCGACAAATTGGAAGGAATTATTTCTATTACTGGATTCCGATGGAGGAACCTTTTGACACTGATCTTCTAAAATTTGATAGATTAACTTCTGGATATAAGATCGTTTCAATGAAGCCTCTTCCACTGGAAACCACTTTCTGTTAAGCTGTTAAGCAATTTCAGAGATATGTTTACTACACAATGATATAGACAGATACCAGCAACCTAGTTGGTTGATAAAATGTTGAGAATAATATTAACATGTTTCAGGTTAAAAAGGCATTTCATGTCCTCTGGACCAGTTCCATTCTAGCATAAATGGCATCAATCATATCCCAGTCCCAATAAAGTTAAGGAAAAACAGAAGAATGGCTTAAGTTGTGAAGGATGAAATGTTCTTAGTCATACCATCATGTAAATTGACATCATATTGAATAATTTTGCTTAAATTCCACAGAAAAGCAAGTCAACAATTACTTGATGTGTGTAGTGATTCTCATTGTTTAAGGTCTCCAAGATACATATTTTCAGTCCTGCCATGGTGCATACAAGGATTATACATAAAAGCTTTCACTTCATTAATTCTGTAGTCCTGAGCTAAATTTTAAAAAAACAAGCAATATGAACTGCTATCCTAGAAATTCAGTTTCCACATGGTGCTACTTCTTGTTGGAACATAGATGTTGCTCTTTGTCTTCCAAGTAAAAGCAGCAAGGATAATGAACAGGATGTTCCAGGCTCTTAAAAATGAAGATACGCTTAACATGTGGGAAAAATTTCTGTACATATTCATCAAGCATCTAAATTTGACCAAATGTCCAAAGACTTTCATACATAGACTGAAGAAACTCAAATTCAAAAAACAAAAACAGATGTAATGAAAAAGCTTCTGAAGTTTAACACAAAGGTTAACCCAAAGGTGAGGTTAGTATGTGCTACAACTTTCTAGATAGAAGCCTCAACTTAGTGTATGATATCTATAGAATGCAAAATGTAAAATGAAAAGATAATGTTCCACGTTTCGGAACTCTTTACAAGGAAATGAGATCATCACTTACAAAGTGCGAAAACTTTGTTAAGTTGAAAGGACTGAAGTTAACTGGAGCTTCCTCGAGAAAAAGTTCAACATAATGAAGCAAGAAGAGGCCACAGTCATATGAATTTTGCTGCTGTGGCAGCTGATAAAAGAAAAGGTCAAAGAAAGTTAAAACAACTAGACAAATATATTCCTGAAAAAAAATCCACATTCAATATGATAAACTTGGAAAATGGGTAGCAGGACGCATTAACTCCTAGTCTGAATTAAATAAAATGTCAAAAGATTAGATCTTCAAAGATAATGTTGATTCATCAACTGTAATCAGGGTTTTAAGAAGGAAATGATGCTGATATAAAACATGGGGAGAAAGAAAGAGAACTATAAAACGAAACTGGTTTGTGGTTAACCTATTAATAGATCTTACAAAAAACTTCACAAACATGTGTGTAACTGAAAGATTTTTCCAGTGTTCTACAGGTCCTGTAAATTGAGTGAACATTAAGATTGTTCAGAAGTATTGTTACTGTCGATGATATTTCTACACCAAATTACTTAGAAAACTTACGTAATACCTCAAGGGAAATAAACCGTAAATGTAAGAACTTCAACAATGCATCATCCTCCATCTCTTCATGCCTTGCTTTCCATTCTTCATACAGATAACTGTTATTTCATGGCATGCACAACATGAATGTAACTTGTGAGCTTTTCCATTACCAAACTACAAACGGGAAACTTATACTTCAAGTCACCATAGTCAAATTATATATTAACTATGCTGTTGTATAAAGAGTTGTGTCTTTTCTCAAAGTTGAGGGGTATATGAAGTAAACTAGGATTTCTTTTTCTATGCATGGGACTTATTTTGGAACAGGCATTAACTTAGTAAGTTTAAACATGAATGTTTCAAAAGATTTTTGTGAAGAACTCCAGTTGCATGCTGAGAGTTTATACCACATCTTTTCCAGGAATACAATCAACAGACAGTATAAATAGTCCCACTTAAACGTCAAGCTAATTAACATATCCAAGACAAGATTTCTTTTTCCAGTATCAAATCCCTGTTTTATAAACTTGAAAAAGATCATCTGACTACAAAGAGAAAAATGTAAATAACCAAGTTGATTGCCGCTTATAATTTGAAGTTCCCTTTTTTAAGTTTATGCCCCTGCTCATCGACTTCTACAATAAGATAGTTGGAAGCTGACATACAGTTACCCGTGGCAAATATACAAGTACCTTTGAACAAGATTCTTGAGGCCCCGATGACTTCCCTTCATTGAATCCATGTGCAAGATACATGGTACGCTAAGCAACTTCTCACATTCTTCATCTGTACCATGGTTATCAAAAGGTTAGAGCAAAGAAGTCCCAGCATATTAATTGCAACTGAAGCAGGATACCATAAGCACAAACCTCTGAAATGAGCCACTTCACCTGGGTGGCAAATGACAATCAAACTCCAGTGATGACTGCCACCAAATTAGTCAATGCGATATGAGAAAGTGGCAATAAGGGACTTTTCCCTCATTTCCACAAGAAATAAGTGCACAAAAATCACTCACCTGTAGTTTACAGGGATAAATACATAATCCTTGTCAAAAATATTCACTTTCCTGGTCCATTTACGAACCCGCTCAAATGCTTCTCTCCCTTCATGAGAACTAAATGGATCTTTGTCGAGATCAGCGAGTTTCCGAAAGAAAAAACTATTGAAAAAGTGGAATCTGGGTTGGTTCTCAGGAAGAAGTCTGCTCTTTAAATACCTGCCAATAACCAACTTGTCTAAACTTACTTTATTTTGTAATGTGAAAGTAAAAGTCCAACTGACAAATGACCGGCATTCATTAGTAAACACTAAAAGTAATGTTTAGGAGCCAAGAATGTGAAGAAAGATCAATATGCTTCGGAAAGGAAAAGGAAAAGCAAAAGGATCAGGATAAGGGAATAAATTTACTTGATATAAAAGTCAATTATTGTGTCGTTGATGAATGTCTCTGGGCTAAGAAGCTCAACATCTCTCTTGCTAATTGAAACAGCATCCGGGTCTCCTTTTGGGAAAATAATTTCTTCAAAAGTCTGATCAAGACTGAAGCATAAGAATCTGAATCAGCACATGTAATGGATGAAATAAGTGTGATTGTGATCCAAGAAAATTATCCAGCGAGTTAAAATTTGTTAACAAATATTAACAGCAACACATATCAGAAAAGTTTCCAAGAAAAGGTTTCAAACAGAATTGGAACACATTCTTTCAAAACTTTAATCATATGGAAACTCCAATGTGAGAAACCAAAACCAATGACATATCAATCATGTCATTTTCACAAATTTTTCCAGAAAAAGAAATAGTATCCATGGTTATAAGAAAAATTTGTTAACAAGGATAAACATGATGTCAGGGGTGAGTGGAGAAATAACAAGGATAAACATGATGTCAGGGGTGAGTGGAGAAATTACATTGCAAGAAAAAGAATCAACAAAATCTACCACATTATGCATTAAAATGCATTTTCTTTAAACTGAAACTAAGTCTGATAATACTATAGTAGTAGATACTTTTCAACTCTCTTAAAATAGCTTCTACTTCAAACCTTTTATGTAACTGGAAAAAAGCATATAGAGTCAATAACATTCATCCTTCAGTTGTATAGTACCAATCATTTCTTGAGAACTTGCATGCATATAGCAGATTCGAGTACTCAAACACACAAGTGTATATGCACAAGCACATATAAAACTCTTTATTCAGAATGACACATACAAGCCCTTACACCAAAGCTTGCTACATGGACAAAAATATGCTAGACTCTCAATCCCAATTATCAAGAACTTACCCAGATATATAAGGTTTTGAGATGGCCACGTTGCTCTGCCCATGATTTTCATCATTCTCCCGACAGGCACTGGAATGGATAAGAGTTTAATAGAAAGGAGTTATTTAAAGAGAAACTGCAGTAAGGCAAAATTGCCTAAGAATTGCACAAAAACACGCTAGATTTAAGTTATTTCAAAATAGGGTCACAACTTCCTGCTACCATGAACAGGAACAATTAAAAAGTGATTTTATTACTCAAGTTATAAAATCAGCGAGAAGAATAAATACTCACCCATAGGTATCACTCCAGATATCTCTGTATCTGAAACTTACGAGTTTGATTGCTTCTTGTCTTTCACACCAATCAGGATCACAAATCGAGAACTGCAACTTATTGATACATGTAGAGGTGTGATCAAAAGGTAACCCTGACAACGAGAAATTCCAAGATTTTAATTTTTGGCACAAGATATTTAACAAAATAAGAAACTGTAACTCATTTACAAAAGACAAAGTAGGATACATCCTCACATTGGTCAAACAAGCTTTTTGATATTTTAGCCTTATTAGAGAAAGACAGTGATGCTTAAAGTAACCAGATATACCAAACAAAACGATGAACATTAAGAGCAAAGTGCAATATCTTAAGATCAATAATACAGATGAAAGATGAAACACCATATTAATGGAGAAATAAACATCTTTTTCATCACTACATCGATTTTTACATGTAAATAATACCCATTTTACCAATGTTCTTTCTCACAACTGTTGTACTGCAGGCGAATCATCAATTTGGACATTTAACAAAGACAACCTATTACAGAAAATTGGCAATGCAATCTGAAATTTTTTCAAATTGATTTCTGAAATTATATTTATCATAAATTCATAATGAAGAGATCTCCTTGTATGATGGTAGAACACTTGGGAGGCAATGGGAAATGAATGTCAAAAGTTAAGGGCAGGAAATTAGACCTTAAATCCATTTGTTGTTAAGATAATATACATACAAAGTATGTTAACCACGTATCCAAAACTAAGGCATTATTTGGCATTGTTTCCATACAGCAAGGTGCAGCAAGATTACACCAGAGTTCACGTATAGGATCAGAAGGCATAGTGCTGGTCCATAAAATGCTGAATTCATCATAACATTTAACATAAACAGACCCTTGAATTTAGTGGAACTACAAACCTGAAGTTTCATTTTCATATCCAACTCCTTGAGAAACCTTTGATTTAAGATGAAGATTAACAATAGCAGTCTCAACCTACAATCAGAAATCAAAGAAACTTAAGCTACCCATCCTAGCATGTATGATGTATGTAAAAGAAAAATGAAAGCAGTGTATGTAGAAGAAAAGAGAAAGTAGCATATCTCACCCTCCTGCACCATTGAGACTCAACTTTAATAATATCAAGAATAGGCCACCTAGCATTAAATTTTCCCTTAGTGCCATTTACAGTTGAGGCCTCAACTCTGATGCAGCTCTCGGAAAAAATTAAGCGGGACTCTGTACAATACAAGTCCCCAAATAAGAAAAAATCTGGGAATATAAAAACTTCCTTGTTCAACGGATCCTGAAAAATTGTCAAATAAAGCAAATGTTATACATTGTAATTATTAAAACTAAAGAGAAAATCGGATGATGTAGATAAGGGAAAGGGAAGGACGATAAAGGACCACACTTAACTTAGTGCAAAATAGTTAAGTCCAATCACCTAAATGAATCATCAAAACTGATTAAGCGAAAACTGACTTTATTGTCTAGCTCAATTCGATCCAATGTGATAAACTGTTTGAATGCACTCTGACACATTTTCGTTTTCTTTTCCATACAGATGATTTATATCCATTTTAGAATCCTTTTGATCTCAGCAAATGACTTGTAGAAAAACACTTCCACTCATAAATTGCATCTTTAATCACACAACGAGAAGATCGATGCTGATTCTTATAGCACTCACAATTTCATGTCTCAGGGAACCATGCTCCACAACTTTTTGTTGTGAATTAACTGAAAAGAGAAAAGACAATAAAGTTAAGTAACTTCATGAAAGCAGAAAAAAGTAAAGCAACTCTTTTAATCCAATAGCAAAAGCAGGACCTTTATTTACTAGGGCAGTTGAGACAGAAGTTAATAAATTGAGTTTGATCTGTCCATCATCCTCTGAAATCTTTCCAACTTGCTCACTCTGCACAAATTTTAAGTTGGTAACTTCATCCAACAACATATTAATCTGCTTCCTCGTGTAATTCCCTTATGAGAAGTTCAGCACAAACGTAATGTTCCATGTCAGACTTTTATTCAAGTGTCCGACAAAACTTAAATTAAACACTGACAAACCTTAAAATATGAAGACTTTGAAAGCACAAGGGTATCCGCTTGAGAAATCCCAACACCAACAGCATCCTCTTCACAAGGACTGCTTTTTATAAGAGATCTTGCAGGATGTATGACACCATTTCCTCTACTATCACCATCAATGTCCACTAGCTTGTTGCAAATGCTGTCGGACTGAAATTTGGACCCACCTGTCGTTAAAGAACAAAGACTAATTAACAAGTGAATAATAGAAACAAAGAGTTTAAACCCAGTACAAGGTCTATGAAAAGAAACCAAAAACATATGGGAGCTTATGACCTTTACCATCAATATTAATCTCAACTGGAGCATTGCCAACATCAACAGTCGCTTTCCTATTTTGCTCTTTTAGAGTCCCTGTTACTGCTTTTAGATAAAAGTACTTCAAAAAGAAATGAATTTGTAGGAGAGAAAAGCGAAAACAACAACAATGGAGATTAACTGATGACCAGTCGAAACAGAAACATCATCAAAATCCAAAAATTTTCGTACATTTACATTTCTCCGAATTCGTCGTCCTACAAAAACCGACTTTACGTCATTCAATGAAGATCGTAACAACAAAGCAGCACTAGACTATCGTTGTGATGTACAAAAACGCTGACGTATTCAACAAGAAAGAAGTTTCAAGTCGTCTGCTTTTCATTTTCCCGCACATTCCCACCAACCAAACAGATTATGCAAACGTTTAAAATTCATAAAAGCGACAGACTTGAGAGAAAAAGAGTAAAAAAAAAACTCACAGCATGCAAGTGACTTGTACTTCGTGGAAGGAGGAGAACGTGAGTGCTTTCTCCTCCTAGATTGTCCCAACCTTCCTAGTGGATTCCCGGAGGTTCTCTCCACCCGCTCGTCCTCCTCGCCGAATTCGAATACGCTAAACCGATTCTTGGGACTCGCCACCGCACACGATTGCCGTTTCATCACAACGAAATTCAAAACGACAATCGTTGTTGTAGACGTAGTATCATTATCATTATGGAACCTTGCAGTGGAAGGTTTGCGAAGAGTGCGACTACGCTTTGGTTGATGTGTGTGGGAAGTTTCTGAAACAATTGTCAAATTACTCCCAGTCCCACACACGCGATAAGTAACTTTCTAGTTGTCAAAGACAACTAATTTTTATAATTTTCATATATAAGATATAATCTTAAAGGATTAATAAGTTAACAAAGAGAGAAGATTCTGTTAAGAGTCAAGTTCTTTAGTCGGTAAAAAATATAGAGATTTGATCTCAATAATGCATATTTAATTATGTGCCATTTCAAATAACTAATCCAATTTGTAGTAGTCTATAAAATTATAAATTATAGTTTAAATACCCTTATCTAAATTAAAATTTAAGATAGTGTTAAATTGTAAATCAATTCTAAAATTATCTTAATTAGAACAAGATTAATAAAGTAGAAATAGTTCCTTAGTTAAAAT
>JAOSBL010000211.1:30975197-30992486 GCA_027568915.1 Erythroxylum roraimae | reverse complement strand
ATTAACTTCTGATTATATTGTAGAATTCTACGAAAAACTTCAGAGATCTATTCAACCCCCCTTCTAGATCGTTTACAAAGAAGTCTTTGAGGATCTCATTTCTTATTGGAACCACCCACTTGTGAAGGTATGATAATAATAATTATTTTTTACAAATTAGTTACATGATATGTAACTAATATAATGATTTAATATGTAGCAAATTGCTGAAGCAAATACTCAAAATAGAAAACAACAAACTGAAATGCATGCAACTGGTCCTAAGAGCTTTATAAGTATTTATCCTAAGTTGGTAAGTTCTCCAATAAGTTATAATCTATTAAGAAATTGCATTAATTTTCCAAATTATTTCTAAATTGTAATTAACAGTTGTTTTCTTGGATAGCAAAATGAAAAAGAAGATAAAACTCCACTCTATAATGCTGAAAAGTATATTGCAACTTATAATAGAAAGCCTGGAAAAGTGTACAAGCAATCTACTGAAGCTATAAGAGAGAAAATTGTGAGTAATGCTGGTTTTGTAATAATTTTCTATATTGTTTCTACTTTTGTTGAGATGTCCAAATTTATTGCTTATTTCATGTGCTTCTAATTCCACTTTATTTGTTTTTTTTTATTGTTGATTTGTTCTTCTCGTCAAAATGAATTATTTCTAGTATAATTGGAATTATACTAGGTTTTTTGTAATCATATATGATGCTTGCATTCATTACTATGACTGCAAATTTTCTTTTGTAGGCTAGAATTAAAAAAGTGCAAAAGGAAAATGATAATGAAAAGCTTGATAAAGTTGTGACTGATTTGGGGGTGATAAGGCTGGCCATAAAAACTTTTTAGAAGCGGTGTGAAAGCATCTACCATAAAAGAAAAAAATATGGTGTGTGAAGCTTTGTACAAAGTTCCTGTTGAGTATTTGCAGTCCATTAAGAATGCATTAGAAGAAGAGATGAATCAAAAAGGAGAGAATGAGAAAGGAATTTAAACAAGAGAAAGTTGAACGCTTAGAAATAAAAAGACAACTAGAGCAAGATAAAGCTGATAGAGAAGAAATGATGAAACAAATGTTCTCCCTCATTCAATCTCAGCTTGGGCAAGATAACACCACTGACATAGACATGTTTTGTAAATTGATTACACCTAGTTAACCAAGAAAGGAATCTTCTATTCCTCCAAACCAAACATAACAACATGAAGAATATCAGGTAACAAATTTCCTTAATTCAGAGTTTCTGTACATCATCTTGTTATCTTTTTTATTGAGATTAGCTGCTTATGTTCTTGCTTTCTGAATTTGTTCATACAAAAAAACTGAATCATTTTGTTGTTAGTTTTTGGACTATATTATTTATCTTGATTAAATTGACATCACAATAAAGTAGTTAGTATTTCATTTTTTACATATGTCAACTTATTTATGAGTATAGTAGTTTTACAATTCTAATGTACTTCTTGTTTCTTTCTTTCTCTGATTGTAGGATGGTGATGATTAGGAGTGGACAAGGAGGTACTTGGTGAAGAATTTTGAATCGCCCATACTTATTGGTTTTGTTTAGTATTTAGATTAATTCACTTATATTCCATATGGAATGGTGGATGATATTATAGATGGATATTTTAGCTAGTGATTTTTTGCTTTGGTATTTTGAATATGTTAAAACATTGAATTTTACAAGTCCTTATGGACTATATATTATATATAAATGTCATTTTTTTATCGTTAATTTACCTTTGATAATACTTACGTTATTAAAACGTACATAAATATCTATCTATTTCTTTTAATTTCGATATTGATGTTGCCTACATAATAAGAAGAGCTTGATTTTATGTTAAATAATTTTGGTAACGAAAGAATAAACTGTTGCTTTTATGATTACAAATTGTTGCCTAAAAAATTCACTTTGTTACCTTATAAAGACTTAAAAGTGTTGCAATATCTATTTAATATTGTTGCTATAGTTTGAAGCTAATGTGATATCTTAATCAAAACTTAAAGAACATTTTTTATTTTGTTGCCTAATCAAAAAATTATGTTTCCTTATACTTATTGCAACGGCACTTCTTGTAACGATATGAATTTTGTTGCCTTAAACCAAAGGCAACAATAATTATACTTATAGCAACGCTTTTGTCTATTGCCTAAAACACTTTTTGCTGTAATGTACATTTGCATTAATGCCTATCAGCTAGACATAGCCTTGTTAGATTGACACTTTGGAGGAAGATAGGTGATAGGGCCAACGATATTGATAGAAGTCAAATGAGCCTAAGTTCATACATAAAATCAACAATGCTTAAGGGTACCACAATATACATATTGTAAATATTTTTTTCTGTTCACCATCTCATTCGATACTTGTTCACTCTAATCAGAGAGCTCTGTAGAGTCATCATCTTTGTATACATACTTTCGCCTTAGTGCTCTTTACACCACCATCACCTTGCAGAGGTGTAAGCAAACATTGAGGAAATTGGCAACCAACCTAATGCACCTATATCATACTATTATTACCAAAACAATGATTCCAATTCTTTTGGGCTTTCTCTAGGTTTGATTTTTGTAAGTGATGAATTTGATTAACCCCTATAATGCATTGGGGAGATTGGGTTATAGTGGAATATTTAACGGGCTAGGTTTGTTTCATCGACTCAATGCAAATAAAAGAAGAGTTGACAGGAAACAATTATACTAAGTTGATTAAGTACATTCACCAATCTTCTTAATCTTCTATAACTCAATACAAATTTATTCATAATGATAAGAGAGATTCAAAATTTCTTTTTTATATGGAAATATATTTTAACGAATCAACAACATGCACTTATACTACGTTTAAACAACATAACATGATAAATCTTCCTCAAGTATGCTATTGTTTCAACTATTACCAACATCTACAAGGTCTTGAAATTTTACTTCAAATTTTGTTAACTCTTTTTACCTCTTAGATGCCTCCTAAAAATAATTATGGAAGCAAATAGTTTAGTAATAATTATAAATTAAATATGATTGAAAAATATTAAGAAGTTGACTTAAAAAGCTTCTATTTGAAATTAACAGAAGAGGAAAAACAGAATTATGTAAATAGTTTATTAACTTTAATAAATGCATATATATAAATTTATCACCTCTTTACTTCGTACGCAAAAAATAATTGAAGAAATTCACTTAGTACCAATACTTTTTAACTATGCAAAAAAATAAAAAATAAAATCAACAATTACTTGATATTAACTACAATAGTAACATTAAGAATCACATTGGATGAAATTCTTACCAATTTACAAAAGTCATAACAGAGGAAGAAAATTAAAATTGTTATATGGACCTCCTACGTGCCTCTAAAAGTAACCAAAAAATTTTAATTAATATCTATAATTTCAATGATATGAAAATATAGATAAATTAATAATAACATAATAAATTATTAAGAATAAAAATCATTAAAAGTCTCAACCATATATCTTATGAAATAAAAATATTTTACTTTTATAAGCACACATTTATAAAGTGAAAGAGAAGAACTCAAGAGTTAAAAAAAGAAAAAGAAAACGAGTTATTATGAATAATTTATTAACTTTAATATTCACATGTAAATTTATTACCTTTTTTACCAAATACATGCCTATAAAAATAATTGAATAGATTTAAATTGCTATAAAGATTTTTAACTGCAGAAAGGAAAGCATAAATAAGTTCAATAGTAATCTAATATTAAACATGTAAAATATTAATAACTAAGTCAGTTAAATTCTTACTGAAGCACTAAAAAGTTGTCATTTTGTTTTAATGATGTAAATTTAACTTAATAGAGTGAAAGACAAGAATTCAGAAGTAAAAGAAAGAAAGAAAGAAAATATTAAAGAAGTTCAATTAGTAAAAAAAATTAATTATACAGATAAAAATATTAATATATTTAATAATTTGTTGGCATAATATACAATAAAAATATAAAAAATTAGATTGGTTGAAAGTTTGATCCATTTATCTAAAAAGCATCAAAACCCTAATATTTTTGTATGATATAAATATAAATTTATTACTGAAAGAAATACAAAGGAGGAGTAAAAACTCAAAAGCTTTTCATTTCATAATATCATTGTGAAATAACTTTTGTTTAAAGAGAATAAAATTTATTGGACCGCATATAGTTTGACATATTATCAATATATCACCTAACTTCTAAAAATTATCAATAACCCTCTATAATTTTTAGTTTTATAACACGTATCTCCATGCTATCAACTTCCGTTATAAACTCTAAAATGTAAACTTTAAAATAACGTCATGTAGTGCCATGTGTAGTGTCACTTATTAAAAACGACGCAATTTTGGAGTCTACAATTAGAGTTTTTAGCGAAAGTTGATGATGAAGGGTACAGGTGTTATAAATCAAAACTATAAGAGAATTATTAATAGTTTTATGAAGTCAAGAGGTATATTGATAATATGCCAAATCACACGAGTCCAACAAATTCAATCCGTTTAAATATACAAAGAAAGTAGATTCAAGTCACTCTTTATGATATTTAATCTCATTTAGTTATTACATGCTTTAACATTTATACATATGCATATATGTATTAGGATTACTTAATGCTTTTTTACATGCTTGGAATTCATAAATGTACAAATATGATTTTATATTATCAAAAGATATTTTATCGTTCACAAATTAAAGTGATTAAAGTACATTAAGAATTAAAAGGACTGAAGTATATTAAGAATATTTTAAAATTTATTAATAATTTTTATTTTTAAAACAAATATTTATTATAGTATAAAATTTATTATTAATGTAATACACATAATTTAAGAGCTGGAATTACATTCACAAACATTTGATAAGAACATTTCAATACACAATAGTTTACCTTGATTTAGTTTATTTTTCTTGAAGATGAAAATAATGTTAAATAAGAACGAACCTAGGAATGGGGATTACAAGCTTAAAACCAAAGTACACTTGCAAACATGACTTATAAGGAAAAAATATTCAACACAACCTTGTATAGGTTAATTCATTCCAGAGCTAGTTGTTAAACTAGTTACTATACTGCATTATTCCAAACATGCAGCTTATGAAGTGAGATTGTGTATTAGGAGCTTTTTCCTTAATTAAGTCATAAGTTCCCCTACCGCTTGGAAACTTGTTATTTCTAAGTTCTTAAGGAATCTGGAAATCATTCTATATGGTGTACATAGTACATCCTAAGGCAATGAAACATGTAGCTTTAGATTCCGTAAAGATAAAACAATAATCTTGTTAAAGATAGCTTGATGCTTAAAATTGAAATCTCTAAGGAACTACTGTGTCTGTATAATGTTCCAAATGACTAAAGAGTATTTTACAAGATAAAAATAGGCGATTTAAGGATTCAAAAACACTTCTTCAAATGATACATCTATTAGAGATATTGAGGTAATGCAGTTTATCTTAGGTGGACATCTTTTGTTTAACAATAAATAAGAGGAATGTGAATACCTTAGGAAGCAACTTCCTTTTTCAAATAATATCAGCCCATGGATGTTTAAGAACATGAGGATTAAGTAGTAGCGTGCATGACGGAATTGTGAGCTTTCCTGAATTATGCATCTTCCAGATATAATTGTCTACAATCTCAAAATTAGGAAGACTAAGAATTAGGTTTCCCAAAGTTCCTCGAGAAGTTGAGTTCATGTTTGCCATAAGCGATTATAGGGTTAACTTTAGTATCTATGGGGTGTTGCTGAATTAATTGTTACATCTAAGGGTGATTATAGTTAGGGGGAAACCGAATACCAATTATCATACCACAAGGAGGTTAACATGGCATTCCTGACATCGCGTTAAATGCTAGAATGGAGAATATCTCTCAGCTTTAACAATTATTTCATGAACTATGAAATATGAGAGTTACTCTTGACTTCCCATAAGCAACCTTGATTTAGTTTATTAGGATAGCATATCTAGTACTAATATAATATATATGTAATTTTAAAAGTTTGCAACTTTAACCGGAATAAGGAAAATTTTAATGTACAAAAAATTAAAATGGTTAAAGTACAATAAGAAGAATTTATTGGTATTTATGAATTCATCATGATTTTTTAAATATATATATATAAGTTAAAATTACATTCATTAGCATTTGGCTTAAGAAATCCAACATTATGTGTGTATATACATATGTGTGTGTGTGAATGAATTTACTTCTACATTATATATATATACTATATATTTAAAATTATCAAATGTTAATATTAAAATTTGTTCAAATTTTCTACAATTAATTTTGTCTTAAGGATTTTGTAAAATATAATGTTATTTCGGTCATACATTTAATTTCACTTAACGTTTAGTCGCACTTGATCAATTTTAATTTTTGATTTTGTATAGTTATATTCGTTCCAATTTAATTTAAATTCTACTAGGAATAATAAACATTAATTTGAATTTAATTTCATATGATCATGTTTGATTTATCTTAATTTAAATTGTTATAATTTTAACATATTATATCATCTTAAAACTCATCCATTAATATTTGTTTGGATTTATTATGTCTAATTTTTGCCAAATTTCTATTGTTTTAGACTTATATACATTTGTTTATTTCCAATTGTCTTTAATTAGTTTTAGTTAATTACAGTTAAAGATAATAATTAGGGGGGGCATTGTCATGCAAAATGAAAAAAGTAAGAGAGAGACAAAATAAAAGCAGATGAAATGGTAAAGATGAGGCATAATAGCTAAGAGAGAACATTTTGAAAGTTGAGAGAGGCAACAACTTGGAGGCTAAGAAAAAAGTTCTAACTGGCTAAAGAGAGAAGTCTTAGAAAAAGCATAAGAAATGAAATATAGAAAAGAAAAAAGAGAAGGAGCAAGCAACAACCTGAAGAAAACAAATTGATGTTAGGAAATCAAGGTAGGATCTAATCCCGTACACAATCAAATAGGAACAAAACTTTTTCATTTGATTTATTAAAAGTCAAGATCATTTTAGTTCCAAAACATGATTAATGCATAAGACAAAATAAAGCTTAAATCATAAAATTGTACCTTATTGTGAAGCTTATTCTTTTCTTTTAATATCTTTTAAATCATTTCTAAAACTAGTTCATCAAAATCACTGTATTTGCACACTTGTTTAGTCTCTAACGATATCCACAAAACTAAGTTGGGATAATTCTATATATAGTATAGAGAGGGATAGGGAAGAAGTATCAGCTTATTTAGAGCTTATATTTATTTATAATAGAGTTTTGACCCTTTAGTAATTTAATTGAAACAAAATTCTAGTTTCAATTAAACTTTAGTTAGAATTGTAGGTAATTCTAGTTAAATATCAAATAAGACTTAATAAGATTCAATGTATCATATTGGCATTTATTTATTATATATCTCATGTTTAATCCCAATGTTTCTTTAACTTTACAACCAAATCTAACTTAATTAATTTAACCTTTTCTCTTTAATCATTTTTTATGTATCAAACATTAGATTCCTAAATATATTACAATGGATATAAATTATAACCTTAAATTATATTCAAGATTAGACACATTTTTAACTTTTTAATTTATCTTTAATTATCTAATTAAATAATTTATATCCACATATCAAAATTAATGTCTAACAACACATTATGACTACCTAAACAGTAGTAATGTCAAAATAGTTTTAAGTAACTTTTTCGTATATGATTTTTTCATATAATTCAATCATTTCACCATACAATATTTCAATTTGATATAAAATGTATAATTAATTCTATTCTATTTAAGCCTATTGATATTAGCTCTCCATCAATATTAATTAATTCTGTTAATGATATTTGACAGTTATTTTACAAAGTCACATTTCACTTTGGCCAAGGATTTACTAAATCAATACTAATTGAGAATAGTAGAGCATTATTCCTAACCACTTTAAGGTGATTCATCCAATACTAATTACTCTATTATCTCTATATAGTTCATGCTATATCTAATGACATCTAATTAAACTACCATCGACTAAGATAGGTCATAAGAAGTATCAAAACGTAACAATCTTTATATCAGATACTTTTGAGATATCAAGCAAAGGACCACTTATACAACCATCTTAATATGAATTTTCATAAACGTATAAGTAATGTTCCAAATGAAATTCTCATATTAAGTCAATTTAGTAAACTTGTTCTTTAATAAGCACTAATACGTTTGTTTAAGTATCTTTATACTTTAGTCTAGAGAATGACTAATTCCTTTATAAAGAAGAAACATAACATTTGTTATTCTTTTTATGCTCTATTAATGTTTAATCTGAATAAATAATGACTAGAAACAATTTAGAAATAATACACAAATGTAATATGAATCTCATTATAATTTTTTTTTCAACGGTCATTCATCCTATGGATATTACCTTATCTATCTGTTAAGTAAATGGATATGCATCAGATAAAGAATACTTTCAAATAATTATGTTACAAAAACTACAACTAACCGATTAGGTGTAAGGTATAAACCAACAACTGAAAGAGGAATTTCATTATAATTTTTTTTACTAAGAATGGGTTTAATAGGGAATTCATCTTGCAAGGCCAAGTTTAATTTCATTATCGCTAAATTTATCTTGAGAGATTTGACTCATTGTTTGCGATTAGTCCCATTAAGCTTTAGCATAGAAGACAATTGAGGATTGTTCAAAGCTAAAGAAAAACTATAAGAGCAACATTAATATTCTTATAAAATAAGATCATGCTATTTGTCTTTTCTTTAACTTCCTAAATGATCCATAAAAGCTATCATCAAATGCTAAAGTCCATTGAGCATAAAAAATGACTAATTCATAAGAACAATACATTAAGTATCATAACTAAATGCATTAATTAACTATCAATGTAATAGTAAAATTGTACATGTTCAAAATATTCAATGGATTCTCTTAACCAATCTAGCTATCCTATAAATAAGGAACTAATAAGTAAGATAATTTTATTTCCCTTCTAGATTTTAGTAAAAAACTTGATCAATATTATAATGAAATAATATTAAATAAATATTCAACTGCCTTGATTTACAAGAAGTAACGTTTTTTTTAAAGGTAAATATCATTAAAAGACCCCAATATATATAATCCAATACTTTTTACAAGGAAAAAAAAATAAAAGAGTATAAGATATCCTTAACTAAGCTCTATAACACATGCATATCCATGTTTTACTCAATTCATTCATTCATTACTTTATATGTGAATTATCCTTACAGGTACGCTACTCCAATTCTCCCCATGTCAATGTTAATAAAGACATTGTTTAATAATATCTCATTGTTAACTCTGCAATCCATTACCTCTTTAATTTTTTATGAAGATGTTATCAAGTTATTATAACTTATGACTTTTCTATTCATCATTGCCTATTGTCTAATCATAGTATAAGTTAACTCTTATCCATTATACTATTTTTTTCTTTACCTTTGACATTCTTTTATTAGCAAAGCTTATAAAGATACAATCTGAATTCTATCAATACTAAAATTTTATCCCCAGGAGGGATTCTAGCATATAAAAGTCATGACATGAATTCCATATGGTTACACTTAGTACTCGTGATATGACATAGTCCTATAATTGATTTCCATGTGTCATAAAAAAGTTACATATGAAGATGATGTGTTCAAGAGTTTCAATATTGATTTTGCACAAAAAGCATAAATTTTCAAGGTTGAGAAAATGTAACTAGCTCAAGATAGCCGGTTTATCTTTAGCTATTAACCACATATGAAGTGAAGTCTTTGATAATAATTCCTATCCTAAACAATCTTGCTCTAACTTTAATACTCCCTCATCTTTTTAGGATTTATTTATAAGACATATTTAAGAATTTTCCAGTCCTGTTCCTTAACCAGACATATTCATCTTCTTTCTTATTATTTGGGTTCTAAGTTGGTAATAGGTGTATGACTTTTATTAGAAGCTCACTCCAGTTACTTTCTTTGTTCTATAATTCCACTTTGAATTACTTTGGAAATCTATTCAATAGTGATGGACATATCTGGTTATTATCAAGAGGTCATGACAAACACCAATTATCAAAGTAAATTGATGCTTATTTCCCCTTCCTAATTCTTCTTTTCATATTTTTTGAAAAGGTTGAAGAGGTTCCACGTGACTTCAAAAATTGGAAAAGAACCATAAGAACGAAGTTTTGTTATTTGTTTCCTACAAGTTTCTACCCTTTATAATATAGGTGTGCATCTACTTAACCTATAATAAATCCTTATCAACTAGGGTTCCCCACATTATTTTGCCCATCAACACCTTGTTAGAAGATTGGTTGGTACAATTCCTAGGCCTCCCTCTGATAGTGCTTTACAGATCTCATTTCATCTCACTTTTGCTTAGTATTTCCCTTGTTTGCTTTTAACCGATTGGAATCTCCTAATTAGCTTCTTTATTGACTTTATCACACCCTTGGAAAGAAATTAGTGACAAGTCTAATAGATATGTAGAGAGCTAAGAACTGACTTAATTAATTAGAGCCTCCCTGCTTAAGATAACATTTTATTACACCAAAAGCTAAGCCTCTTTTATATCTTCTCTATTAAGGGAATACACTCATTAAACTAGAGTCTCTTTGTAGTTAGGGAGTCCTAGACACTTGAAAGGAGGCTACTTCACTTAAATCTTAACTATACTTAAAAGCCAATGAGCTATATTATTAGCACTAGATGATACTACCAAGTGGCTTATACTCTTATTCATCTCTAAGATTGAAAGCTTTCCAAAGGAGTTTAAAGATGCCATTAGGGTGCTAATTGATCCATCATGAGCTTTAGATAATATCAGTAAGTCATCAACAAAGGCAAGGAAAGATAATCTTAGTTTTTGCATTTGACGTGGAACTTAAATGATGCATCATGTTGGATGTTAAACTTAACCATCCTAGTGAGAGTTTTGGCACATAAAATACATAAGGGAAAATAGGGTCCCCTTGTCTAACTCACCTCCCATCTTTAAACAACTAAGATGGTTCTCTGTTTATCAAAATTGAAAAAGAGGTAAGGGTAACATACATCATTATCCATTATTTAAATTTCTCAAGAAAACCAATCACTCTAAGTTCTTGATCTATAACATTCTAACTAATTAAGTCGTAAGATTATTAAAGCCAACTTGAATAGTACAGTTCCTTAAAGCATTCCTTTTTTAGTTCATCTTGAGCAATTCTTAGGCCAATAATGCATTGTGTCCAATCTGTCTCACTTCTAAAAAAGAACATTGCGATTGATTAATAATGGTTTTTAACATATTTTTCAATCTCTTTGCAAGTATTTTGGAAATGATTTTGTAGAGAAAATTACAATAAGAAATAAGCTTATAATCACTAAAGAAGCTAGGGTTGTTTACCTTAGCTATAAATCATATAAATGTTTTGTTAATTTCTAAGAGCATCTTACCTTTCTCAAACACCACCAACACTGCATTAGTCACCATGTTCTTTATCTGGGGCCAAGCTTTTTGAAAGAAAATTGCATTCAATCCATCAAGTACAGGGACCTCTTTATGGTTTAATTTGAACACCACTTGCTCTATATTTAAAGAATTCATATAAGCTCATAATCCTTCAATTTAATTAAGAGAAAACTTATTCTTGATGAATGAGCTAAGAACTTACAAAGATGATTTTGTATTTACTAGGGATCTAGAAGAGTTTTTAAAGAAGTGGAAAGCCTCATTCTTAAGGTCTTGTTGAGAACATATTGAAGTGTCATCTTCCTTCACTATAAAGTTGATTTTATTTGAGTTTCACCTAGACAATATTAAGTTGTGAAAGAACCTTATATCTTTGTCCCCTTTTAGGACTCATTTTACTTAAGCTCGTCACAAACCCTTTGCTTGAAAGGTTTTGCTACTTTAGCTACTCTTAAGCCTCTTGAGTTTCTCTTTAATTCAAAATAATTTTTTTCACAAAATATATGGTTTTATGCTACTAAAATGAGTGAGCTAGACCCTTTTTTATAGCCTAGCCAAAGTTCTCTTCCTCAATTAAGTAATTTTTTTAACTTAGCTTTACTTTTTGAAAGCTTTAAAAGGCAATTACCATTAACTAGTGTCCTATCTAAGATGCCACCTTGAAGTTTGTTTATTGCTCCAATTGTAGTAACAACCTTTAAAATTCAAGTCTGATACCTTTAACTCTTCAACACACTATCTTGGATCACTTGAAAAACTTATCAAGCAACTGTTTGCTTATGATTCTGATATAAACATAATGTTATTAAAGTGTGCTAGAATAATCTAAGGTTCCTAAATACTTTGATGAAACCTTTGAAGATTATTCCACAATAATTTCCTTTGAAAACCATTGTTAGATCCATATATATAGGTGACTGCTAACTTAGTTCTTTCAAAAAAGGTGTCACTGAATTAAACATATTTTGATCATTAGATAAGTATGTAAAAATCTCTAATTAAATAACTTATATCTATAAGTCAAAATTAACATCTAGTAATATATTATGATCACCTAAATATTAGGAATGTCAAAGTAGTTTTAAGTAAAATTTTTGTTCATAATTTTTATATATAGTATTGGATTCTATTAAGAATTTAAAAACTATTTTACAAAGTGTCATTCTATTTTAGCTTAGAATTTAAAAACTTTTCAAGTGATTAGGAAGAATGCTCTATTATTCTCAATTAGTAATGATTAGGGTGATAGATCTTATATTGATCACTCAACAACCTTTATATAGTTCATACTATATCCAATAACTACTAATTTAGCTACCTTTGACTAAGATAGGTCATAACAAGTATTAAAAGATAATAATCTCTATATCTAATCCTTTGGAGATCTCAAGAAAAGGATCACTTATACAAATCATCATAATAAGAATTTTCATAGACATACAAGTAATGTTCTAAATGAAATTCTCATATTGAGTCAGTTTATTAAACTTGTTTTCTACCAAGCATCCATATGTTTGTTTAAGTATCTCTATACTTCAGTATAGGAGATCAACTACTTCCTCTATAAGGAAGAAATGTAACATGTGCTACTCTTTTTATACTATATTAATATTCAATCTCAATAGAACAATGTCCATAAACAATTTTAAAAATAATACACAAATGTAATATAAATTTTGTAATTATGATCTCATTATAATTCCATTTGCAATGTTCAATCATTCTATAGAATTAATCTTATATATCAATAAATTAAACAAATATGCATAAGATAAAAAATATCTTCAAATAATTATGTCATAAAAATTACAACCAACTGATTGGTTGTAAGGTATAAACTTACATTTAAAAGACAAATTTCATCATAAAAATTCTTATCAGTAGTAGAAGTCTCAACAATGGGTTTAGCAGGAGATTCCTCATGCAAGCTTAAGTCTAACTTCATGATTGCTAAATTTATCATGAGAGATTTAATTTGTGTTTGCCATTAAGCTTTAATATGGTAGATAATTAAGGATTGCTTAAAGCTAAGGAAAAACTATAAGATCAACATTAATGTGCGTATAAAATAATATTATGTCATTTTTCACTTTAACTTAAATGATATACAAAAGTGATCATCTAATGGTAGATTCCATGGAATATCAAAAGATTGATAAATTCATTTGAAATAACAATACATTAAGTATCATAACTAAATGCATTAATCAATTGTCAATATAATAGTAAAATTTTGTTAGTTCGAAATATTCAATAGATTTTATTCTCCAATCTAACTATCATATCAAATAATGAACTTATAAATAAGATAGTTTTGTTACCCATATGGATCTTAGTAGAAAATTGACCAATATTAGGATGAAATAATATTAAATAAAATAATGAATTGCCTAGACTTATGAGAAGTAAGTTTTTTTTAAAAAGGTAAATATCATTAAAAAGTCCCCAATTTGGGTAAAATATATAATTAATAACTCTATACAAAGCAAACAAAAATAATAATCAGAGATATCCTTAATTAAGCTCTATAACTCCAAGTTTTAGCACTAGTATACCCATTCCTTTCATTGATTTACAGTGTGACTTATCTTTTTAAGTGTGCTACTCTAACTCTCCCATATCAATGATAATATGGACATTGTTTCAAAATAAGTTACTGTCAACTCTGGCAATCCATTGCCTTTTTAATTCTCCATGAAGATGCCATCAATTGACTATAGCTTTTGACTTTTCTATTCATTATTGCATGTTCTCTAATCTACGGTATAAGCTTAGCTCTTGCTTATCCATATTTCTATTCATTATTGCATCTTCTCTAATCGGTAGTATAAGCTTAGCTTTTGATTATCCACATTTCTTCCTTTACCTTTAAAATACCTGACTCCAATTCTTCCCAAAGCTTATAGAGACATGACCCAAACATTTTCAACACTAGAGTTTTATCACCAGGAGATATTCCAGTAGATAAAAGCCATGACATAAATTCTTGATAGTTACACTTGGTACCTTTGAGATGGAATAGTCCCATAACTGATTCCTATATGTCATAGAAAAATTTACAGGTGAAGAAGATGTGTTTAAGAGTTTTAACATTGTTTTTGCACAAGAATCATATTTTTTCTAGATTAAGGAAATGTAGTTGGCTCAATTTAGCTAGTTTCTCTTTAGCTATCAACTATATATGAAAATAAATCTTTGATAATAAGTTCCAATCCAAGTACTCTTGCTCCAACTATGGTACTCCCCTATTCTGTTTAGGATTTTCTTCTAAGATATATTTAACAACTTGACAATTATGTTCTTTAACTATACATATTCATCTTCTTTCTCATTTATGGGTTCCAAATTGGTAACATGTGTATGAATTCTATTTCCACCTTAAAGTTTTTTGGAAATCTATTCAACAATGATGGATATATTTGGTTATTATGAAAAGGGACTATCAAACACCAATTATCCATGTAAAGAGATATTGATTTCCTATTCCCAACTTGAGTTTTGATATTTTATGAAAAATTTCCCCTTAACTTGAAGAACTAGGAAAAGAAACATGAGAAAGTTGTTCTATTATTTGTTTCTCATAAGCTTTTACCCTTTAGAATGTAGATAACGACTCCTTTTAAACTAGGATTCTCCATATTATTTTTTCCATCAACAAATTGGTAGAAAAAATTATCCCTTTTAATAGTAGTTTACAAATCTCACTCCATCTCACTTTTTCTTAGTATTTCCCTTCTTCGTTCCATGGAACTCCTAATTAGCTTCTTTATTGATTTGATAATTGATGTGGCAATGAAAAATGAGAAGTCCAATAGACATGTAGAAACCTAAGCACTAAATTAATCAATTAGAGCCTCCCTGTATAAGACAACAACTTATTACACCATAATCTAAGCCTCTTTTGTCTCTTCTCGATTAAGGGAATATACTCATTAAGTTGAAGTCTCCTTATAGGTAGGGAAGTCCCAAATACTTGAAAAGGACTTGTTTATTGCTCAAGAGTAGTAACAACCCTCAAAATTTAAGGTAGAAACTTGTTTATTGCATAAAGAACCTCAGGTTAGATACCTCTAGCTTTTCATCACACTCTCTTAGATCACTTGAAAAACTTCTCAAGCAACTATTTCTTCTTTTGATACAAACATAACACTATTAAAGTCTACTAGAATAATCTTAGGTTCCTAAATACTTTGATGAATCCTTTAAAGACTGTTCCTGATAATTTTCTTTGAAAACCATAGTTAGAGCCATATACATAAGTGACTGCTAGTTTGGTTCTTTCATGGAATAAAGTCACTAAAAATGCATCTAATGATCACTAGTATTAAGGACCTCCACTTTTACTGCTATAGTGTCAAAAACAATGATAATATGACTAGTGATGGTTTTAATGATTGGATACAAATTCCCAATGGTTACTTATTGACTTCAGCTTTAAAAAATTCTCCATACTTAACTTCGTTTCTAGCATGCCAATCTCACTTGGCTTATTCTCTAAAATATATACCTTTAGGGTTTTCTTGGCCAATTTATAACCCTAACTTTCCATACAATTAATAACATTCAATGAGTTTTAATCATAGTCCCTTATACTTTTTTCTTCTCTATGACTTCCTTCTAAGATCAAACTTAAAATCCTAAGTGTTTCCAGCATTGTTTCCTTCTTTTGTTGAAGAGGCATTAGTCAAGTTTATAGAATTTTAAGGCTCATCTATCTTGAACCTCATCTCCTATAGTGATAGTTACCTATTATTATTCAATGCCCCATCTTCATTCTTAGATTTGTCATTGTTTATCTCTCCATACTAATTATTGGAGATGTCTGCATAACTTTCCACTTGAACATCATTTTCCATTTGTTCTTTTGAGCTTTCAACATTTTCTCTACTGGCCCTTCATTTCCTTTGGACTCCTGTATCTCATTCATTGGAAGATTTAACCCCTTAGCTCATTAAAATCTCCCAAACAAATTTAATATGAATAGCTTTCCACTGTTTGCCTTGGAGCTTCAGGGAGGGCTTCTGCTGGTACAAAATTTTAACTAAATCTTCAATTAGTGTTCCCCTCTCCTAGTCTCATTATCATAATGGAATGATGTAGAACCTTATAAAGTTCCTTATTAACGTACAATCTCACAAGCCTGATTCTCCTGCTCAAAGCTATCATTTCATCCATGCACGTTGATTTTTTGATTTAGGTTACAAGCAAGCTAAAGCTCTTAGTGGATCAGTATTCCAAAGGCACATTGTGAAATTTAATCCAAAAGGGTATGTTTTCTTACCTGATGTTCTTATGACTAATCCCTGGTCTCTAAGGTTAAAGAAATAATAGGAAACTTTATAAGTGTTGAGGCGTTGCCCCATAAGATCTTTGGATCCTACATCAATTGAAAACTTAAAGAGAACAAAGATTCTTTTTTAAAAGTAAAACCCATGTAAACCTTTCCCTTTTCATATTTTATGTGCCTAACTATTAACCATAGGTTGGTTGTTGAGGTTTAAGATTTCACACTCTCCTTTAACACTTTGATATTTGAAGCCACTATAACTTCTCTATCTAAGCAAGTTGGGGACATATGCTGAAAATTTCTCTTTGTACTCTCCTCAACAACTTTCTTCAAACTTATTTAAGGGTTAATAAAGGGTATGTGATCGCGCGTCGTTCGCTAGTCAAAATAAAATTACTAGACTACTATTATAGCAGTGGTGAGTCTAGGTCAATCCCACAGAGAGTGCGTGTAAAGTTTATGGAATGAAATTAACCGATGTTTACACGTAATGGGGGGTTTTAGATTTTTGAAATAAGAAAATAAAATAAAACTAACTAATAAAAACAAATTAAA
>JAOSBL010000211.1:30919403-30932498 GCA_027568915.1 Erythroxylum roraimae | reverse complement strand
GAGAAATTATAAGTAAAAGATTGAAAAAGGGTCAGATTGGGAACGAAAGAACAAAAAAAAAAATTATACCGGATTTTCGGATTGGTTTAGTTTAGGTTTCCAACGCGATAGTTTCCAATATTCACGCTTCGGATGTCGGATCCATCATTTGTCTCCGCTTTATGTTTTGATTGATCAGCTTGTTTGTATTTCGATTTGATTCGTTTTCGTTTGCTTTGGTCCGATTCGCTTTCAATTTTGCTTTTTGTTTCTGCTTCGGATTCTTTCGATTTATAATTTCGAGAATTCGAATCCGTCTTTCGCTTTTAATCCGTTCCGTCGTTTCCGCTTTGTGATTTTCGTTTCGCTTTCGATGCCTTCGTTTTCGGTTGTGTTTCGATTTTAGGTTTCCCGTTTTCCTGTTGGGGTTCGGTTTTCAAGATCGGGTCCCAACATGTGAAATTGGATTTTCCGACTTATGATGGAAAAGAAGATCCATTAACTTGGGCGCACCACTGTGAACAATTTTTTGAGAATCAAAATACACCCAAGACAGAAAAGGTGGGACTCGCAGGTTTTCATCTTTTGGGAGAAGCACAACTGTGGTACTATCAGTTGAGAAGAGCCAAGGGAACCATGACTTGGTTGGAATTTCAAAAGAGTTGCTTTCAACATTTTGGACCTTCGGAGAGTAGCAATCCCGTGGGAGAGTTGGTCACTCTGCGCCAAATAAGTACAGTGGAAATTTATCAACG
This sequence comes from Erythroxylum roraimae, assembly GCA_027568915.1. Lineage (NCBI taxonomy): Eukaryota > Viridiplantae > Streptophyta > Magnoliopsida > Malpighiales > Erythroxylaceae > Erythroxylum > Erythroxylum roraimae. The sequence continues at coordinate 30,931,764 of JAOSBL010000211.1, read as the reverse complement.
CCAATTTCGGGAGAAATTAGCCTGAGCTGTTGATCAAATTCCAGACCATTTGCACGTGGGGTTGTTCATGGCTGGATTAGATGACTCTCCGCTAGATTTATCTATAGCAATGAGCCTGGCTAGAGCTTATGAACAGAAGCTTCACTTACAAAAAAACACCAATATACGGAGGGGACCGTGGCAGCTAAGAAACTCCAGTATTCCTTTAGCAACGGTAACCAAACCAATCGCCTCCCACACACCTTTCTTCAAAAAGTTGTCACGGGCGAAGATGGCGGAGCGATGGTCAAAAGGCTTATGTTATAATTGTGATGAACCATACTCAGTTACACATCAATGCAAGGAGCTTTTTTGGTTAGAATTGGCTGAAACTGAAGAAGATCCTCGGGAGGACAACTTAGAAGTTGCTCTAGAAATATCGTTGCATGTTATTACTGGACAGTCTCACAATAGTACCATGCAGTTACCAGCTCTCATGAATGGACAACCAATATTAGGCTTGATCGATTCCGGTAGCACTCATAATTTCTTGAGTTTTGTAGCAGCTTAAAGTCTCTCTCTCTGTATTCAATCCTCGCCAAACACCACAGTTTCCATTGCCAATGGAGAACGAGTTAAGAGTTTGGGCGTTTGTCTTCGAGTTCCATTTTCCATTGTTGGCCATGATTTTTCAGCAGATTTTTCTGTGATTTCACTGACATGGTTTTGGGAGTTAAATGGTTGGAAATATTGGGGCCTATTTTATGGGATTTTACTGCATTCACCATGACTTTTTCATTAAAGGCACCTCGATTTTACTACAGGGATTACCACAGCATAGAGACCATCACACCCACCTTTTGATTGAAAATCCTTTTACCGAACAGTAACTAGAAGAGCTCTTATCTGCATTTGAAGACTTGTTCCAGGAGCCCACTGGCTTACCTCCAATCCGCGAGTGCGACCATCGCATTTGTCTACTTCCTGGTACAGCTCCTATAGTGGTTCGACCATACCGATACCCACATCGATAGAAGGATGAGATTGAAGCACAATGTAACAAGATGCTGCAACAAGGGTTTATTTGACCTAGTCGATCACCATTCTCTTCTCCAGTTTTGCTAGTTCCCAAACAGGATGGTTCTTGGCGATTTTGTATTGACTATCGTGAACTGAACGCAAAGATGGTCAAGGACAAGTTTCCCATCCCTGTAGTCGATGAATTACTCGATGAGTTACATGGTGCCAGGTACTTTACTAAATTGGATTTACGGTCAGGCTATTATCAAGTTCGTATATCCCAGGCTGATATAGGCAAAAACTGCTTTCCGTACGCACTATGGGCATTTTGAGTTCCTTGTAATGCCTTTCGGCCTTACTAATGCTCCCTTTACTTCTCAGGCCTTGATGAATGAGATATTCCATGAATTTTTACGTCAATTTGTGTTGGTATTTTTTGACGATATATTGGTTTACAGTAAGATATGGGACAAGCATTTGATTCACATACGGAAGGTCTTTACCTTGTTGCGAGCTCACAAGCTTTACTTAAAGAACTCTAAGCATTGTTTTGCATCAGCTCACGTGGCATATTTAAGCCACACTATCTCCATTGACGGTGTCGGGGTTGATATGAGCAAGGTGCAATCTGTTTTGGCATGGCCACAACCACAGTCTCTCACTTCCCTCTGCAGTTTTTTAGGCCTCGCTGGTTACTACAGCAAATTTATTCGTGATTATGGGTTATTGGCTGCTCCCCTCACTTTGATGCTAAAGAAAAATTCATTCTAATAGACAGAGGCAACTTTAGAAGCATTTAAGCAGTTGAAGTGTGCCTTATCTACTGCACCCGTTTTACAACTGCTTGACTTCACTAAGGATTTTGTTGACGAGTGTGATGCTTCTGGTGGGGTATAGGGGTTGTTCTACAACAAGAGGGGGCATCCCATTGCCATCTTCAGTAGGCAACTGGCACTCTGCCATCAGAAGCTCGCAGCTTATGAGAGGGAATTGATAGGGTTGGCTAAAGTCGTGCAATACTGGAGGCCATATTTGTGGGGGCAATCTTTCCTCATTAGGACGGACCATTACAGTCTCAAATTCTTGTTAGAACAACGCATTACGACTCCCCCTCAACAACATTGGCTTAGTAAAGTCATGGGGTATATCTTCACAGTTAAATACCGCGTCGGCCAACTCAACTCCGTCGCAAATGCCTTATCCCGATGCTAGAATGACGGCTCTTCTTTGCTTGCTATCAGTTCCCCTCGAAGTGCCTTACTTGACTCCATCAAGGATGAGTTGTTGAATTTGGCGGCCCTTCAAACCTTGTGTAAACAAGTTGAGAATGCTAAAACTACTTTAGATTGGCAACTTTGTGATGGATTGCTTTTGTTCAAAGGCTGAATTTATCTTCTCCCTAACTCTCCCTTGATTGCAACTATTTTGTCTAACTCCCATGATAGTGCCCATAAGGGCATTCACAAAACGCTCCATTGGATTCGTGGAGATTTTTATTGGAAAGGCATGAAGACTGCCATAGCTTCTTATGTTGTGGGTTGTCCAGTGTGTCAACGTAACAAGTCTGAACATTTGAGTCCAGGAGGTTTGCTCCAGCCTTTGTAGCTACGTACTCAGGTTTGGGTTGATGCTTCCATGGATTTTATAGATGGATTACCTAAGTCTTGGGGAAAAACTGTTCTGCTGGTTGTGGTTGATAGGTTCTCCAAATATGCCTATTTTCTTTCGTTGGCTCATCCGTATACTGCTGCTCGTGTTGCACACATTTTCTTTGAGCATATTGTTCGGCTGCATGGCATACCCGATACTATCACTTGTGACCGTGATGTGGTTTTCTCTAGCCATTTTTGGAAGGAACTCTTTCGCCTTCATGGAGCTAAACTGCAGTTTTCTTCAGCTTATCACCCCCAAATAGACGGACAAACGGAGGTGGTCAACCGAACAATCGAAATGTACCTTCGGTGTTTTGTGGGTGATTCTCCTCGCAAATGGGTTGATTGGATTCCTTGGGCAGAATATTGTTATAATACTTCCTTCCATTCAGCATTACAAATCATGCCATTCCAGGTTGTGTACGATTTCGCCCCACCTCGGCTACTTTCTTATACCCCCAGCTCCACAAGGGTTGATGCTGTTTGCACTACTCTTCTGGATAGAGATACAGCACTGGGTGACATTCGCAACCGTCTCATCCAAGCTCAAAGTCGTATGAAGGAGTATTATGACAAAGGCCATCGTGATGTTGAATTTGCTACTGGTGACCTTGTTTGGCTTTTCCTACATCCTTATAGGCAACATTCCATTCGGCTACAAATTCATAGCAAGCTCTCCCCTCTGTATTATGGTCCCTTTTCCATTTTAAGAAGGCTTGGCCAAGTTGCATATGAGCTTGACTTACCAAACGACAGTCGCATCCATAATGTCTTCCACATCTCCCTGTTAAAAGCCTTCCATGGAACTCAAATTCCACCTACTACCGCTTGTCCTCCACTAGATGATGGTAAGCTTATTCCTTTGCCAGCTACCATTCTGCGTGCTCGACTTAACCGTGGACAGAGGGAACTTTTGGTCTATTGGGAGGAACTACTTGAATCTGACGCCACTTGAGAGCATCTGGACCAATTCCTCCAGGCGTATCCGTCCTTCGAGCTTGAGGACAAGCTCTTTCAGCAAGAGGGGGTTAATGTTGTGGATGCATTTGTGGGCCAAGCGTACGTGACGAAGAAGCGTTAATTTCGGTTCCTTATTTCCATTCTAGTTAGTCAAGTTGTTATTTCTGTTTGAGTCACTTTGTTATTTCTATCTTTGTTGTATTTCCCTTTTAAAGAGAAACTTCCTCAATAGGACTTCTAATGATGTAAGGAGACTAGCCTATTTATATGGCAATTGCAGCAATAAAGAATAGGCAGGAAATTTTAATCAAAACACGAGATTGGAGTTCTCTCTTTCATTAAATTCCAAGGTTTCAGTCTCCCTTAAACGAGCTGAATTTACATTCACGATAGGTCGATCTAAGAACTCGAATAAAGGCAAGAAGAAAGGAAGGTTGTTTGAACTTGACTTTACTGTCAATCGCCCCGTGACGCGATCCATAACTCGAAAACTTAACAGAGTCATGGAAAGGAGACGTGCATAAACGTTTGAAGCTAATAAAAATTTGAGCTTTGGATACGGAATACCCCCCGCTTGGACTACAAGAAGGAAAGTTAAAGGCTTCTGCTAAAAATGGTCAGAGTCATAAATTGATCAAGTTCTTAAAATGGGATAAGTTTTTCTTAAGCAATTAATTGTTCCATAGTCCCTCTTTCTTTTTTGAAAATTCCTTACTCCCCTTGTTATTCAGCTATAAGCCTATAACAGAGTTCATTGATTAAGCACCCTATTTAGCAAGAGATAGTCATAATTGCTTTTGTTTAATTATACTGGTAGTTCACTCAGGGAAAGAGGACGGGAGGTTATGTGTCAACGATCAATTAGTACAGCGTTATGATTTCATAATATCAACCATACACTGAAGCAAGGGAAGAGTTCCAAAGTCTAGTATCATACAAAAATAAATGAAAATACAATACAACATAGTCATTCCCAGGGATCTGAGGAACAACCTTATTTGCTGTCTTCAATCTATATACATGTAAAGATGCACATACTGGTACATAACACAAAAGAAATATGCACTATTCAACACCAAAATGCACTGTTCTTTACTGCAATTTTTCCACCATCCTCGAAGTTACTTTCCTTGTAGTCTAGTGTCCATTTCTCAAATGTACATTCAGTGAAGTCATAGTAGCTACCGTGAATAGAGAGTTCCCCACCCTTTACTTTTTCTTCTATCCATGGATAACTTAGTAGGTTTACCAAGGAACAGTTTACAGATTCCTGCAGAAACAATAAAGGAACAAAATAATTCCACTCAGCTACTTTCAACTGAAAGGTGAAAGCACATTGCCATATTTTTTTAGTTTAGCAAGTCATCAATCCACTTCTTCACCCAACAGCTTAATGTCAACTACGTTTAAGAAGCCAAATATTCGGATTTAAGGAGGAAATGAAATGCAGCAAGATAGTGCCTTTGTTAGGTGATGGATGGAACCCCTCTTTAAAGGAGTTCAGCCTGCCAATTAATGACCCACCACTGGCATTAACTAGAGCTGTTCAGATCTTTTACTACAGAAGACAGGCAGAAAAGTCAATGTAACCCACAATTAGCAGTGTTACATTGTGGAGTGAGCAAAACATTTCTTAGTCATATCATTGCTCTGCATTCCGTTTGCATATGAAAAACTCTAAACCAAAATAATGAAAAGAGGAAAATAAAATTCCCAATATGCACTCTCAAACAAACCTATAAAACCATCAAGCTAAAGAAGAATCCATAAACGGTGGCTCATACTGATAAAATGAACGTAATCCTAGGAAACCACGGTTATATAGATTAGGATAACAACGTAAAGTTGGTCTATACTTGTTAGCATAAGGAAAAATATGCAACTTTGAAAATGTAAACTCCCAAAACAAACATATAAATGAATCACCTTCTCACAGTGGCTGCACTGCCTATCAAAGCTTAAACTGGATGTAGCAGCTTTCGTTCTCACTCTTGCATTCATCCCAACCGCAACCCAACTACCAATGAAGCTACTGAAAACAATAATGAAAATGGCATTGAAAACCAAATCTGTCAGCAACTTTCATGAGAATAATGGCAATATATCATTACAAAACTAGAAATGAAAATATCTGAATCACCTTGTTTCTACATCATCATGCATACTCATTAGTGCACGAATGCCTCCGCACTTGCTGTGGCCAATGACTAAAATGTTTTTGACCTGCATGAAAATCATTATAGTTCCTCCAAGAAAATTGTGTGCTTCAGTATTCATTCACACGGTTCAGTACTTATAACCAAAATGATGGCAAGGTAAGTAGATATATTCAATGATAGTGTTTTAATATTCAAGACTACAATTACAAATTCATCTAAGCATTTCCATAATTTTATTCTAAGCATGAATTTTTATAAGATTAAGAGTTCATGCAGCCATTATCATCATCATCATTCACACCGTCTTTTCCCTTATTATCAGGAAATAGTCGATAGATATTGTAAAAAAGGAGAGATGAATAACTTACTTTAAGAGAATTTACAGCAAATTCTAGAGCAGCATTTGTTTCTGATGGTCCACTCTGCACATAAAATTGTAAAAGTAACTTTACTTTTAAATTATTGTTGTCCAAGTATTCACTCCAAAGCATCAATACTCGATATGAAGCAGAAATAAAGACAAGGATGCTTAAGATTCAAAAAATCATATACCTCATATGGAGGCACCATATTTGCAACATTGCGGACTACAAAAGCTTCTCCTGGTTGGAATCCCAGGATGCTTGAAGGGCAAACTCTGGAGTCAGCACAGGCGACCACCATAAACTGAGATTGATATTGTTAGACAATGTTGAAAATCACTTCTCCACACATCTGAATTATTATCTATTGAACCGCTGTTAAAATTCAAGAAGTCTCCAAAGGAGCGTAGACACAAAAGAATAATAAACACAAACAAGGGAAAACATCATCACCTCTGGTGCTTGAGCATTGGCAAGATTGTCAAAGTGCTCCAAGTTTTGCCTGTTTGAAATTTTATCAGATAGAGGATTTGATAAATATATATTACAGCTAAGCCACATAGTAGCAGAGCTTTCATTCCTTACATATAAACATGCTTTTTGAAATTAAGAAAACGTTGCTTTATCTCATCAAATAAATCAGAACCACCCTCTGTTGCTGTAGCAGTTTCCAATTTCTCATTGTTAAGTTCCTTGGACAGTTTTGAAGGCTCCACAGAAGCTTGACGTTTTAAGTTTCTCCTGACAAGAAATTAGCAAAAATAGACATCATTTTCGTTACAAAATAGGTAATATACATCGACACGAAGTATGTTTATCTTCTAGGCTCGATCTGGAAGGATTCAGTGTTGTCATTTTCCTAAAGATTTTTCCAGTCCAAGTAGAATAAGAAAGGCATTAGACAATGTTGTTTTCAGCACTCCCTTAAATATATATCATGCCTAAGAGTAGTTTTGAATCTACAAAGAAGAAAATCCTTTTTTTTTTGGTCTTACCAAGTTGTAAACTTGTGCTTACCATGGGCATTAAATGTAGATCATAACAGCATCAATCAATAAGTAAAATTGTAATTGAAAATATTTCTGCACGAATTAAATGCACTTTTACACTTCAAATATCTAGAAACAGATGTCTAAATAACAGCTCGTGTGGACACAAATCGGGAAGATCTTGATTTGAGCACAATCATACACATGGCAAGTTGGCGACCGCTTCAAGGGGGGTAAAGAATCATTCAGGACATTAAGTTGAGATTACCCCTCAAAAGGGAAACACTGGACCAAGAAAAGCCTCTATAACGACTATATCTAAGCCAAATTAAGAATCAGAAGGGGATAATTAAATAAGATTAACCAAATTCGCAAGATTCCCATCTTAAGAAAGCATCATAGCACGAATTATTTTGACAACAAAACAGAGGATTATGAGCAACATGGGAAGGATAAAGAAGAGCTATTTACTTGGAAGGTGATCGAAATCTTAAATGGGTCTCGTTAATTTCTCCTGAAACCGCCTTGGAACAGACGATCTGCGTCATATGAAAGCGAAAAAGACATCAGAAGCAAAATGACACAAAAATGCAGGGTGGAGACAGTCAGATAGAGAAGGAGAGAGTAACAGGGATTACATTTCGGGTCCTAAAGACCGAAGGTCTAGAAAGATCCGGGGATGAGGTGGACGGTACATAGAAAGAAGGATCCTTGAAAACATAGAGATTTGCTGGGGAAAGACTTGCCATGAGAGAAAGGAGAGAACTCAGAAAGATAAAATTCTGTTATTTGGGATGTCAAACATAGGAAAGAAGTGGAACGGCATGTCCTGTAAGAACAAAGGGTCTTTAATACAAAAGGTCCGGTGGATCTAGGAAGCACTTGTTTGCCTCCAACATTGACGGAGGAAACAATGCGAACGACAAGTTTCGATCTTGCTGAGTAGACAACTAGACATGCCATGCGAACGGAGAAAATTAAAAGAAAATACAAGAAATGAGAACGGAGGGAATGACTAGAGAATTCAAAAAGGAAATAAAACCATCATATAATAACTAACATGTTGGAAATTCCTGATTTAACAATGTTCGTTGTTTCTGGTTCTTAATCAGAGAAGATTTCACCTTTTTGTATTTTATCAGAAAATATTTTATCTTTATAAACAAGTTATCAAGCGTGTTGATACCTTAAAATAAATTAGTCCATATGGCTTAAAAGGCCAAATTAGCCCGGAAATAAAAACTCAATAAATGTGTAGCTAAAGAATTCATGAACAACGAAAATTAGGGACGTAGGAAGAAATGTGCTAAATTTATGAAAGTTATAAATTTAGCACATGAAAGATGAGAAAATAGTGAGAGGTAATTAACAAAAAATAGCTAAGTGGACTGAAAGTTAAGTAGTTATTAAACACTAAATTCTAACATATAGAAGTTAAGGAAAAAGCGTTAAAAGGTTAGTTAAAATATACGAAAGTTGTCAGTAGATTAAAACCCTTAAGAACAAGAAAACTATAAATTCACCAATACCATCAAAATGGAGGAGATGAGAATCATAGACCAACACTATCACAATACCACACAAGGAGATGAGAATCATAGACCAACACTATCACAATACCACACAAATCAATCTCTAGAGAAAACAATAAGCCTTCTTAAAAAGCATTTTGTTATTTTTAATTTTTTTTACAATGCAAATTCACTTTTGTTATGTTGAATTTCCTTTTGTAGATTGTGATTTTCTTTTGCAACAAATAATTACTTTCTTCACTTTAGATTTCTTTTTAATAATTTTTTAGTATTTTGGAAGCTTAGAATTTTATTTTTTTAATATTTTCAAAGCTCACTTATATCGTTAATAAGAAGTTAGGCATAAATTATGGAGAATTCTTCCCCGGCATGCACGAATTTCAGATTAACACCAAATAATTTGGCATGTTCGATCAAACAACGAAGCCAAGAGTACAAAATGGAAAAGAAATTGCTTTGCCTCTAACTTTGGAAGAAGAAGTCCCTACGACCATAGTGAATGAAAGCTTTGTATCCCAGATGATAGGAAATCTTAAAAAGCCAGTCCCTTCTTCATTAAACTTTCTTAAAGATGATAATCTAAAATCGTTGCAATGGAACTACATTATTCCCATAAATGAAGTTTCAAAGTTGAAGTCTAACACGACCTCCACAGCTGACACAATCAAATGATTGACAGAGAATGTTGATAAATTGTCTATCGCTTTATACAATTTATTGGGCATAATTCGCCTGCTTTAGCAAAGCAAATATCTGAGGACTTAGGGGCATCCTGCTTTTAATGCATTGGAAGTCGAAGAATGTAGCCGTCTTTCAGTTACTTCCTCTGTAGATGAAAGATACGTCCCTCCGTATAAAAGAGAGAATATCCTTATAACACTTACTTGTGTTAATATTAGTAATGGGCAACGTGCAGCCAAGCCCTAAATTCCTAATAAACAAGGATTTCATGGGGAGGTTGAAGCTAATGAATCGTAATATTGTTTGAGAGATAATATTGCAAGTATAAACCACAATCCCATTATTTACCGACTATAAATGAGGTTATAAGTTTATATAGTAGTAGTTAGAGAAGCAATCACGAATTGTACGTGCCTAGTTTAAAACAGTTTGGCTTTCTAGAATTCCACAAACCTTATCCAAAGTAGATCGATCAAGAAAATCCTTATCCTCGTGGTAAATCAAAATTCTCAAATTTAACTTTTTTTTTGGTGAAGATGGTTAATCCATCATTGAGCATACAATTAGATTCACCATACAATGTGGAGAATTAGCAATTACGAAAACTTAAACTATATTAAGCTCATGTTGTTCCTGAATTACAGGAACCATCTTTTCTTGGTACATTTTATTACTTAGGAATTTTTATTTTTTCTTGGGCAAAAATAGGAAGATTGTTTCATACTCAATTTTTTAGGACTAAGCCTAAAGTTAACATAACTGAGTTGTCAAAGGTCACTCTGAAGAACAGCGAGAATGATAATATATTCATCACTCGTTTCAAGAAAATAAGAAGTCAATGTTGAATCACACTTCTAGAAACTGAATATGTGAAATTAACTCAAAGAGGGTTAGACGTTAAACTGCATATGAAATTTCGAGGAATGGAATTTCGTGATTTCTACGAATTGGAAGCAAAAGTCTTTGAATGTGAAGATCTCCTCAAGGAATAAGGTTACCGAAAGAAGAATTTGTTAGGCACTTATTGAGACAAATTCTTACTATTTGACAATACGCAAAGTCAACATTCCTGGAAATTGTTTTTTCCCTTCTTTAGAGCCCAAATCCTTAGAAATCAAAAATAAAATGCAAGCCTTGTTAACTTAAGTATAGTACACCTTTGACACCTCTAAAATGAAGGAGATTTTTTACCATTTATTATAAGAAAATTTTATCACCTTAATCCCCAAAGCATAGAATTCCTATGAAAAGGGCATCAAAGGTAGTATACGTAGATCCATCTAACCCATAAGGATGTTTTATCCTTCACAATCCTTTACATCCTTTTTTATGAATATGACTTAATTAGTAATCTTAATAAAGTGTATACCTAAACCTCCCTCTCTCTTTTGGCATATAAATTTCATTCCACTTCACCTTTGCTAGGGTAGAGTCGAAGTCACCGTGAGATTAGATGAAACTTCTCATTAGCTTATCTATAATTTTAACGATACTTTTTTGAAACCATATATGTGCGTATCAATATATATAAAAAGTATATAGAATGAAGATGACTAGTTAGACTCTCCTAAATAGGGAGAAACTTCTGTAGCACTAGCTAGCTATACTTCTCTTTATCCTCTCAATGAGAGGATTGAAAGCAATGTAGTATAACCTCTTAGATGAAACAAGCACACTAAGGTAAAGGTTAGGAGGTCTAGAAAGCTTTAGTCATGTAATGCACCCTAAATAAGAAGCATAACTTAATACACTAGTAAATATAAAGAACTGGCTTTTTTTGGGTTAATGCTTAATCTAAATACGACCTTAAATAAATTCAATACTGTCATTAAAATGCTCCTTAAATCATGATCAACCTTATATAATAAGATAAGATCTTATTCAAAGGATAAACTTGATATATCTTCAAGGAGTTGCATTTTAGGTAGAATTTAAACTTTTTATTTAGACCAATACCATTCTTAATTAACCTGCTCAGAACTTCAATACATAATATGAATAGGTAAAGGGACCCACGTTAATCCCTTTACTCCTTCAAGGAATTTAGTAGGCTTACCATTGATCAAGATTCTTTAAAGGACTATTGTAATACACTAGCCTATCCATTTAACATACTTTAAAGGGAACCTAAAAGTATACAAAGTATTTAGCATATATCCCTAATCTAATAAGTTATATGCTCTTGGAAGTCAATATTAGTGACACAATTTTTATTACAAGCTTTCGTATTATAGTTTTCAAGGAGTTCTTAAACCAACTATATGATATTTCCAATCAACCTTCCTTTTTATAAAAGCTTCCTGTGAATCATCAACTAGAAGAGTAATGTCTTTCTTTAACATGTTAGCTAACTTATTAGATATGATTTTACAAATAACATTACAATAAGAAATTGGTCTAAATTAACTCATTAAACTAAGGGATTGAACCTGATTTACCAAGCTTATAGAGGTCTTGTTTACTTCTTTTAATAATCTTCTACTATTAAAAAATTTAAGCACCTTTTTAGTGACAGTACTTTTTGTATGATTCCATGATTTGTAAAAGAAATAAGCATTTAAATCATCTGGTCCTAGTGTTTTATTTGGATTCATAATAAGGAGACCTTCCTTAACTTCCACTGAAGTAAAAGGTCTGATTAACATATTAGCTTCCTAAAAAGATAATGTGGATTTATTCACAAACTTCAATAAATGAAATGTAGCAAAAATGTGTTCTTCATTATTAATATATTTGCTCGCGTTAATTGTGGCCTCTTAGGAGAATCGATGACTGCATCTTTGATGCGCTTACTAGTACGAGTATATCTAAAAATTCTAATTGGCTAGTTATAAATAGCCCCACCTAGACTATAGAACAAATGATTATACCGGACTTACCTACACCGAGGTATTAACGGTGATTCTTAAATATCGCGCAGAACAGAATGTGATATGATGAGATAAAATACTGATAAAACCTGGAATCTAGAAGAAGATAATAGACGAACGCAAGCACAAACTTAAACTCTCACCATACCGAGAGCAT
>JAOSBL010000211.1:30853011-30886908 GCA_027568915.1 Erythroxylum roraimae | reverse complement strand
TCTTCCGTCTCACTTTTGCGTCTCACTTTTTCTGTCTCACTTTTGCGTCTCACTTTTTCTGTCTCACTTTTGCGTCTTACTTTTGCTCCATATCGTCTCCACTTATAAGAATCATAACTTTTGACTTCGATGTCCAAAATTTTCAAATTATATACCGTTGGAAAGATAAAAGAGAGATCTACAACTTTCCAGAAGGAAAATTTGCTAAAATCCATTTATATCAATCTCAAATTTGCTCCTAAAGTCTTAAGATGAATCTTCCATTCATACACCAACGTACTGCACCAAATTCTTAACTTCATGACAAATTTTGATATTCTTAGAGACAGAATTGAAATTCAATGTCTTCATACGAAATGTAGCCATATATGTCTATTTTAATCCAAATCATGAATCATATCTTTTGGATAACTAGAGAAGACGTTATGGCTAACAGACCGAAGCACACTCAGGGATCATTTTCCAGATCTCTACCAATTTGGTTTCTAACTCTTTCTTTCTCACAACTCAACCAAGGTCTCTCTTTCTACTCCCTTTACTTCTTATTTTCAATAAGATCACATTTAAAATCAATTATACCCGGAAGTTGGCAATGAATGCATGTACCACTTTTTATACAAAAACATTCAGTATTTATGTGCATATATGCTAACATGATGTATGAGCAAGAAAATGCATTGTCTTAATCTCTCTTTGAGCTCCCATGTACTGAACTTTCGGGTCCTAACCCTTAATATGGAGACGGGATGTTACACTTCCAATTGTTAAATCCATCAGTAACAAAAGTATCACCACTAGCTTGACTTCCAGTATCCGGCCTAAAAAGATAGCAACATAAGCAAAAAGCTGCATCTTTTGTAACACTATACTCTAACCAATTGGCGTATTCTTTAAACCAAGATGGAACAAATCTACGATAAATTTTTCCAAGTTTATTATTGAAGTTTTATGAATTTTGTTAGAATGTTGGGTTGAATGAATCTTGGTTTGTTTTAAGGAAACCAAGAAAACCCACCCAAGAGGAAGACGAAACGCAAGCTTGAATTGGATTTCGACAAGCGATTTAGGTGGGTAATTTATTTATAGTTGTTGTGTAATATGACCAAATTGCCCTGCATGTGTATTGTGTGCTAAAATGGATTGTTTTGATTTATTGTGATTATTGAACATGCATTGTGATTATGATCATGTTATGCCTTGAAAAATGTCATGGCATTTTGTATAAATGGAAAGAAGAAAAAGCGTGATAAGCATAAAAGTATGAAAATGTATGGAAATGAATTGAGCATCGAAATTTGTTTCTGTTTGGGAAAGAGAGATACCGTTTTGTTAGTCACGTGCATATTGACCTAAAGCCTTCTCTCGGCTGTTCGCTTGTGGCATATGAGATACGAAGAATGGACTCATTTTTCTCCATTTCGTTCCACGAAACTCTTGAGCCATTTGTTGTGCATTACATAAATTTGGAATTGTCGAGCATAATATGAAATTGAGTGTTATGTTTGGAAGGTTGAATAGGTATGAGATTGCTTAATATGATAACATGCTTGACTATGAGTTGTGAGTTAGAATTATTGCTGAATTTACATTGCTAGATTAAGATAATATGTATATGCTTATATGTATATACACATATATGTTTAATTGTGTGGCTTGTTGCCAATGGCTATAAATATATTAGCTACTGAGCTTTGCAGCTCACCCCCATCATTTTCACTCCTCAGGTGTAGAACGAGAAGATCGTTGATCCTTGCAAGGCAATTAGACAAACTCCGAGATAGCTACATTTAGTGATTAAGTTAGTTTCATAACTTTGGAGTAACTTTAGCAACATATCGAACATGAGCATTTAATGTATTTTGTATTTTATGCTAAGTCATTGATGTAGATATTGATATGCAATTAAAGCTATGTATGAACTTCATTTTGTTGTGTAATGAGATTTGGAAAGAAGAAGTTCTTTTGTGTATGTTTATGCCTATCTTGTGGTTGATGTTATATGGTAGTGTATGATTGAATTAGATTGGTAATGTGTATAATTGCAGAGTTTAGTGTGAATGTTGGGATTCTGGGTTTCGAATGTGAAGGTTTCGCCGTGACAAAGCCAGACCTTGGCCGCAGAGAACCGCTTCCAAAGGATATTTACACGTGATTTTCATAACTTTGTCGCAGTGAAGCAACAGCTTTTTGCAGCATCGTATTTGTCCCGAGAGGTCTTTGGGTTTAATCCAGGGACTTCGCCGCGGCGAAGCCAACTGTGTTTGTCCCGAAGGGTCCGTTGGCTGGACCTTGAAGCTTGGTCGCAACGAACTTCTCTCGAAGCATTCTTGGAATTGTTTACATAACTTTGCCGCGGTAAACCTGCCAATTGCTGCCGCTGAATTGTTTCGAATGATTCTTACCCGACCGCCTCGAGTGGTCATCTTGGGATTAGTAACGAAACCCGGGCCCAGCAGACTACCTGTACATATCTACCAACTAACAAGACCTTGTGGAAATTCCAGCATAACCAGAGCACATAGACTTACAGCCTAACATGGCAACGCAAGCAAAAAGGCAATCAATTTCTCAACTAAACCAGAATTCAAGACCTCACATCAGGGATTGTAGCTTTAGAACTAAGCAGTACAATTTGGTGAAGTGGCAAGGTCTTTTTTGCTAAAACTACCGTGGATATGGTAGAGCTCCTCATCACTACTTCTTGCCTCCCTCTTGCCTCTAATAGCTTGACCCCAAGTTTATGTCTCCATCGTAAGCTAGCATTGTTTTCACCCATCCCTCCTTGGTGACACCCAAAAATTCTTCTAATTCCATCCCTCTTTGCTGAAACAGAACCAGCAAAAAGGGGGGATGGAATCTTACTATCAAGAACTAGAACAACCTGCAAAACAAACGTTAGTGAAAATGATCCTTACACAAAATTACCTTACTTCAATATTTGCGCTGAGAAGTTCCATTGCTTGGAAGACCACTCTAGTGCTTATATAACATTTATTTTATTATTATAGACAAAATCCCAAAGAGATTGTTGTTTACTGAGCTATTTATTCCCCTAATGGTCCATGAGCAATCGACATAACTAAGTAGTTTTGCGAGGTTAATCCCTCATTTTCTTGTTCTTGGCAGATTTTCTTTTGGTTACCAGTTTGAAAGCAGTACTAGTTTCCCCAGCTTGAATTATCTCGATTGTATTTGATGGTTGAGAACCTAACCTATCTCATTTCCTAGCTAAGTTGGGGAGTTGTTTACTTAAAACCTTTTGCGATAATGGTGTTGGAGCATTTTTAATTTTCAGATGTCTTTCTTCATAAGTAACTCTATTATTTTCTTTTGTTTCTTTAGTAGTGCTATATGGACTACCCTCATTTTGTCAATGATTTCGCTTCTCCACAAAACTCTGCCCCACACTCCCCTTGTAAAACTTGTATAATCATTATATTTCATTGGTAATATTAAGGTAGTTATATTTAAATTACATTATAATGCTTTAGAAATTATAATTTACAAAAATAAAGGTTGTAGATAGCTTAGTTTGGAATTAGAACAAAAATATCATTTGATTTGCCGATCCCCAAAAAGAGAAATAAGCAAATTTTTTGAGTGAGAAATGAAAAGTTCGTAGAAAGTTACAATTCCCACTGTGAAATAGTGCACCAACACTTCTTCATTGATGTTATGAATATAAGAGGACATTTTTAAGAAACAGTTTACAGATAGTTGCGACCCTCGATGGAGTTAACTAAATTAGCCCTTATCATTTTATTCGATTGATATGGATAAGGTTCCATATGCATGGGAGTAGTTGCCTCCTCATTCCATATCTCTATTAGAAAGCAAGTTGCATGCCGGGCCGCCCTATTTGATTTGAACGAAGGATGCCTATGGAACTTCTCTCTTATTATTAGTCCCCTTTTGGGATTTTTTCCGACTTGCACACACTTTATCAACTCTAATGTTACCAGGTTTGCCTTATGTGAACTTAATTATATATTCAAATTTTCAACATAATCAAATTTGTAATTCTTAATTAGGATATATCAATAGGGTTAATAAATATTTTTCTTAAAACTCTAAAGATATGTTGACGATGAGATCATTAACTTCTGTTTCACTCATTCAAGGTCACTAAAAAAACTAAAAATTTGAATGCAAACCAATAATAAGAGAATGACATCTTACAAGTTACAGAAGTTGTTGACAAGATGAGCAGAAGGAGAACAAAATTTAGTTAGAAGATATTTATAGCAAATGTGAATTTTAGGAGCAAGTAAATCTTGGGATAATGACCCAAGCCTTCAAGATGAGCAGATGGAGAGCAAAATTTAGTTAGAAGATATTTATAGCAAATGTGAATTTTAGGAGCAAGTAAATCTTGGGATAATGACCCAAGCTTTCAAGATTCTTATTTTGTGTAGGTTTTCTTTTCTTTTTTGACATTATTTCTAAATTCCTCCTCTATGTAGGTTTCCCACCTTAAGGTTATACTACTATATAAGAGAGATCCTTGCCGTCAAAAGAGGTATTGAAAAGTTCTCTATCCACCTCACTCCTTATCACTTTGTCATTGAAATGGATAACACTGCGTTCCCCAAGATTCTAGAGCAAGCTGGCAAAAAGATTCCAAATAGCCAATTATTGTGCTGGCAAGAGTGGTTTTCTCCCTATAAATTCAGTGTCAAACATTTGAAAGGTCACCAAAATATCATTGCTGATTATCTCTCCAGACCTTCAAAGCCACTCCTCTTTGTTTCTTCTACTTTGAAACTCCCCATTCCTCTTTTCTGGCTTATAGAGTTTCCCAAATTTGCTAGATATAAGAAGGATTTTCCACCATGGTTCTCTCGATACCATACTACGGTCGAAACTCTTTCTCCTATTCTCTACCAGAGTATTTTTTATTATATGCATTAGACTCTACTTAAGCATGACATTGTTGCTACTCCTTGTCATTTTGACATGCTAACCCCTTACAAATTTCTTTATCATATTTATGATTTTCTTGGTGAGTCCACACTTTGGCATCTTTGGTCTTTAACTGCTCTATTTACGTGTGCTATAGCCTTGTCCCCTTTACATGTTTATCGCCACTTACATGATCCAACCAATTCTGGTTATCTTCTGTGGACATTTCTGGAATGGTTCCAACCTTTACCAAAATGGCACATTGATATGTCCTGTGAACTGTCTCGACATCATCTTTAGGATGTAACACTTGATAATAAAAATGTCTACATGATTTTTCTGTTGCATTGCCCTTTTTGTATGACAGACTCTAATATGCTTTGCACTTTCACTCATATTCAGCATTGGCATACATATTGTGATTGGCCGAATGAAGAAGCCACTGTTACACTAACACTCTATGCTTGTCTCGACTAGTACAATCAACATCCACAGCGTGATCTTTCTATTCTTTGTACATCACATGGACCCTACTTTGGAGAAACAGTAATCACACATCCTCTCCGAACACCACCGGATATCTCTTCATGATCATTACATTAATATCCGAGGAGGTGATATTCCATGTCCTATGTTTGAACGTCCTGTGGAATCCAGCCCACATCAAGAGGAGCTTAGTCTTTCAGAAACTTCTATTCATGGCCCATGGCCTTCTGACTAGGCTCACACCAACATCAATGAACTTATTGAACAACTTGATCGAGACATGGAGTTGACAGATGATGATGAAGACCTTACTTTACACCTGTGAAGTAAGCACACTTTTTTAGACAATAACTTACATGATGAAAGATGGTTCAGATTTCTACTTCAACAATTATTGAAGATGATAAGATCCATCTTATCATTTTCCTATTCACTTTTTGTAAAGTAGTACTATTTACTACTGTTTGCTTTAAGACTTTGTGTGAAAGTAATTTACTTTGTCAAAGTTAGGTGAATTATTAGCTTTACTTTTGTAAAAGTATATGCCTTAAAAATAAGGTTAGGTTTGCTTTTGTTAAAGCTTTCATCATTATATCTTTAGGATAGTTTACATTTCTATCCCTAGCTTCGCCTATAAAAGCAGGGTTCGTCTTAGTTTGTTTCATAAGCATTTTCAATGAATGAAAAATGGAGAAGTTAGTTTTTCTCTAAACCTCTCTTCTCTTCTCTGAAACCTTTAAACCCTGAAATCATATCTCCTCAAATGTTGAAGATTGTAGGATGAGTATGCTCTATACTCTCCTTGTATAAGGATCTTGTGTATCAGAAAATCTATGATAGCCTGGAAGAACTGTTGCTTCTAAATTTATCCGCTACCTTGAGTCAGAAGCATTAACGGGGAATGAAGAGTAAGAGTGTGTGAGTGAAGTAGGATTCCTAAGAGGCGTGAGCAGTAAGTCCTGTGTAAGCCGATGGACAGGCGTTGAGGGGTGTAAGACTCCGATAACTGAAACTTCCTACGTAGCAATACACACTTACAATCTGACTTTGGTTAGTCGAGGCCCTCAACCAGTATGGTGGTTTGGAAGAGAGTGGTTAACCAGAAAAAGGTCATAGTTTCCCTGTTTCTCCCTATAACGGACTATAGGGACCCAGAGTGGTATCAAAGCCAGAACAAAGCAAAGTCCGGGAAGTCTTTCCCATACCCTTGTGGTATCTTTGTCTAGTTTGTAGTCAGGTATAATAGGTTCAGTCGAAGAAACCTACGTACCCCTTGGAGTTTTCTACTCCTCACTTAGTATTCTATTACTGCTTGTGGTTTACTTGGAAACATAGCCAACCTTCGCAACTTTGACAGGGGGAATATATTTATTCAGGTAAGAGAGTCTCATAAGAGTTATGAAAACTTCTCTAGATCCAGTTCATTGATCGTCTAGATTGTCTTTAGCTAGTTTGCCTAATAGTGTGAAGCGTGTCTTATCCAACAAAATAGAAAATCTTGTTGAAATTACTCATGTACCTGTAGAAAATCGTATTTGTGAGTCTTCCTTACCATTGTTAAATCCATATAGCATATATTCTTATGACCGTTCTTGGACGAGAAGTGTTAGCAGTGTGTTTATCTACTAATAGACCTCGTGTGAAGGAAATAATCCAAAGTTCCAAAATGGAACAGTGTGGTCTCAAATCTACAACAGCAGAACAATACGTAAAGCTTGACATCCCTAAGGAGCTGATCACCTTATGGAGAGAGCAGAACCATACACATCTACACCTTGGAGCTATACGACTTGTTCTTACCTTACATGGTAGAAAAGGTATTCCTACGACAGCCAGGATATCCCTTCTGGACACTGCCTATACAACGTAACAAAATGCTCTAATTGGTACCTTGCTGACTACTCTTGATAGAGGAACTGTCATCTTGACCATAGCACCTAATTTCAACATCAGGTTGGATGATCCCACTTTATCTGAACGACTGCAAGTTCAGATCAAGATCACTGGAGCAGATCAAGATCTTTCAACCATCATGGCTACTCTACACCACCAGATGATCTATCGTCTATAGAATCATACGTTGGACATAAACTTTCCCAACTCTACATCAGATGCTCTTTATATGGTTGCTGATGTTGCTAATAATCAGACAACAATCATCCAGATCCCTAAACAGTTGCCTGCATAGGAGCTTGAAAAGTTGATGCCTATAGAATGGATTACCAATTATCAGAAGGTATTCCATGCACCTCATCGACACTCTTTTCATACAACAACTCCTTCGATTCTAAGGACACTGAAAGATGGCTCAGTCAAATCCATCTACACCAGACCTAGCCACGACACGCCTGGTCCATCAACATCAGGGTCTATCCTGATGATCCAGCCCACTGGACAACCAGATCTACCAGATCCATCATCTAGGGCTACAAGTCTTAAGATCCAACCCGTATTTTCTCATACAGAAGGTAAAGACGGTCCTCCTATCCATTACTTTAAATCCAATGGAGACCCGGTCTATATAAGTCGTCATCGTGGACACTTTGTATGGGATGTCGACCCATCTATGTGCGAACCAAACTGTGAGATCTGTCTCAATCCTATGTCAGACACAGATGACGATGATCCAAGATATCAAAGGAGAAGGAAGAAGAAATATAAGCCCAAATCTCAATGCTTGCCTTCTCGTAACTATCCTCCTCTTGGTGAGGATCCAGATCTAGACGATCATAATGGCCTTTTATTACAGATAGAAAGATCCAGACTAAAGTCTCTAAAGGAGATGCTCAGATCGTCTGCAGATTTACTGAGAGATCTAGCAGATCTATGCCAGCAATTCTTGCTTTGACTCCTACTCCTATGTCATCTATGGTGATAAAGCCAGAAGAGGATAACTTTCCTCAATTATCTAGGAGTACTGATGAATCATAGAGGGTTATTTCAAACCCTTATATTAGAGCGTCAGGAATTACTAGGTCCCTATAATCTGTCATAAGGAGACACAGGAAAACTATGACCTTTTTCTAGTTAACCCTCCCCCGCTAACTCTCTTCTAAACCACCATACTGGTTGAAGACATCGACTAACCAAACTCGGATTGGAAGTGTGTATCATTACGTAGGAAGTTCCAGTTATCAGAGTCTTACACCCCTCAATGCCTGTCTATCAGCTTACACGGGACTTACTGCTCACGCCTCTTAGGAACCCTACTTCACTCACACACTCTTACTCTTCATTCCCCATTAATGCTTCAGACTCAACGTAGCGGATAAATTTAGAAACAACAATTCTTCCAGACTGTCATAGATTTTCTGATACACAAGATTCTTATACAAGGCGAGTGTAGAGCATACTCATCCTACAATCTTCAACATTTGAGGAGATATGATTTTAGGGTTTAAAGGTTTCAGAGAAGAGAAGAGAGGTTTAGAGAAAAACTAACTTCTCCATTTTTCATTCATTGAAAATGCTTATGAAACAAACTAAGACAAACCCTGCTTTTATAGGCGAAGCTAGGGATAGAAATGTAAACTATCCTAAAGACATAATGATGAAAGCTTTAACAAAAGCAAACCTAACCTTATCTTTAAGGCATCTACTTTTACAAAAGTAAAGCTAATAATTCACCTAACTTTGACAAAGTAAATTACTTTTACACAAAGTCTTAAAGCAAACAGTAGTAAATAGTGCTACTTTACAAAAGGTGAACAAGAAGATGAAAAGATGAAATCTTCAATAGTTGTTGAAGCGAACATCTGAACCATCTTTCATCATGCTAGTTGTTGTCTTAAAAGGTGTGCTTACTTTACAGGTGTAAAGTAAGGTCTTCATCATCATCTGTCAAATCCATGTCTCGATCAAGTTGTTCAATGAGTTCATGGATGTTGGTTTGAGCCCAGTCAGAAGGCCATGGGCCATGAATAGAAGTTTCTGAAAGACTAAGCTCTTCTTGATGTGGGCTGGATTCCACAGGACGTTCAAACATAGGACATGGAATATCACCTCCTCGGATATTAATGTAATGATCATGAAGAGATACCCAGTCACTTACAGGTGGTGTTTGGAGAGGATGTGTGATTGCTGTTTCTCCAAAGTAGGGTCCTTGTGATGTACAGAGAACAGAAAGACCACGCTGTAAATGTTGATTGTATTGGTCGAGAAGAGCATAGAGTGTTGGTGTAACAGTGGCTTCTTCATTCGGCCAATCACAATATGTATGCCAATGCTGAATATGACTGATAGTGCAAAGCATATTGGAGTCTGTCATACAATAAGGGCGATGCAACAGAAAGATCATGTAGACATCTTTATTGTCAAGTGTTGCATCCCAAAGATGATGTCAAGACAGTTCACAGGACATGCCAATGCGCCATTTTGGTAAAGGTTGGAACCATTCCAGAAATGTCCACAGAAGGGAACCAGAATTGGTTGGATCATGTAAGTGGCGATAAACATGTAAAGGGGACAAGGCTATAGCACACGTAAATAGAGCAGCTAAAGACCAAAGATGCCAAAGTGTGGACTCATCAAGAAAATCATAAATATGATAAAGAAATTTGTAAGGGGTTAGCATGTCAAAATGACAAGGAGTAGCAACAATATCATGCTTAAGTAGAGTTTGATGCATATAAGAAAAAATACTCTGGTAGAGAATAGGAGCAAGAGTTTCGACTGTAGTATGGTGTCGAGAGAACCATGGTGAAAAATCCTTCTTATATCTAGCAAATTTGGGAAACTCCATAAGCCAAAAAAGAGGAATGGGGAGTTTCAAAGTAAAGGAAACAAAGAGGACGGCTTTGAAGGTCTAGAGAGATAATCAGCAATGATACTTTGGCGACCTTTCAAATGTTTGACACTGAATTTATAGGGAGAAAACCACTCTTGCCAGCACAATAATTGGCTATTTGGAATCTTTTTGCCAGCTTGTTCTAGAATCTTGAGGAATGCAGCGTTATCCATTTCAATGACTAAGTGATAAGGAGTGAGGTAGATAGAGAACTTTTCAATGCCTCTTTTGACGGCAAGGATCTCCTTATATGAGATATGACAATGACATTCAGAGGGACTAAATGTTCCATTAGCATGTCCATAATAATGTCATTTGTCATTGAATTCTTTGAGAAGAATAGCACCCCAGTGAGTGTCACTAGCATCTGTCTGACGGACACGTTGTCCTTTGTTAGGTATCTTCAGTGGTGGAGGATCCTGGCAAATCTGTTTAAGATGCTTGACAGCTATAGTTTGTTCCTTTCCCCATGTTGGTGGATTCTTACATAAGAGCTTAGATAAGCTTGATGTGAAGGCTGTCACATGTGGTATGAAATCTCGGATGTAGTTGACAATTCCAAGGAACTGTTGATTCTGTTTTACAGTGAGATTTTCATTAGAAAATTGCAATAACTCTTTTGCCATATGTGGACCTGGCTGATAGAATCCAGCCTTAAATTTCATTCCAAGAAATTCTATTTCTGTTGTACCAATAATGCTTTTCGAGGCCAAAAGCATTATACCATACTATTGTGTAAGGTCCAAAAATCTTTGAAAAAGGGCCTGATGTTCCTTATGGGTCTTTGAGAATAGTAGAATGCCATCGATGTAGATCAAGGCAGTGTTGAGGATAGGCTCATAGATTTTTGTAATGGACTTTTGAAACAGTGATGGAGCAACTTTAAGTCCAAAAGGAATCACAGTCCATTGGTAATGAGCATTGGGAATGCAGAATGCAGTTTTGTAACGTTCTTCTAGGTGAATACCCAATTGCTAAAATCCTGCCTTTAAATCAAACTTTGAAAAGATCACAGCTTCCTTAAGAAATAGTACCTGTGTACTAATTTTGGGCAAAAGAAACTTATCATCCTGCAAGAAAGCATTCAGAAGCTTATAGTCTATTACTAAACGTTTCTTTCCACGTTTCTGCTTTAAATGTTTGTTGGCATAGAACGCTTGGCAAGCCCAATCCGACTTTGTGGGCTCGATCAGTCCTTGCTGCAATAATACGGCACACTCATTTTGTGCGAGCTTTATATCATCAGGATTCATTCCTGGATGTGTGGCTTTTGTGGGGTTTATATCCTCGTTCTTCTTAAATGGTAGACTTATGAAAAAGTCTGAGTTTTTCCACAGAGGATATGGATGAGTAAACTATGCATGAGACTCTGGATAGTAGCTCAACAGTTTATCTCGAAGTCCAGTATAACGTGTTGGAACCTGTGTAAGTTCAAACACATTTTTCATATCAGTGTATGGACTCAAAAGGTTTCGATACCTAAGGCCTGTGGGTAGAATCTGTAGATGTCTGGCTTTACAGTAAATATCCATGCCAATAAGAAGATCTGGGCCTAGTAGACTACTTCTAAGTTCTTTAGTCCAAACTGTACACTGAGAAAAGAAGCGAATGCCAATTCTGCTTCTTGTTCTTAACCCAATCTTAAAAGAATTTCCATCAACTGTAGTAAAATATTCTTCATGAGATGTCCATGCTTCTGCTGATATAATATTGGGCTTCATAATCGTACGACTAGAACCAGTATCCATAAATCCAATAGCCTTAATGAGCCGATCATATTTGTCTTGTTGGAAAATCTGGATCTGGACATATGGTCGTTAAACCGGAGTACGATCTATTTTCATACATGTCTATTGTAACATGTATAATGGATCATCACTAGTAGAGGCAGATGATTGTGATGATTCTTCTTTATCTGTTAACATAGAGACAGCAAACTGTGTATCACTGTCCTCACTAGATTGTTCTTCTAGTAATTCCTCAATATGATTTTGAAGATGAATAGGCATGAGTTTTTCAAGTTTCTCCAGGAACTTGGCATCTTTCCTGGTTGCCTTATGATAGTTATTTGCGAGGTGTTCCAAACTTCCACAGACAAAACATCGAGGCTTCTGTTGATTTGATGACTTTTTGAAGAAACTCATAAATCTGCGTTTTTTGCTTATGTTCTTCTTTTTGAAGTTTTGCTTCCAAGGCTTCTTGCCTTCCTTCTTCTTGTGGAACTTTCTCCTTTCATAGTAGACTTGAGATTGATGAGCTTTTTTGCTGCTATGAAACTTACAAGTCTTTTTATCTTTGCACTTGATTTGGAGATATGGCTTCTTACAAGCCTGTTTCAAAACTGGACCTCCTTTGAGGATATTCTTGAACAAAGTATGCTGATCATATAGTTTGTCAAGAGAAGCTATAGAAATCTGGTAGATTTCTCAAAGAGAAATTGTTGACATGTCTCTTTGAAGAGAAGCTATGGCCCTTTGAAGTTCTGGCTGTATTTCATCTGGAAGGGATGATATTAAAGTGTAACGCTAGTTAACATCATTCCATCCATTCAAGAGATAATACCTTTCTGTCATATGTTTGTAATGCTTTTGAAGATCACGCTTATCAAGAGAACAGTATTTCATCGCAAAATACTCCTGACGGATTCTTTTGTCAATCAACTGGAAGTCACCAATAAATTCCTTGTGAATTATGCCAAGTAGTGCTCCAGCAGTTGTTACTTGTATATACTGAAGACGTTGATAGTCCGAAATACTTTGCCACCATTCTCGCAAAGTACCAGTGAATTTGGATGTGAATTCAGACAAAATATCTAGCAAATGATAATTAGGTCTGGTCATTTGAAGATCAATCTATGCACCAAACTCGTGAAGTCTATCTC
Source organism: Erythroxylum roraimae (assembly GCA_027568915.1). NCBI lineage: Eukaryota > Viridiplantae > Streptophyta > Magnoliopsida > Malpighiales > Erythroxylaceae > Erythroxylum > Erythroxylum roraimae. Next base: position 30,873,853 of record JAOSBL010000211.1, on the reverse strand, counting down.
TCCATTTCTTGGGAGGTAGATCATCGAATGTGAACCAAGGTCCTAAAGTAGGCTTGATTGTAGCCTGTGCAATTGGCTGAGCTGGTATTTCTTGAGGTGCTGGTTCTGATCGAAAGGGTTCAGTCCCAACATATTCTGCTTCACTGATTTCTGGTTCTTCAGTATACTGAGGCATTGTCATCAGAACATTAAATAATTCTGAAAGATTAGCAAAGTTAGCTGATTCATCAGTAGATGATGAAGTGACTGGTTCTAATACGTCAGATGATGTTACAAGGTGTTCAAATGAACACTCAGGGATCAACTCAGATGAGTTATCAGATGGTGTTGCAGTAACTTCAGATGTATTGCTTTCTGAATCAGTTTTCTCTGAAAGAAAACTGGAATTATCTGCAAGAGATTTAGTGGTGAAAGTAGCTATGTACTCTGGCAGTTTAGCTTTATCCTTCCCATGTGAAGAGCTTGAAGGTTGAACAGGCGGTGGAGCTTCTGGAGGAGTATAAATCCTTAATGGCTTTCTCCACTGTTCTTCTGGTTCAAAAGGTGTATAAGAAGATGAAGCTTCTGGAACCTTTGAAGATTGCTCAGAAACTAGAGATGTTGACTTTGGCTTTGATTGTCGAGATTGTTCATGAGTTTTTTGAGGATGTACGTACTGTCTAACTAAAGGATAATTGAACTTAAATACCTTTGAATAATCAGCTTCATCTGGATACCGTTGATACATAAGAGAGGGATATGATGGCTGGGTATTTAGAAGAAGTTAAATCTACTTTACTTTCTAAAGAAAAGTTTGTTGCTTCCATTAAGAAGGTTGAGGGTTTAACGGTTAGAGGTAAAACTTTTGAGAATGGAGAAAGTAGTAAAAGCCATAAGAAGTCTAAATCTAAGTCTAGAGGTAGAGATGCAAATATTACATGTAAATATTGCAAGAAAATTGAACACAAGGTCTCAAACTGTTATAAATTGAAAAATAACTTGAAAAAGAAGGTAAAAATAAGGGTAATCAATTTGATTCTACCCCCGAGGCTACGATTATAGTTCAGGAAGTGATGTTTTTTGGTTGTTGAAGGCAAACAATGATCCAAAGATGAATGGATCCTAGACTCCAGTTGTACTTTTCATATGTGTCCTCATAGGAATTAGTTCGCCACCTATGAAACTGTTAAGGGTGTTGTCCTTATGGGTAACAATGCACAATGTGATGCGGTGGGGAAAGGTATAATCAATATTAAAACTCATGATTATGTTCCTCACCAATGTTCGTCACGTTCCTGATTTGAAACGTAACCTTATTTCACTTAGTACACTTGAGTTTTTTTGGGTGTAGGTACTCCTTTGAAGGTGGAGTCATGAAGGTGTCCCGGGATAATCTTGTAATCCTTAAAAGGAAAAGAAATGGTACTCTTTATGTGTTACAGGGCTCTACTGTTATTGGTACTACTGATGTTGCCTCATTTAAGTCTCCCCAAGATGCCATCAAGTTGTGGCATTACCACCTAGGCCATATGGGTGAGAAAAGTACGCAAATCTTGTGCAAGAGGGGTCTATTAAGCCAGAGTTCAGGTAATATCGAGTTCTGTGAACATTGCATCTTTGGTAAACAAACTAGAGTGAGTTTCTCTTCCCTGGGGATTCACAAGACCAAAGGTACTCTAGATTATATTAATTCTGATTTATGGGGTCCCTCTGTCTTTACTTCTCGTGGTACTAGAAGGTATATGTTAACCATTATCGATGATTTCCCTTGTAAGGTTTGGGTGTTTTTCCTAAAGAAAAAGAACGAAGTTCTTCCCACTTTTAAGGAGTGGAAAACCCTGATCGAAAACCAAACAGGTAAGAAAATTAAGCGGTTAAGAACTGACAATGGTTTTGAATTTTGTGAAGATACTTTTGATGACCTATGCAAGAAGGAAGGCATTGCTAGACACCACAATTTGGTTGGTAAGCCTCAGAAAAATGGATTTGTTAAGCATATGAACAGGACTTTATTGGAGAAATTTCGATGCATGCTTTCTTATGCTAAGTTGGGACATGAGTTTTGGGTTGAGGCGACTACTATTGCATGCTATCTTGTCAATCGTTCCCTACATCGTTCTCTCAAAAGCAAAGTCCCAAAAGAAGTTTGGTCAGATAACCCTGTTGATTATTCTAATCTTCGTGCTTTTGAGTGTCTTGTTTATATTCATGTTAATGAGGACAAGTTAGGGCCTCACGCTATTAAATGTATCTTCTTAGGTTACGGGTAAGGAGCTAAAGGTTATCTTGTTTATTGTCCTAATCCTAAATATTGTAAGATTTATCATAGTTGTGATGTAACCTTTCATGAAGATGTTATATTTTCTTCTGAGCAAGATCCTATGTTGTCTTCTCCTTGTGTAGATGATCAGGTTAGTAAAAGGGAGAAGGTAGAGTTCTTCGTCCCTACTACTCACCTTAAGGAGACAGTCCCACTTATTTTTAAGTCTCAAAGAATCTCAAACCGATGCCACTGTACAATTTGATCCACCGCCAATGCAACCTGATTATGTGTTGGCCTGAGAATGTTATAGGAAACAGACCCAATTGCCAGCGAGATTACAAGACTATGATTGTGATTTCTTGCTTATGCTTTAGTTACTGCATAAGAAGTTGACACTTATTCTAAGTGAAAGAATTATTTTCAGGCTATTGCTAATGCAGATGCTGGGAATTGGATTGGTGCTATGTAGAAAGAAATTGAAAGTCTTTATGAGAACGAGACTTGGGATTTGGTGAAGCTTCCTAAAGGTAAGCGTCCTATTAGTTGCAAGTGGATCTACAAGCTCAAAGAAGGCATCCCCGATGTTGAAAGCAAGAGATATAATGCTCGATTTGTTGTATGTGGTTTTGATCAACATGAAGGAGTTGATTTCAATGAGGTCTTCTCTCTCATTATTTGTCATACCTCTACTCGCATATTATTATCTTTTGTTGCTCTTCATGAACTGGCGCTTAAGCAAATGGATGTAAAAACTGCATTCTTGCATGGTAATCTTAAAGAAGAAATTTACATCCATCAACCTGAGGGTTTTTTGGTTCAACGAAAAGAGGACCATGTTTGTCGTTTGAAGAGATCTTTGTATGGTCTCAAACAATCTCCGAGACAGTGGTCTAAGAGGTTTGACTCTTTTATTATTGGGTGAGGCTATTCTAGAAGTAGCTATGATAATTGTGTGTACTTTCAAAAGTTCCCTGATGGTTCCTTCATTTATCTTTTTCTTTATTTTGATGACATGTTGATTCTGGTTCCTAATAAGGCTCTTAATGATAAGTTGAAGGCTCAGCTTAGCAGTGAATTTGATATGAAAGACTTGGATGCTACTAAGAAGATTCTTGGGATGAAGATTATTCGGGATCGTAAAATAGGAAAACTTATGCCCTTTCAAAAGAAATATATTCAGAAGATACTTGATAACGTAAGCTCGTCAATAATCTATTGGCTGCAAATCCAATAATGATCGAAAGTTCAATCTAAATATATTGAAGAATTTGATAGAACTCTCAGTGGCTGAGAGATTTCTTACTTAATATTATTAATGTGTAACGACAATTTCTGTCAAGTTACAATGTAGTATGCAGCCAACTTCGAAAGTGTTGCTCTCTCCAGCCTAAGGCTCACAGTATATTCCTTCTAATTGCCTACCTCCCCTCCAATCATTACAGCATTTATATTAACTAACTTCTTATGTCAGCCAAGTAACAAACTCTACTATTCTCTCCCCTCCCACATGCACGTAACATTCCCCTGCCCCTGACCATAACAGAAAGTGGTAAACTTACTCGGTTACCCTTTCCTTCCCCCTTCTAGAATAAACCTTAGTGATAGGAGGTCTAACACTGCTCCCCCCCATAAGATGCACCTTGTCCTCAAGGTGAAAATCTGGAAATTGATCCACAATGTCATCAAACTTTTCCCAAGTATTCTCCAAATCTGCTAAGCCTTCCCACTTGATCAAGACTTCCAATCCTTTGGATCCCCCTAGTGGTCTTACTGCGAAGACTTGTTCAGGTTGCACCAGTAACCCCTTTTCTCCTGTCCATCCATCAGGTAAAATCAGCTTATTTGTATCCTCTCCTACCACGGCTTTCAACTGTGACACATGAAAGATAGGATGGATTCGGGCTGATTCAAGTAATTGCAATTCATAGGCCACTTCTCCAATCCTTCTCAACACTCGGAATGGACAGAAATACCGAGGGGCCAATTTCTCACTAACTCTTCTTGCTACCGTCAATTGTCTATAAGGAGCAAGCTTCAGCCATACCATGTCTCCCACTTGGAAAACTACTGCTCTCTTGTGCTGATCAGCCCTATTTTTCATGTCATTTTATGCCTTAGATAAGTGTTGTTTGATTTTGGCCAAGTAGTGGTCTCTTTGTTGTAGTAATATATCCACCAACTCCATTCTTGAACCCCTTGATCCCATCTGAAAAATGGGAGGAGGGTCCCTTCCATATAATACCTTAAAAGGTGTAATTTTTAGAGCTACCTGATAGGAGGTATTGTAGCAAAATTCTGCCCACCCCAACCATTTCGCCCATTGCTTGGGGGTATCTCCTACAAGGCACCTCAAGTAGGCTTCTACCGACCTATTCACCACCTCAGTAGCACCATCAGTTTGAGGGTGGTAGGATGAGCTGAATTTGAGGACGATTCCATGCATCTTGAAGAGTTCCCCCCAGAATTTGCTCATGAAAACCTTATCTCTGTCAGAAACTATCGATCTAGGAAATCCATGTAGCCTCACAATTTCCTTGATGAACACTTCAGCCACTAATTGTGCCGTGTGTGGGTGCTTAAGGGGTAAGAAGTGAGGATACTTGCTCAGCCTGTCCACAACCACTAAGATGGATGCATATCCAAGGGATTTAGGCAGCCCTTCTATAAAATCCATAGTTATATCATCCCATACCTGATTTGGAATCGCAAGTGGCTGCAAAAGACCTGCTGGAGATAATGTTAGGTATTTACTCTCCTGACATGTTAAACAAGCCGCCACAAATCTATAGATTTCTTTCTTCATGCCCTCCTAATACAACTCCCTAGAAATGCGCTTATATGTTTTTAACGGTCCTCCATGCCCTCCCAAATGGCTCTCATGAGCATTCTTCATAATTTTAGTTATAAAGGCAGAAGTATTAGGGATTACCAATTTGTCTTTGTAGTAAAGTCTGCCTTGCTTCATCGTATATGGGGGCTTGAATCCCGGATCTCTACTGACAGCTTCAGCCAACTCCCTCAGCTTGGTATCAGCTACTATCTCCCGCAAGATGACCTCCATATCTATGATTTTGCATGCCATGACAGTCCGCAACTCTTCCTCGTACTGTACTCGTGATAGAGCATCCGCCACTTTGTTCTCCCTACCCGGTTTATACTTAATGACGAAGTCAAAACCCAACAGTTTGGTAATCCATTTCTGATAATCAGGGTGAATCTCACGTTGCTCTAGCAGAAACTTTAATGGTTTCTGATTAGTCCGAATAATAAACTTATGGCCTAGGAGATAAGATCTCCATTTTCGGACAGCCAATACAATAGCCATAAGCTCCCTTTCATAAGCAGATTGCCCCTTTCTTTCTGCTGACATCGACTGGCTATAATAAGCAATCGGTCGATTATTTTGCATTATCACCGCACCCACACCCGAAGCTGAAGCATCATTCTCCAAAATGAAGGGTTGTTTGAAATCGGGTAAGGCTAAAACAGGCATGGTGGTCATGGCCTGTTTCAGATGATTGAAAGCCCTCTTCGCCTCCATCGTCCACTTAAAATTATTCTTCTTAAGCAGCTGCGTCAACAGCCATGCAATGTGACTGTACCCTTTTACGAATTTTCGGTAATAACTCGTCAGCCCTAAGAACCCCCTCAACTCCTTCAAAGTTTCTGGTTTAGGCCACCTTAACATGGCCTCGATTTTGGACTGATCTGCTGCCACACTTTGTCTTGATACAATGTGACCCAGATATTCCAAGTGAGGCTGCCCAAAAATACACTTCTTATAGTTAGCATATAGCTTCTGCTCCTCCAAAATATCCAAAGTAACCCTTAAATGTCTTAAATGCTCCTCTTTACTTATGCTGTAAACTAAGATGTCATCAAAGAATACTAGTATGAATTTTCTAAGATGGGGTTTAAAAATATGATTCATCAAGGATTGAAATGTCGCTGGGGCATTTGTCAAACCGAAGGGCATTATTATAAATTCATAATGCCCTTCATGAGTGCGAAATGCGGTTTTCTCTATATCTTCCTCCTTCATCCTTATTTGATGATAACCGGACTTCAAATCGATCTTAGAGAAGATGACTGCCCCACCTAACTCATCCATCAACTCTTCTATTATGGGTATCGGAAACTTGTCACTTATGGTCACCTTGTTGAGAGCACGATAATCTACACAAAAACGCCACCCTCCATCTTTTTTCTTAACTAGTAAAACTGGACTAGCATATGGTGATGTGTTGGTTTGAATGATTCCCGAGTCTAACATCTCTTTGACTAGTCTCTCAATTTCATTCTTTTGAAAATGAGGATATTTGTAAGGTCGAACCCTGACGGGTCCTTCTCCTTCGATGAGGTGGATGTGATGTTCTCTTCCCCTCTTTGGCGGTAATGCCTGCGGCCACTAAAAAACCCCTTTAAACTCTTCCAATAGGCTACTGAATTTCGGATCAGCTAACTTACTCATCCCCTTAAAGTCTTCTTCTGATTCTGTCATCTGCAACAAATACACTAAGTCCTCTTCTTTCAAGTCCTTACACAGGGATCTTGCAGTCACCAATGATTTCGACAGGATGGGATCCCCTTTTATGATAATTTCTTTCTCCCCCACTCTTAGTTTCATGGTCAGTGTACACCAATTGGTCAGAACATCCCCTAGTGTTCTCGGCCATTTTATGCCCAGAACAACATCTATGCTACCCAACTTCATCGGCAAGAAGTCCTCACAGATTTCTAGCTCCAGTATCTTCAAATTCAGCTTCCTGTAAACCCCATTTACGACTATCTTGTCTCCATTTCCCACTACTATTTCATACTTGCCTGTGGGGTCCCATTTGGAGCTCCATTTTAATGCTAACTCTTCTGAAACAAAATTATGGGTGGCTCCACTATCAATAAGGATCACCACGGACTTCCCTTCCAACTCTCCTACCACCTTCATCGTCTTGGGTAGTGTTAATCCAGCTGCTGACCCGGCTAAAAGCTCAACATTCTGCAGTTCCACTTCTTGCTCTTCTGCCTCATCTACATTTTCCAGCATGTCAACTTCTACTTCTTCATCTAGGACTGTGATAACCTTCAGGTCTATCATTTTACACTGATGGCCTTGTGTGTATTTCTCATCGCATTTGAAACATAACCCCCGTCTCCTCTTCTCTTGTAGCTCACTAAAGGTTAAGCGTTTAAAATTCCCCTCTCCCTTGTCGGTGGCAGTGGCCCTTCCTGTTTTAATCCCACTTCTCTCATTCTCCCCAACTGTATCCCACACCTTGTGTCCACCATATCCCGTTATTCTACTACCCCCCATGACCCTGTTTCGCCCCAGTATTTTATTCTTTTCCTCAATCTATTGTGCCAACGACATCATCCAACCCAAACTTCTAGGATTAGCAATCAAAAGCTCCACTCTGATCTCCTTCGACAGCCCATTCAAAAACGTACTCTCCAGCACTTCATCAGGCAAGTCAGGTAATGGAGCAGCTAGTTCCTCAAATCTGCAAATATATTCATCTACTGTGCCTGTCTGTTTAATGGCCAATAGACGCTGACATGGGGTCCCTTCTTGGATTGGTCTGAATTTTTTAACAAGCAAATCTTTACACTCCTCCCAATCTCTAATCGGTCTTCGGCCCTCCACCCATCGAAACCATGCCAACGCCTTCTTCTCCATGCTGAGGGACACCAACTCCATTTTCTCCCTTTCATTGAATCTGCCTACCAAAAAAAATCTCTTCACCTTATAAATCCACCAGTCCGGATCGTCTCCATCAAATACCGGCATCTCCACCTGCCGAGTCTGACAGTCCCTTCGGTGTTCTCCGGGTCACACAAACCCAGGCGGTGGATCCTCTGTGTAGCCTCCCCATTCCTCTCTCAGTGGCTAGGGTTCCTGCTCTCCTCCCACCGGTGGCCCACGTCGACTCCTTGCCTGGCGCTCCCACCCCCGAAATGGCTCTGGGTGAGTCGGGTTATTCCACCCGCACTCCGGTGGATACTCCGTCCGACTCACCATGTCTGGGGAGTGTCGCTGGAACTCCCCCTTGGTTTGACCCCCGATGTTGGCCCACGACTCCCACCAGGTTCCATCGGCCCTTTCCCCTTGTCCATTCGCACCTCTCCCTCCTTTCGGTGATTGCCCGACGACTCACCACTCTTGCCGACTTCTCTGTGATTCACAAACATCATTATTTCACGCAACTCTTTTATCTCTAGCTGAGATCGCTCCCAATTTCTTTGCACTTCTTCTTTCTCCAGTCTCCGTTCCTCCCTCAACAGCTTAAAACTCTTCTGAAAATCTTCACGTAAGTTCTCGATTTCCTTCTTAAGTCCATCCATCCGATTATCACCCTTCTTGTTAGCCATCGTTAGGATCCTTGCTCTGATACCAGTGATAGAACTCTCAGTGGCTGAGAGATTTCTTACTGAATATTATTAATGTGTAACGACAATTTCTGTCAAGTTACAATGTAGTATGCAGCCAATTTCGAGAGTGCTGCTCTCTCCAGCCTGAGGCTCAGAGTATATTCCTTCTAATTGCCTACCTCCCCTCCCAATCATTACAGCATTTATATTAACTAACTTCTTACGTCAGCCAAGTAACAAACTCTACCATTCTCTCCCCTCCCACATGCACGTAACATTCCCCTGCCCCTGACCATAACAAAAAGTAGTAACTTTACTCGGTTACCCTTTCCTTCCTTCTTCTAGAATAAACCTTAGTGATAGGAGGTCTAACAGAATCAGTATGATTCTGTCATCTATTGCAACAAAATTCACAGCAAGACATTTGATATATTAAAATTGTGAGGCTTACTCAATTTATCACGAGTAAGAAAATTTCAGCAACAAACTGGCAAGACAGTAGCTTTCATCATAATGGACAAAAACTGAGAAGAGAGATCTCTCCAAGTCAACGAGAAGAAAGATCTACATGTACCATATAAGATAGAAGTGTAATCACCAAAACAAAAAACAAAAAGAAGAAGATAAAGCCTCAGTCTTCATATATGATAGACGTGTACTCATAAGCATAGAGTGTGCAAACACCTTAAATTTTCAATTCAGATAAACAAAGTCCATCCTAAGGAGTACTTAGCAGATGATTGGAAAAGAAAATTCATCCTGTTTCTGAAAATAAGAATGCCCATCTACATGTTCTCATAATTGCTAATTCAATTGTAAGGTTCTGGGTACAGATATCTTGGGAGCAGTCATTCCGCTTCCATTTTTTATGGCTTAGATCCTATTTTAGTAGAAGCCCACTCTCAACTAAAGGGATGTCATATTTGGCTTCTTGTCAGGCTAAAATCCCTATCCAGATAAAATATTAGGAAAATTCCAACTCGCTTATTAAGATGCAAGACCTGCACCATTGGTGATCAGCCAACCCAGCACAAAGCTGCCGAGGAAACTATCCTTAATCGAAATTTGATGTTATGAAAACCGGTAAAACAATATGAAGTGCTGCAAAGAACTAATGAACTTCAAATCAAACAATTCAAGAACGTTGATATGATTAAATCATAATCAAAGTTCTACTGTGAATATAAAGAAAACACTAAAACGTAAAATTAATTGTAGTGTTGCAGTATGCAGAAACTTTAGTTGGCTGGCCTTGTCTTCCAATACCAAAACCAGTAAAGAAGGAATCATTCCACTAACCTGCAATGATCCAATCAGCGGAACTGGCTTCAGAGTACATTCCAAAGTACAGTCCACGATGGACAATGATTCCCACACAAGAGATGTTAAATCCACGGTAAAGGCTAGCCATGCCATCAGATGCTAAAGTTTTCCTGTACACATCATGACTTCAATGAGCCTATTAAATTGTCAGGTTTTGGTTACAGATATATTATTAAGCAAGAAACTTTCATCAACGTTTTGAAGAAAATGAGAGTGATAATTAAAAATGAAGGTCCAAATCAAAGCGAGCCAAGACGCATAGTTAGTACAACATGCATTGTAAGAAATAAGATGAAGGAAAATATGTTATTCTGTGAACACCTGCTGTTTAACAACTGCAAAGATAAATATCTCAAGTAAAGTACCAGATTATGAACTTACAGAATGAAATCAAATTATCAACGTTCTTCATTTTCTTTTTCAATCAATCAAAAGCCCGTAGACTTATCATTACAATTGCCAATATATTATTCGTCAAATATGGTAGGTAGAACCTCCTAGTTCTTTGACTAAAGTTGCCTAATACATAGCCTAATTCAAACCTACAGTAACATCAGACTCCACAGGAGGCTGATCTCTGTCCAGTCTTTCCCAATCGATTTGTCTTAGTATTGCAAATCTCTCACTTAAAGATACAAAACCAGCTTGAGGAGAAACAATGCCAGAAGTCGCAGCTTTATGAAGCAGCAGAACGCTTGTACCCATATCAGGGCCATGAAGCTTCCCAGTCAACAACAATCGGAGGGGCATAAAAAGTGATTTCCCCTTGCGCTTGATAGATTTTCCAAAGCTCTTCACCCACTTCTGCCAACCAGAGTGGCCTTCTTCCAGTGCATTAAGGAACTCACCACTGTCATAAGCATTTATGAGGCTGGCTGAGATTTCAGAAAGCTTATCTTCTATGTGAGTTTTGGCGTCAGGGCTCTTTAAAGTAGCTTGTAAAGGATAAGATAGCAAGTTTGAAAGAGCTTCATCTGAATCTGTTATCAAGTCAATTGCATCCTTAAGCAACTGAACTGCCTCTGTCACAAATGGTCCCTCTGATTTTGTGAGGACCCCGGTACTTTTCCAACGTTCACCAATAAGACCTATTAAACTCTCGGATGGAAGAGCTCTCAAGTGCTGCCCATTCATCCACCTCAACTTGGTTGCATCAAAAACAGCACCACTCTTGTTGACTCGATCAATTGTGAATTTTTCAACAAGTTGTTCAAGGGTGAAAAATTCATTTTCCGTGCCATCACCCCAACCTAAAAGGGCAAGATAATTCACCATTGCCTCAGGCAAGTAACCCATCTCCCTGAACTGGCCAACAGATGTTGCACCATGCCGTTTGGACAACTTACTCCTGTCAGGTGCAAGTATTAATGAAACATGGGCAAAGAAAGGCATGGACAATCCAAGAGCCTTATAGATCAATGCTTGCCTGAGAGTATTTGGCAGATGCTCTTCAGCTCTAATAACATGTGAAATGGCCATGGTAGCATCATCAATTGCGACACAAAAATTATATACAGGTTGTCCATTGCTTCTCATTATTACAAAATCTCCTAGGGTGTCCAAACCCCAAGTAACATCACCCCGTATAAGGTCATTGATTTTCAAACTCCCCTCTTTTGGAACACGAAAGCGATAAGTATACAGAGTTCCCTTTGCCAACTCTTCTTGTACTTCTTCATCTGTTGCACTGGCCCACTTCCCAGTGTACACTGGAGGCAGTTTCTTTAATTTGGCAATCTCTTTCATTTTTTCAAGTTCCTCATTTGAACAGAAGCATCGATATACTTGACCAGACTTCAAAAGTTTGTCAGCATATTGCTTGTATAGAGAATTTCTTTCAGATTGTCGATACGGACCATAGTCCCCACCAATACCAGGACCCTCATCCCAATCTAGCCCAAGCCAAGAGAGATCACGAAGCAGTGCCTCCTCAGATTCTCTAGTTGATCTCTCCAAGTCAGTATCCTCGATCCTCAAAACAAATTTCCCCCCTTTGGATCTTGCAAACAGATAATTGAAGAGGGCAGTTCTGGCACCACCAACATGAAGATTTCCAGTCGGGGAAGGAGCAAAACGAACTCGAACTTTTCCTTGTTCACTACTAGCCTCGGCAGAGATGACTGAATATCTCCTCTTTTGGTTGAGGTAGGTGAGCTTCTGATACTTATTGTGAAGGGTACAACTGTAAAGAAGAGATGATGACCACAAAATGGGAGGGGCAAGGCCAAAATCCCTCATTCTCATCATCCCCATCACATTGGCCATACCTTAAACCAATCAAAACAAATCACAAAAATAACGCCACTTGTACCCAAAAATTTAGCCACTTCCCAAACTTTTTTTATCAAATCAAATCAGCAATTGCCATTTTCCCTGCAAATTTGTGAGCACTTGTAAAACTGATTATCTCAAGGGAAAACCTCCATTAATGAAAATATAGACTGCTTCAGACATGAGGAACACTAAAAGCAGAGAGTTTGCACTTGTCTACAGCTCTTGTAGTATTACAACTTATTCTCTTTGGCTGGTACAATACCTGAGTTTATATTGAAAAATCCAGAGAGTTTGTTAAGCATACTCTAATTACATACAAATCTCAGACCCAGTAAACTCATCGTCAATGTATTGCTCTATACACTGCGGTATTAGTCAAGAGATAACTTCGAAAACAATCAAATCGAGAAACAGCGACAACACACGTATATGATCTCAGAAAAACACAAGCTACAATGAAAAGAAAGTTAAGTTTAGATTGGTCGTTGGAGTACCATTCTATATTTATATATATCAAAAAGCATACTGAATGAAAATGGAGTTAATGATGAGCAGATCTAGTAGAATAGCTTAACCTAAGTCTGCAAAACGTTGACGTACCAAATTTTTAGCTGGCGATGTTAGGGGACTCTCCGGCGATAGAGACAGAGAAGGTGTGCTTTGAAATGTGCAAAAAATCCGCCATTCATTGGCGCTATCTAGTATCTAGGGTTGTGCGAATTAATTGATGTTATCCTGTGCCCAACCTTCTTTCTGATAATCGCGGAACTATTAGACATTAAAAGTTTTGAATTTATCATATTTTGAATTACAATCTAATTTAATTTAATTTAAATAAAATAATATTATTTTTATATTCAAATAAATTAAATTTCAAGTTTAACCTATTCTGTTGAATTTTAAATAAAAATATTAATCTAGTGCTAACTTTAATAGTAAGACATATAAATACAATTTAAATTCAATTTGTTCATTTTTTAATTACTTATTTAGAATATTAAAAAGTGTTATATAATTGGACAACTTATTTTGTTGGCATATTGAATCCTATTATAAACAAATAGTATTTGGGTTGAGGAAAAAAAATATCCAAGTCAAGCAGATTCATCATCATCAATAATACCTAGTTGAAATCTCACTGAGGCGCAGGATTTGTAGAAGTCCGATAGTATGCAGTCTTATCCCTACCTAATAGAGAGATTGTTTTCAATAGATCCACATGCAATATGTCATGAAGATACTATAAAATTAAAAATATATGTGCATACATTTGCCAAATAAAATAATAAAATATAATAAGTAAGTAAATAAGTCCAATAAACATAAAAAATGAAATAAAATAACTCAATACATAAATACAAATAAATAATAAATAGAAACAACAGTAACATTAATAATAAAAATAGATAAGGCAATACAAAAATAGCATACATACCGAACATTTCAAAGATTAACAATATATAGTAAGATAAGAACACATACCGGAAAAGACTCATACAAGAGTAAACTCCATCCAGACCAAACGAAAATAAGACATGTATACGAGTAACTTCGCCCATGCCTGTCACCATTACACTAAATAGGAAACTAACTAAGCTAAACTAGCTAGGAGGTAAATACTATGCAATAACTGCATAATACACATATTCATATACCCTACAACTACAAAACTGTAAATGCTCTTTTTAAGAGATATCTTTTACCCGTATCTTAGTATGTTCAAAGTTTTCTATAGCGGACCAAGTCCTTGAAAAGATCCAACAGTGCCATATTATTTTTGATCACTTCCTTTCAGTTCTTTTTAGGCCTTCCTTTTTTCCTTTTACAGTCTCTAAGTATCATTTTCTCCCATCGTTTCACTGGAGCATCAGGGTATTTGGTGTTTCCTTTTAACATGTCCAAACCATCTAAACCTTGTCTCTTGCAATTTGCCATTAATGCCAGCCACCTTTAATTTGTTTATTACCATAAGATTCTTAACCTTATCTCTTCTAGTAAAGTTACATATTCACCAGAGCATCCTCATCTCCATCACCAAAAGCTTATTATTGTGTATTTGTTTGATGGGCCAATACTTCACCCCATATAACATGGTTGGCCTAATCGTCAAGCGATATAATTTACCTTTAAGCTTAAGTAGTAACTTTTTATCATATAAGACCCTTTATGCACTTCTTAGTTTGAGCCACCATGATCTTATACGATGGACTATATCTTTATTGATCTCTCTATTGCTTTAGATGATAGACCGTAGGTACTTAAAACACTCCTTCTGCGATATAACCTTAGATCCAATTTTTACATCCATATTGGTAGCCACCGCATGGCTCAAAAATTTGCATTCTAAGTACTCAGTCTTAGTCTTGCTCATTTTAAAACCTTTTGACTCTAACGTTTCTCTCCAACATTCTAGCTTGACATTGACCGCATCTTTTATTTCATCCACTAAGACAATATAGTCAGTAAACAACATACACCAAGGAACATCTCCTTCAATATTCTTGGTAAACTCATCTATCACTACTGTGAATAGAAAAGGGCTTAATGCGAAGCCATGGTGTAGTCTAATGCTAATAGAAAAATTCTCAGTGTCTCCTCTTATTGTCCTTACTCTAGTCATTATCCCTTTATACATGTCTCTAATCACCCGTATATAAGACATAGGAACTCCCTTAACCTCCAAACATCTCCACATTATTTCCCTTGGAACCCTGTCATATGCCGTCTTTAAATCAATTAAAACCATGTGCAAATTCCTCTGTTTTTTCCTATAATATTCCATTAATCTTATAAGGAGATGTAGCGCTTCTGTCGTGGACCTTCTTGGAATAAAACCATATTGGTTTTCCGATATAGAAGTCACCTTTCTGACTCTCTTCTCAATTACCTTCTCCCACAACTTCATGGTATGACCAAGTCAAACAGATTATGTAGCCAAATTCTATAAAAGTTGTTTACAATTTAACTTATTATTATAGAAGAGAGTGTTAGAGAATTAAGCATGCATAGTCAAAGTACAGGTGGTCGTTAAGAACATTATGATTCGTACTTCTTCCTAAGGCTAAAATGTTTTCAAAATCAAACGAAAAAAGTAAAGCTTGTGACTTTTGCAATCCAAACTATAAGGTTTTTAACAATGTAGATTGCTTAATGTTTCCGATATCAAAAGAAGATTTTTAATATTAAACTGATGGTGTTAAGTCATTGTCAGTTATCTGTTGATGTGGATTTTTTTTAATGTTTTGAAGTGGAACCCATCAAAAGCTGACGTGGATATTTTTAAATAGAGGTGGGTCCTACCTCTAGTATAAACGCAACGTTTTGGGCGATATATTCTTTTAACTAGAGGTGGATCCCACCTCTAGTTAAATTAGCGTTGTTCATTAATACAACGTTTTGTTCACTTCCTCACTCTTCTTTTTCTTCCATCTTTATGAATGGAAGAAGTTGGTTTCCTTTCACTCCAACTCAGTGGCAAGAGCTTAAGCATCAAGTTTTAATCTTTAAGAGGGTATTTGGTTCACCAGCTGGAATAAATAAGGAATAGAATGATTATTCTTTTAAATAGAATAGATGAGGAATAGAATGGAATAGGTATTACTTAGTTTGGTTTATTACCAAGAATTTCTAATGATGATGCATGCCAATGTTTAGTTTGAAAACATAAATTTGAGACGACAAAGGAATAACTAACAAAAAAACTAAAATATCCAAGTGAATCCTTTATATATGTATTTATGATCTTTTCATAAATATACATTGAAAACCTCTATAAATACCATAGTCTATTTTGTAATAGTCAAGATGAAATAAAATAATTTTTCTTTTCATTCTTCATTCTCTAGTCTCTAATTTCTTAACAAAGTGGTATCAAAACTTTATTTCTTAAAGTATAAAGAAGAGTTTTGTGAGGAAAGTAATGGACTTACTTCCTTCCAATTTCCTCATCCTACAAAAGAGAATTATGAGAAATGGTGTCTACGTATGAAAGCTTTGCTTGACTCTCAAGATGTATCAGAGGTTGTAGAGAAAGGCTATGAGAACCTTCAAGATAAAGAAATCTTATCTCAAATTTATGAATAAGCTTTGTCCAAGATAACAAAGAAGGGTCAACAAGCTCTCACTCTCATCCATCAATGTTTGTATGATTTAATGGTTGAGAGGGTAGTCAATGCTACTTGTTTGAATGAAGCATGGAATATTATAGAAAAGCCTTTTCAACATATTGATAAAGTAAAGAAAGTGAGACTTTAAACACTAAGAAGTAATTTTGAATTTTAAAGATGAAGGAATTCGAATCAATTTCAGATTATTGTACAAGAGTGAAGGTGATTGTAAATCAATTAAGGAGATATGGAGACAAGATATAAAATGTTATTATAATGAAGAAAATTATTAATTCTTTGACTCCCAAATTTGATTATATGGTCAAATCCATGACCATTGAAGAATAAGAGGGATCATTATAAGCCTATGAAGAAAAGATTAAGAAAAGATAAGCTTAGTCATTAGAGCAAGTTCTCAAACTTAAAACTATTTTAAAGAATGATAAAGAAAAAAAGAATCAATTTAGAGGACATGGACGAGGAAGAGGAAAAGGTCGTAGTTATGGCATTTATGAAAGAGGAAGAGGGAATGGAGACAACAAAACAACAAAGAGAGAAGTCAACAACCACAAAGAGGGAATAGAAGAATAAGAGGAAGAAGATGAGGCTAATATTTAAATATAAATGAAAGGAGGTATGACAAGACTAAAGTTGAATGTTTTAATTATCATAAAATTGGTCATTATTATTGAGAATGTTGCAATGTCACTAATAATATTGAAGAAAAGACTAATCTTATTGATGACAATAAAAAAGTTAAAGAGTCAACTTTGTTGTTAATAAGCAAGGAAGAAGAAAATGTTATTAATAGTATATGGTATTTGGATAACGGTGCAAGCAATCACATTAATGGATACAAAGGCAAATTTGTAGATCTTTGAGAAGATGAGAGACAATGTTTCCTTTGGAGACTCTCAAAAATTCAAATTAAATGAAAAGGTTCAATTCTCATATCTTTCAAATATGGTTGACTTAAGTTGATCACCAATATTTATCATGTGCCCAATTTAAAAAGAAATGTTTTAAGCTTATGTCAAATCCTAAAAAAGGGATATAAAATTCTTATGAAAAATAAAATTCTTTAACTTTAAGATCAAAATTCTAATTTGATTTCTAAGGTGGCTATGCCAAAGAATAGGATGTTCAAGTTGAACATCAAAACAATGGAGCAACTTGTTTCAATGTTGATTTCCAAGAGGCAACATATTGTTGGCGCATGATATTCCAATTAAATGTTAAGAAGCAACATCAAAAGCAACTAGTCCTCCTAAATTTATGCACACTATATGTGGGGATCAATCAATCCACCTTTACTTGGTACTTTCAACTGATGATTTGAGTAGCAATACTTGAGCTTATCTTCTTGAGAAAAAAATCATAAACTTTTGTTGCTTTTAATAATTTTAAGATGCTTGTAGAATATGAGAGTGGCTATAAAATCAAAGCTTTGAGATCTAATTGAAAAGCTAAATTTTACTTACAAAGAATTCAGTGATTTTTATGTAACCCATGACATTCATCATCCTTTAACAATTCCTAGATCATCACAACAAAATAAAGTAACTGAGAGAAAGAATACGACCATACTTAATACGGTAAGATGCATGATGAAAGTTGAAAATATGAATGAGTTTTGGGCTAAAATTGTTTCTTGGTAGTGTATTTATCTAATTGCTCTCCAACATTAAATATCAAAGACCAAACCAAACCCTTCAAGAAACACATATCGGAATAATGCCTAATGTCTATCATTTTCAAGTTTTTAGAAGCATAGAGTACCCTCAAGTGTTACACCAAGAATGATCCAAGCTTAATGATTGAAGTATTAAAATGTGGAAATGATTCACATTCCAAAGGTTACAGATTATACAATCAAAATAATGACAAAGTGGTAATGAGTTAAGATGTTAAGTTTGATGAAAAACTTAATGTAGAATTAGGAGGCTCATTAAGAGAAATTACAATTTACTTCTATATTTTGCAGAAGAAGAACAAGAGACCACAATACTTATACAAGAAATAACTCCACCTCCTTTACCACTTCTATTAACTCATAAAGAAAGTTCAAGTGAAAGGACAAGGAAAATGAAAGTTCTAAGAGATATTTATGCAAGATCTAATGGCGTTATTTTTGAAAATGATAAATTTTATTATCATCTTGTAAATAATGAGCCATTAAATTTCAAAAAAGTCATATAAGAAAAAAGATGGAGGTTAGCCATGCTCTTTAAGGTTGTTGATTGTTTTATTAATAGATTTGTTTTTTTTAATGTTTACGATATATGATGTATTGTCATTTTGCAATAGAGGATTGCTTGATATGTCCTGGCTCTGCTTCTGTTTTTACTCTGAAATAAAAGTTAGTGTGGAGCATTTGAAGATTTGTAACAAGAGTTAATCTTTGCAACATGCATATGATGATGGCCTTTTGGAGGAGGTGGTTCTACGTCATCTTAGTGCTGAGGATGGAGATATTGTGATTGCTAACTATATCAAGTTTTTCCAAATTTGTTTAAAGCTTCCATTAACGAAGGTATGTTTAAATATTATGTATTTCCAGATTATTTGATTTCCTTGGTAGGTTTTGTTCAAGGGTATACATACGGTGATATGTCATACGCAACTGAGGTTATAGGGTAAGATTCAAGACAAAGAATAACTTGGTTGTTGACGTCTACCACCCACAAAGTCTTCCCAATTTTTCTGCATAATATAACCGTCCATCTTGTGAAAATGAAATGGATACATGTCATGAATGTTGAATGGTTGCTTGTTTTTTATTTTCTTGGGTGGTTATAGGGATTTGAATTTTGATCAAGATTTTCATTTTTGCAATTGTTAATGGAGTTCGAATATTTTGAACAAAATTAAAAAAATTTAACAGAGTATACAAAAGAACCTTCTCCAGTTGGTGAATAAGTATGTGGTTAGTAGAACTTTCAATAAGCAGCTACTTAATTAGAGACATGTGAGATTTAATCAACGATCATAATTATAATGCTTTCAATGGATTCTTGATTAGTGCAAATTGACCTTGCTTCATCATAAAGCATGTTAATCTTATTGATGTCTCTTTTAGCTAAGATGGAATGGAAGAAGAATTTCGAATTGGTATCCCCTACCGCCCAACGCCTCTTTTCTGCTTTAGAATAGAATTATGAAAACTCACAGCTAAATTAAACTCTTCTAGACAAGCTACTTCTAATTCTTTCAATCTTATATCCAGGGGATGATTGTAGTAGTCTAATTGAGCTTTCCTTAATTTTTTTAGCTAATTGCACTACAACCTAAGAATTACATTAAAATATCTTTAAATGATTCATTACCAACTGGAGTTTATTCATTAGTTGGCAACTTTGCATCCTCTTATTTCCCTCTACCAATTTCTTCTGACTAATTGCTCAAATCCCATTCTTTTAATCAACCTATTGAAGAATCTGAATGGTGCTTTACTAATTTTGTTGGACATCATTCCCTATATCTCCATCCAAGTGTGATCAAAGCATAAGGTTACATTGTGGATATTCAGGTCAGAGCATTTGTTCTTAGCCTGCCTTTACCCTTTGATCAGCTAGACTTTCTCCTTGAGCTTGTAACCAATTTGAGTCCCAACATGATTCTTTCTAATTAAAATTAAACTTCTAATTACAATTGAAGTAAACTTCTAATTACAACTGAAGTTTAACTAAGTTATAATTACAGTTCAATCTAAAAAAAACAAATATTTAGTCCCTAAAATTTCTCAAATTTTAAAATTAAGTTTAACTTAATTTAAATTATTTTTTTAAACTGCTCTTCATATATGATCCATAGGTTTCTAATAAGTTAGTAATAATTATAGATTCTAATTTTAATTCATAATAAAACTTAGATAAAACTTAAACTCTTTTAAACTTATTTTTAATTTTTCAATTAAATAATTTATAATCATAGATTAAGATTGATGTTTAAAAACATACTATGACCACTCAAATATTAGGAATGTCAAAGTAGTTTAATTTAACCTACCCATACATGGTTATAAAGTATAATTTAATAATTTCATCATCTAATCTTCCAATCGAACATAAAGTATGGAATCAGTATCCAAAATCTAATCATATTTACTATTACTGATTAGTAATTGATATTTGAAAACACTTTTTCAAATTTTAATTCACCGTGGCCATAAACTTACTTAAATAGCTACTAATAAAGAATAGTAAAGCACTCTCCCTAATTACTTTTGAGTGAGAAATCCTTTTTTGACTTACTTAACAATCATCATATAGTTTATACTATATTCGAGCACAACCGATTGAGCTATCCTAAATATAATAGGTTATAAGTAGCATTATAATATAGTAATTCTTATTTGAGATTCTTTGGTAATCTTAAATCTAAGAATCAATTATACAAGTATCACAATAATCAACAAAATACAAGTAATATATGCCATTTAGGATCTTTAGGGTAGTTATGTTGGATCCCGTTCCCGGAACCCAACCTCTTAACAAACACCATAATGAACATCCATTCCTTTACTTGCTCT
>JAOSBL010000211.1:30825119-30839156 GCA_027568915.1 Erythroxylum roraimae | reverse complement strand
CTTCAAAACCATACGAAACACTCTCAGCCCTTTCCAAATTACTATACTACCCTTCCCATTGGGGGTGGGATGTTACAAACAAGGTTTGGAAGATCCAATGTTTGAGAGGGTACTCAATGATACTAGTTTGAAGGAAGCATGGAATATTATAGAAAAGCCTTTTCAAGATGTTGATAAAGTAAAGAAAGTGAGACTTCAAACACTAAAAAGTAATTTTGATGTTTCAAAGATTAAGGAATCTATACCAATTTCAGATTATTGCACAAGAGTGAAGGTGACCGTAAATTAATTAAAGAGATATGGAGATAAGATATAAGATATAGGATGTTATTGTAATGGAGAAAATTCTACATTGTTTAACTCCCAAATTTGATTATGTGGTGTGTGTCATTGAAGAGTCAAAGGATTTAAACTCAATAACTATTGAAGAATTAGATGGATCTTTATAAGTCCATGAAGAAAAGATCAAGAAAAAGACAAGATTAGTCATTGAAGCAAGTTCTTAAAGTTAAAATTACTTTAGAGAATGATAGAGGAAAAAAGAATCAATTTAGAGGACGTGGACAAGGAAGACGAAGAGTTTGTAGTTATGGCCTATATGAAACAGAATAAGGGAATGGAGAAAACATAAACACTGAAGAGAGAAGACAACAATCACAAAGAGGACATAGAAGAATAAGAGGAAGAAGATAAGGCTACTATTCAAATATAATGAAAGGAGTTGTGACAAGTCTAAAGTTGAATGTTTTAGTTGACATAAAATTGGTCATTATTCTTGAGAATGTCGCAATGTCACTAATAATATTGAATAAAAGACTACTCTTATTGATGACAATCAAAAAGTTAAAAGGTTAACTTTGTTGTAACACGTGAGGAAGAAGATAATGATATTGATAGTATATTTTATTTAGATAATTGTGCAAGCAATCACATGTATGGATAAAAAGGCAAATTTGTAGATCATTGAGAAGATGAGAGGCAATGTTTCCTTTGGAGACTTATCAAAAATACAAACTAAAGGAAAAGATACAATTTTCATATCTTTCAAATATCTACATAAGTTGATCACTAATATTTATTATACCCCGAAGTTAAAAGGTAATATTTTAAGTTTAGATCAACTCCTTAAAAAGGGATATAAAATTATCATGAAAATAAAATTTTTTGGCTTTGAGATCAAAATTCTAATTTGATTTCTAAAGTGGCTATGTCAAAGAATAGGATGTTCAAATTGAACATCAAAACAATGAAGCAACTTGTTTGACAGTTGATTTGCAAGATGAAGTATGGTATCTTAAATTTGAGAGTTGCTAAGGTTATAAGAGAAAAGAAGTTGTTAAAAAGGATATCCTCAATTAACTATCTTAATCAATTATGTAAAGCATATTTTGTTAAAAAATACGCCAGGAAGAGTTTTCCTAAAGAAGTAACATTAAGAGAAACCAGCCCTCTTCAATTTGAGCAGACTGATATGTGTGGATCAATCAATCCACTTTTATTCGGTAAGAAAAAATATTTTGTTTACTTTTTATTAATGATTTTAGTGGGAGAATTTGAGCTTATTGTCTTGACCAAAAATAAAAAACTTTGGTTGCTTTTAAGAATTTTAAGATGGTCGTAGAAAAGTAGAATGGCTATAAAACCAAAGCTTTGAGATCCAATCGAGGAGCTAAATTTACTTACAAAAAATTCAGTGATTTTTATGCAACTCATAACATTCATCATCATTTAACAATTCCTAGACCATAAAAACAAAATGGAGTAACCTAGAGAAAGAATATGACCATCCTTAATATGACAAGATGCATGATAAAAGCCAAAAATATGCCTAAGTAGTTTTTGGTTGAAATTGTTTCTTATGCAATGTGTTTATCCAACTGCTCTCCAACATCAAATATCAAAGACCAAACCCTTTAAGAAACATAGATTGTAATAAAGCCTAATGTGTATAATTTGCAAGTTTTCAAAAGCGTAGAGTATGCTCAAGTCCCATACCAAGAAAGATTCAAGCTTAATGTTTAAGAATTATTCAAGCTTAATGTTGAAGAATTAAATGTCTTTATTGGATATAATTTACATTCCAAAGGCTACAAATTATATAACCTACACAATGACAAAGTGGTGATAAGTTGAGATGTTCAATTTAATGAAAAAAGTTATGTGGAATTAGGAGGCTCATGAAAAGAAAAATTATAATTTACTTCCATTTTTGGAGAAGAAGAAGACCAAGAGACCACAATACTTATACAAGAATTAGTTATGTTACCTTGTAAAGAAAATTCAAGGAAAATGAAAGTTATAAGAGACATTTATGCAAGATCTAACGATGTTATTCTTGAAAATGATGAATTGTATTGTCTTCTTGTAGATAATGAGCCATTAAATTTCGAAAAGTCATTCAAGATAAAAGATGGAGATTAGCCATGCTCTTTAAGATTGTTAATTTTTTTATTAATAGACTTTTTTAATGTTTATTATATATGATGTATTGTCATTTTGCAATAGAGGATTGCTTGTGATGTCCTGGCTTTCCTTCAGTTTTTACACCGAAATAGAAAACAGTGTGGAGCATTTGAAGATTTGTGACAAGTGTTAATCTTTGCAACATGCATATGGTTATGGGTGTTTGGAGGAGTTGGTTCTGCGTCAGCTTGGTGCTGAGGATGGAGAGACTGTGATTGCTACAAATATCAGGTTTTTCCAAATTAGTTTATTAAAGTTCCCATTGACGAAGAAGGTATGTTTAAATATTCTGCAGGCTGTTTGATTTCCTTGGCAGCTTCTGTTCAAGGGTATATGGTGATATGCCGTATGCAACTAAAGTTATAGAGAAGACCCGAGACAAAGAATAATTTGGTTGACGACGTCCACCACTCACAAAGTCTTCCCAATTTTTCTGCATAATATAACCATCCATCCTGTGAAAATGAAATAGATACATGTCATGAATGTTAATGGTTGCTTGTTATAGGGATTTGAGTTTTAATCAAGATTTTCATTTTTGGAATTGTCAATGGAGTTTGAAAATTTTGGACAAAATTAAAAATTTTAAAGGAGTATACAAAAGGGCCTTCTCCAGTTGGTGAATGAGTATGTGGTTAGTAGAACTTTTCAATAAGCAGCTAAGTTAATTAGAGACATGTGAGATTTGATAAACGATCATAAATATAATATTATGCGTAAACTTCATCTTTTACGGGCAGGCTTGGCTTGTGTGTCGTATTGGCTTGGTTTTCATAAAAAATTTAAGGTGAATTAAATTGGATTCATATCAAACCAAATTCCAATATAATACAGGTCTAGTTATGGCCAATACTTACGTTAGAAGATAACATGAAAAAACTGTAAAAATGTTGACTACTACTGTTCCTATACTTGGGTATTTTATGTGGTAGAAATAATTTTTAAAAATATATTATTATTAATTTTTTGTAATTTTTAATATAAATTAATAATTTATTTTAATTTAAATTAAATTTAGTATATTCAAATTGAATTTAAGAGTTAAGTTAGAACATTTTATTAATAATATTTGATTAATTTACATATGATTTACATTACGTATATTTTACTGATATTTTTAATAAAATGTAAAAGAAGAAATTTTTTGCATGTTACGTATGTTTTACTGAGTTTTTAATAAAATGTGAAAGAAAGTTTTCTAAAAAATTAAAACTTACTTAGTCTACAGCATAAACTTGTATCTTTTATACCCTAAGTTTCATTTTTAAAAAGTAAAGGAAGAGAAAGAAGACGAAAGGCTTGGATTTGGTTTTAGTTAATTAGTTCTGGTTCCTTGTTTGTTTTGGGTGTCTTAGGCAATATAATGAATTTCATACTGTATCGACTAAAAAATGGTATGAAACTAGCATCTTCGACATCGGTCCTGTGTACAGGCCAATACTGATAGATGGAAATATTTGTGTAAGTTAGTTCAATTTCAATGTAATTTAGGCATTGTCAATTTATAAAGAAAACAAATGCAATGGAAAATTTGGGTTTGAAAGTTGTAATTGTTTGTGTGAGTTGTTCAATTTCAATATAATTTAAGCATTGTCAATTTCAAAATTAACGCATTAAGTTGTTAATTTGTTAAATAATTTACATGAAACATACAATTTACTAATTATTTCTTATATATAAAAAGTATTTAACATATGATTAATCATTTCAATATAAGATTTAATATATAATTAAATCATTTAATATATGTAATTAAGTTAAGAAAGTTAAATGCTTGCATTTTAATATTGTTTATTGGTTAATTGTGTTGAATGAAATTGAATTATGTAATGCATGTTAACTCATTATTGTGGAGTTAACTTGAGTAAGAAACTAAGAATGTCGATTAAAACTGGTGAATGAAAGATTGTTAAATTAAAGTTGGAAATTACGATTTTAGTAACATTGTTGATTAAAATTAGTTAAGAAAACAAAATTACAAATTGAATTGTATAAGTAAACAAATTATATTAGTTTATAGTTGAATTATGAGATTACATAAAGTAAGTTGTAAACTTATAATTGTGAGTTATGGTTGAAGCTTAAAATGTTATAGTTGTGAGTGTATGTCTTTAGTTTATGGATGAATGATATAATCCTACAAAATGAGTTATATTATATGAGATGTATATGGGTATTGTGTTATTATGTTTCTTGAATATTTGAATGTTGACTTTTGACTTATAGTGGATTGTGTTTGATGAAACTGAATTATGTATGATGTAATCATACAAAATGAGTTATATTATTGTATACATTTATTGTGTAATTTTGTATGTTAAATTCTTTAATTGTTAGTTTTTGACTTTGGTGGTGAATTATGTTAAATGAAATTGAATTGTGTATGATGAATATTTGAATTTTTGGTTTTTGACATAATGGTAAATACTGTTGGGTAAAATTGAATTATGTATAATGTAATCATACAAAATGAGTTATCTTATATAAGAAGTGTATGTATAATGTGTAATGTGTTAGTTTGGAATTTGACTTGAATTAAGCAATACATATTTTATGATAGTAGTTGATTATGAAATTATGTATTCTTTATTTTGATATTAAGTTATTAAGTTAATTTTGATATATGTTTTGAATTATTTTTATAGATAAATGAAAAGAAGTTCAAGTACTCCTAATCATTTAACCGCTTCAAGAAGATATAATAATCCAACTTAGGTTTGTGTTGTATTGGTCCCTAGTATGAAGAACCATACTATTTGCTTGTTTTGTAATAAGCATTTAAAAGGTGGAGGAATTACCTAATTAAAGAAGCAATTAGTTGGGGTTAAAGGAGATGTGGAACCATGTGAAGTGGGAAATGAAAACTTTGCTTGAAGAGTATCAGCACAAGATAGAATGGAGAGATTGAATTATAAAATTGGAAGTGGAAGTTCATTTGATAGTGTTCATGATGATAGTAGAAATGTGGAAGGTGGTAGTATTCCTTTCTAACAAGAAGTGAATGTTACATCTGGACCTGATGTTAAGAAAAGAAGAAGGCAAGTCTCAAATTTTTTTGCAGCACGAACAATTCTTGGAGCTTAGCCTTCAATTCTTAATGCCATGCAATCAAGAAAAGCGGCTCACAATGTAGATATGGTAATCGCTAGATGGTGGTATGATTCAACTATATCATTAAATGCTTCCTAATCTTATTATTATAAGCTTATAGTGGATGTTATAGCCTCTTACGGTTCAAGACATAAAGCTCCTTCTATTGATAACTACAAAGGTAAACTTTAAAGTAGCTCAATTTATGAAATCAAAAGTTATTTGGAAGAAAGAAGAATGGATTAGGCTACTTATGGGTGTTCAATTATGGGTGATGGTTGGATAAATAAGAGACATGAGCCCATTATTAATTTTTTGGTTTATTCTGCAAAGGGCTCAATGTTTTTTAAATCTATTGATGCTTCTGACCTTGTTAGGAATACTAATACATTATTTGAAATATTTGATAAAGCTATGAATGAAGTAAGGCCAGAAAATATTGTCCAGTTCATTACTGACAACGATTCCACTTATAAGGCAGCGGGAAGAAGATTACAAAGCAAGTATAATTCCTTTTTTAGGCTCTTTGTGTTGCACATTGCATTGAATTAATGTTGAAAAATATAGGGGAAGTTAGGTATTTTCCTATTATTAATGAGATTGTGCAAAAAGCTAAAAAGTGACCAAGTTCATCTATAATTGTGCATGGTTCTTAAATTTAATGAGAAATAATTTTACCAATGATAGGAATTTGTGTCGTCATGTTGTTACAAGATTTGCAACAAATTTCTTATCACTTCAGTGTTTTATTATGATGAAGAAAGAGTTGAGACAGATGTTTACAAGTGATAAATGGGTTGCGTCTCAGCATGCTAGGTCTAATGCTAGATTGGAGGTTTCCAGAATTATA
Organism: Erythroxylum roraimae; assembly: GCA_027568915.1. Classification (NCBI taxonomy): domain Eukaryota; kingdom Viridiplantae; phylum Streptophyta; class Magnoliopsida; order Malpighiales; family Erythroxylaceae; genus Erythroxylum; species Erythroxylum roraimae. The sequence goes on along the minus strand of JAOSBL010000211.1, from coordinate 30,832,753 downwards.
CTTGTAGATACTAAATTTTGGTCCCAATGCTAATTTTTTATCTGAGTTTGTGAGTCTTTGGTGAGGGCATTGCGTTTAGTTAATAGTGATGAAAAGACAATAATGGTTTATTTTTATGATGTCATAGGGCAAAGAAAGCAATCAAGGCCAATTTGAAAAATACATCTTCTTTGTACACACCTTATCTTATAGTCGTCAACGATAGATGGAAAAGGCAACTTGTTTCTCCGTTGTTTACAGCTATGGCATTTGTGAATCCTAGTGTCTATATGAGATCAGGTTTTACAAAGAAAGTTAAAGTTAATAGGAGAATATTATTAACTATTACAACAATTGTTGCCCATGAGATGATTTAAGATCTCCTAAGCTCATAAAAGGAGATTTATAAGGAGTCTTCTGGGAATTTTGAGATGTCAATTGCTATTCGACAAAGAAAAAACTTTAATCCAAGTATATATATTTTTTCACTTTTGTTACTTGTTAAAAATCAATTATCATTTTATTTTGTTTATAACGCTACTTTTGTTATCTTACGACTTACAATTTCTTGGTGAGACCAATTTGGAAATGGTGTTTCAGAATTGCAAAGGTTTACAATTCGAATTCTAAGTCAATGAGTGAGTGCAACAGGCTATGAAAGAAAATTGGAGCATATTTGAATTCATTCATTCCAAGAAAAAGAAATAGATTAGAGCATAAATGATTGAATGACTTGGTCTTTATTCGATACAATTTAAGCTTCAGGAAAGGTATGTTATTACCATTATTAAGCTAGATAGAATTTCTTATAATTTTTAAATAATTTAATTTTATTGTTTACTATGACGCTTAATAGACAAGTAATTCAGTAGATCTAATTTGCATTGATAATATCGATCTTTTGACATATTGGTTTTATGAGGAACTGAGCTTTATAGATGAAAGTGAGTTAAAAGATAATATTGGATGGAAAAGAATTGAAATGTCATTTTGTGCAATGAATTTTAATGATGGTGATAATGAGATTCCTCTTAATGAAGAGAATTTTGTACTAAATGAAAATTGGGGTCAATGCAGTTATTGCAGGTATCCCCATTAGACAAATGAATGAAGTTCCAGTTTTTTGTTTCTATTCTTCTTTTAATTTTACTTATATTTGATGTATATATTAAATTCTATATATATAATATAATTGTAAATGTTTTGGTTTTAGGTTTCACTTCCAGTTGGCTATATGTTTTTGTTTCAGGTTTCACTTCCAGTAGGCTATTTCCTCATCACGAACTGTTGTTGTAAATTGTTATAGTTAGAGAGTTAAGGATATTAATTGTTTTTATTTAATGTTTTGATGTAATTATTATTTATTATATGATGAAATTGTAATATTTTAAATAGTTTGTATTGTTCTTAATTTTATGTTTATATGATGATTAAATGACCTTTTTCATATTAATTGTGGTTATTATTTATATGTAAAATATTTGAAAATTAATATTAATAAAAATAAATAAATTGTTATTATTTTAATTTTTATTATTATAATTTTTGGAGATAAAGTTGGTATAAAATTATAAAGTACACAGCGCAACATACTAATAAATTATTTTGCAATTTTTGAAAAATTCAAATATTATTTCATAAATTTAACAAATTAGCCGATATCCCGATATGATAACTTAATCTGATTCCAATACTGATACGATATTCATATCAATTATCTTAGGCAATTAATAGCAAATCAAAGGTATTTATCACCAGAATCAATCATTGTCGTTATCTAATGCCCGATCAACGGCTTTAAGCACACGCGTTAATTGTTGCGCTGATTGAATCCTCTCTTCCTCTCCTCTCGTCTAGTTTTAAGCCTCAGGATGAGCCCTTGAGATCTTCTGTCCCAAAATACCCTGTCCCCTCTGTACCCCCCTCATCCAAGCCATCCATGTCCCAAAATATCCTGTGCCCGGACAGGATATCTTGAGATCTTCTGTCCCAAAATACCCTGTCCCTCCTGTACCCCCTCATCCAAGCCATCCATGCCCCAAAATACCCTGTGCCCGGACAGGATATTTTGGGACAGAGGAATACGTCCCCAGGATGAGGCAGTTAGTCAGTTTGTGTTTACCTACCGACAAAACAACAGGGCAACAATTGCCCACTGACAACGTCAACACTACCGTAAATTTTAGTATCTTACTTGAACCTTTTCGCCGTTCTTCTTTATATATATATATATACAGAAACTAAACATAGGCCATTCAACGTAAGACTCGTTCCAGCCAAGACCTAAACCACAAAACTAAATTTGATCATCCCACCACCTAGCTTTGAGAAATACTTATAAATAGCTCCCCTAACACCTGTTTTCCTCAGGCAGCAAACTCCATTTGTAAGGCAGGCAGGTTCAAAGAAGCTTTCAAGTCTTTATTCCAAGTTTCTTTGTCTCTTCCCTTGCCTAGTTTTAAACAATCGAAAGAAAATGGAGATGAAGAAGGTAGCTGTTGCCGTCATCTTCGCTGCCGCCTCGTTGAGTGCAGTGGTGGCTCAGGAGAGTGCTCCTGCCCCTGCACCAACAAGCTCTGCCTCTGTCAGTGTGCCCCTTGTTGGTTCTTTGGTTGGAGCCTCCCTTGCTTCATTCGTTGCTTTCTACTTCCAATAAATTAAAAAAAAAAAGAATAGAGACAATTGAGAGCCTTCCTTTTGTTCTTTATGTTCAACATCTGATCCATTGTAATTCAATAAAAAGGTTTATTTTCTCTTGGAGTTCATTAACTCCAAAGGAACGACTTCTTTCTAATTCTTGCTTCTTCTTCTTCTGTTTATCTGTTCTTAAATCAATACCCCTTCACGACATCATTATTCAGTAGACAAAGTGAGTCTCTTAAGAGGAAATCAACCAAATGGCTAAGCCGAGGAAATCTACTATGATAAAGATTTGTTAAGTTCAAATCTGCATTAGCACAAATTACACTAATTACAAAGTCGAGAAGATCTACCACATTGTTCCCGTAGCGAGGGCTTTAAAACTCCCCTAAACTCATCTTGTCCAGCAGGTAACTAATAGATGAAAACGAGACTTTACGAGCTCTCCGGTCATGAATTGATTAAAAGGACAAAGTCTAGAGTGGTTTCTAGGGTCCAAAGTTTTTTTCTTACTAAATTTACCGCTTTTCAAATATTATTAATATAATACAAGTCTAACATTCGAACAATATATACAATTATTAAATTTGACAAAACTAATTTGATAAAGCAATAACTTTAGTATTTTGACATTTGAGATAAACTTATTTGATTTTCTTGGTCAAAACCAAGAAGGAAATTAAATCATGTACTATCTTTCTCTGACATTAAGGAATGCTTTTGGTTAAAGTCACAGTTTTAGTGTTGTAATCATACTTCTGATGTACTGGCAGTAAATCAGTATTGCTTTTCTCAAGACCTTGCATTACTTTCTCATGATGTTTCATGTTTATGTCCCGGTAGAAATAGTTCATGAGAAAGCCTTTTGCAAAAGAACAATATAGAAATGATAACCAGTATTGTCCAATGTAGAAATAAAAATCACATTTTACCTAAAAGACTGTACATCATAAAATCTCTTTTCAATCTAAAGAATATGCAATCCTAAATGATAACTTAAAAGTCCTTATTGCCCCAACTTTAATTGTCGATCCGTCACCCATACGAATATATATTTCGCCATTACTAGGTTTTCAATACAATTTTGCATGGACACAAGGAGTCCAACATTATGTCAATACAATGTGCAACACAAGGAGTCCAAAAAAATGAATTATACGTATTTTGTAACCTTTTTCCTGCCTCTTTATAAGCAGAATTATTGTCAGTAATAAACTGAATAATATTTTCCGACCCTAGTTCATTCACAACTTCATCAAATATCCCAAACAAAGTCTCAGTATTTCTAATAAGGTCAGATGCATCAATAAATTTCAAAAAAATAGAGCCATTTGAAGAATAAACCAAAAAATTTATAATATGTTCTTGTCTCCTATTTGTCCAACCATCACACATGATTGAACATCTATAAGTACCCCAATTTACTCTTCTTTCAGCCAAATAATTTCTAATTTCAGAAACAGCACAATTCAAAAGTTTACCTTTTAAGTTATTAATCGAAGGACTTTTGTATTATGAATTATAAGAGGCTATTGCATCCATCATAAGTTAATAATAATAAGATTGAAAAGCATTGAATGACGAACCTGAATCATACCACCATCTAGCTATTGCCATATCGACATTGTGAGCAGCATCTCTTGATTGCATTGCACTACGAATTGAAGGTTGGGCTCCAGGAGTTGTTCGTGGTGCAAAGAAACTAGTCACTTGCCTTCTTCTCTTCCGCACATCAGATTCTTCTAGAGCCTGAGATGGAACACTACCAATACCACTATCACCACTACCACTACTACTTCCACCTTCAACATTTCCAAAATTACCACAGAAACTAGAAAACGAACTTCCACTACCAATTTCAAAATTCAATCTTTCCCTTCTATCTCTCTCATATTGATATTCATCAAGCAATGTTTTCATCTGCCACTTAATATCATGACTTACTTTTTTACAGGGTTTCACATCTCCTTTAACCCCAACTAAATGTTTTGTTAATCGGGTGATTCCTCCACCTTTTAAATGCTTGTTACAAAAGAATCAAACGGTATGGTCATATCGGAAACCAATGTAACATGAGCCCAAGCTAGATCATTGAATCTTCCTGAAGTGGGTTGATCAGAAGTACTTGAACTTTCTTCCATTTATCTTTACACATAAAAATAAATAACACATAATTTTAGTACATAATATGCATATCCATCTTATATAATATAACTCATTCTGTATGATTACATTACACACAATTCAATTTCATGGAACACAATTCACTATAAGTTAAAAGCTAACAATTCAAAACATTCAACATATATAATAACACAAAACATACATCAACAATTTCCATTTTCAACAATTACCAACAATTTCTATTTCCAACAATCACAAAACATTCATAATTCCATTTTCATTTCCAACAATTTTCAATTCCAGCAATCACAAAACAGGCATAAACAATTTCTATTTCCAACAATTTTCAACAATTTCCATTTCCATTTCCAACAATCACAATACATTCATAAAACAATTCCTATTTCCAACATCCACAAATCATACATAAACAATTTCTATTTCCAACATCCACAAATTATACATAAAAAATTTCTATTTCCAGCATCCACAAATCATACATAATTTCATTTCCATTTCCAACAATTTCCATTTCTATTTCCAACAATCACAATAAATTCATAAAACAATTTTCATTTTCAACATCCACAAATCATACATAAATTTAAATGAGTGTGTATAATTTTTCTTTTACAATATATCAAATAAGAAAACATAATATTTAGGCGTGGTTAATGATTAAAAAGGGGAAAAAGCGTTTAAATAGTTTCCTTAAGATTTAAGAGTCTTTATACTTTTTAATATAACAAAAAAATTATGTATGTAAATAATATTTTAATAAAATAACAAATAAACAAAAATTAATATTTAATTGTTGTGATTTGATTTTGTATATTTTTATATAATAAAAAGTTCAAACATATATTTCTAAACTTTTATTAAAATTGTGAATTTTATTAAAACTGTGAATTTTAGTATTTAAAAATTTATTATTATCACGTAATCTAATTGAGGATAAAGAAGAACATTCACAAAATAGTCTTATGTTACATTAAATTTCATCAACTTTGTTTAACGTTGAACGCTTAATAGTTAATATGCATTATATTTTATTAATTTTTAGAACTTAAAAAGTGCACTCAACATAATTAGAACGAATAAACATATCTATTAAAGTGCAAAGTCATATTACAACATTTGAATGGTGAGATAGGACAACTAATTAACTTTTCTAAATACACTCATTTAAATTTGTCCAAAGAAGTTGAGGATAATTTTTCGGTAGTTTCGCATACATCAGTTTCATTTAACTTCTAATAATATAATTATTAATAATTATAACATAAAATTAAGGCATTTCTATTTATAACCAAACAGAACAACCAATCTCAAACAGAACAACCAAACAAGTGAAACAACTCATTCATCAGTCATCATCACCGTGACTAATATAATTCCATTTCCAATTTTCAGATCACAAACAGTATACTGTATAATTCTATTTTTAATTCCATTTCCATTTTTCATATCAAAAATGACAAAACCCAAATCAATACCATGAGCACTCAATTTCAACAATTCTATTCCAAAATCAAACCAATTCACATACACGCAAATCCAATACCGTGAGCATTCAACTTCAACAATTCCATTCCAAAATCAAACCAATTCACATACACGCAAATCCAATACCATGAGCAGGAAACTTCAACAATTCCATTCCAAAATCAAACCAATTCATATACACATAAATCCAATAATGTGAGCAAGAAATTCTGAAGTAAATCACTTGTTAATATAGAATTCACGTACAATATAAAAAATGCACAAGAAGGGGGGTTGAATTGTGTATTCTTTTCGTGAATACAAAAACCTTTGATATTTCTTGAAAAGAACTTTTTCAACTATTAAATGAATACTAAAAATGTTATACAAAAATAGCTACGTCGTTAAATCGCAAATAACTTCTATATACTTATTTAAGAACAATAGAAATTAAAGTGAAAGGTTAGAAGATAGACACCGCGATTTTATACTGGTTCACCCCAAACTTTGAGCTACGTCCAGTCCTCGGAATTCGTCTGAGATTTTGCTATACTTCATCAATTTTACAAGTATTCTTTCTTCCATTTCAGAGCCTCTTCAGGTCTCTTACACAAAGTATTCTTTCTTTCCTTTTAGAGCCTCTTCAGATCTCTTACACAAAGTATTCTTTTCTGCTATCTTAGCCTCTTCAGGCTCTTAGCCTTTCTTTCTCTTACTAGAAAGATATTGTGAGCTTTTAGTTACAGTAGAGTTTGCTCTCATGTATCGCACTTTGAATACAGAATTTTTCTTTGTAAGTAATAACTTGAAAGCTAAAAGTTGAAAGTTGAAAAGTTGTTCAGTCTTTGACTACGACTAGTATTTATAGCCTAAGTCTCCAACTGCTTCTTGATAATTGCTTCTTGTTTCTTGTAAAAATCGTTATTTAGTTGAGTTCTGTAACTAACTCCAACTGACTAATTGTTCGACGTACTAGAGTATTTTCATCTCTGTATCGTCTGTGTTTTCCTGCTTCTTCTGTGTTTTTCGCTTCTTCTGTGTTTTTCGCTTCTTCTGTGTTTTCCCCTTCTTTTGTGTTTTTTGCTTCTTTTATGTTTTTCACTTCTTCTGTGTTTTTTGCTTTTTCTGTGTTTTCCCCTTCTTCTGTGTTTTCCGCTTCCTATGTGTTCTCCACTTCTTCTGTGTTTTTGCTTCTTCTGTGTTTTTCGTTTCTTTTGTATTTTGGCTTCTTCTGTATTTTTCGCTTCTTCTGTGTTTTTCGCTTCTTCTGTGCTTTTCCACTTTTTCTGTGTTTTCCACTTCTTTTGTGTTTTCGTTGCACGCTTAACGCACTTATCAAAACAGTTCATTTATTTATAATATTATTATTATTTGATTGTCACCAAAATTAATAGACGTGAAGTCTT
>JAOSBL010000211.1:30774427-30789058 GCA_027568915.1 Erythroxylum roraimae | reverse complement strand
GGGAGGCCATTGTTTATGAATTATGTGTGTTGGTGGAGGTTTCTTCGAATTGGAGAGTTTGAACTAAGAAGTTTGTTCTGTTTGGGACGAGTATAGTTGCGTTTAATCGTGGGGGATTATATAGGGATTTGGTTTGAGGGCGGCATTGGACTTTGGTAGGTTTTAAGTAGTTATGAGAAAAGCCTTGTATCACTGTAGTTATTTTTTGTAGTTGGCTAACCTCGAGCTGCATACATTCTCCACAAGCAATCGTCAAATGTTTATCTAGTTAGTTGGTCAGATACTGAAATCGATGTAAGTAGATACAAGCAAGTCAAAACGATATGTCTATTGGTGGTTAGTCAACATTAATTAGATCAAATATATTGAATACTGAAATCCATTAAATGTAAGTTCATATGCTTGTTTCTTACTCCAAAATTCTAGACATTCCAAAAACAGATAAACTTAGTAGAATGAAAATAACTTGCAATCTTGTTGGTTAATTTTGTAAATTTGTTCAAAAAATAAAAAATTCGAATCAACTCATATTAGTGATCATTGAAAGAGATAATAAAAATATTTATATAGAATTGATAGACATTCTTATATAAATATTTTTGAATACAACATATTATCTAAATATTTAATACCGAAATTGAGATTTAAAAGCATAATCTAGTTAGATACTTTAATAATACAAATATATTCCCAACTATAATGGTAAAGGGGAAAAATTTTAAAACTACAATCAAACAATGTGAAAAGTTGTTAATTATAAACTGGAAATTTTGTGTAGATATGATGAACAAATATAATTACTATATAATAAATATTTATGTATGAAAAAAAAAACTGGCTTTCCATATTAAAAACCTTCTATCACTCAGATTCAAGAACAATTCTCTTATTCTATTTTTCAAAAAATTGTAGTTAAGAAAACTCTGAGTCCAAAAAACAAAAGAGTTAGTAGGTAAGTAGAGATTCTGAGTGTCGAATGACAGGAAAGGGAAAGCGAAGACTTTAAACGAAAATTTCCAATTCGAGGTTACGTTGATGAAGAAAAATTAAAATAAAAACATTTGCCATAGTGTATAACTCTTATGTTGTTTATTTATATATGTATATATATGAAGAAAAATTAAAAAATATATATAAACAACATAAGAGACAAATGTTATATATATATATATATAAACAACATAAGAGTTATACACTATGACAAATGTTTTTATTTTAATTTTTCTTCATCAACATAACCTCGAATTGGAATATATATGATATACTACTTGTTGTATATAGTTTATAACATACTTAATTCATAATTTTATCACATTTTAATATTTTTCATCTATTATTTTTATTTATGATATAAAATCATGAAATGTTTATATGTGTCATATAAAATTCATTTACATAATAGAATTATATTTATTAAATATTATTTTTGTTTATCATATATGAAATTAAATAGCAATGATTATATTCAATTTAGTTATAAATGTTAGCTCAAGATTTATTATTAATGATTTTGATGATAACTATATAATATTTCACAATTCAAATTAAAGTAATTTCCTTTTATTGGTAACGACATAATTCTTAAAAGGAAATAAAATTATAGGATAATTTTTTAATGAACTTAACTTATTATAAATGATTCCACAATATCCGGAAGGATCTTGCTAATTAGAACAATTAGCTCTAGAATGGAAAAAAGTACATTAGGCAACAGATAAAAGCATAGCTATAAATACAATTATCGTTGCATTTTTATTAGGACAACATAATTCTTATCGTTACAAAAAGTGGCGTTGCAATAAGTATAAAGCAGTATAATTTTTGGAATAGACAATAAAATAAAAAATGTTGCTTTAAATTTTGACTAAGGCAATACATTAGTTTCAAACTATAGCAACATTGTTAAATAGATATTGTAACACTTTAAGTCTTTTTAAGCACCAATGTTAAATAAATAAGGAAACAAATTTTTTTTTTGGGCAACAATTTATAAAAATAAAAGAAACAATTTATTCTTTCGTTACCAATAATATTTAACGTAAAAGTAAACTCTAATCATTACGTAGACAACTTCCATATATACATTATAAGCAATATATAGATATTAATGTACGTCTTAATTGTGTATATAGTATCAAATATAAATGACCAAAAAACTGCATTTATATATAATATATAATCCATAAGGACTTGAAAAATTCAACATTTAACATATTCAAAATACAAAAGCAAATTACAAATGCTTTTATTGTTACGAAATACAAAAGCGAATTCTAAAATCCTTAACAATTGTAAGGAAAATTACATGTGCTTCAACTACTCTTCATCGTTTGAACAATTCAAAGTCGATGTCAGGCTTCTTCACATTGGCTCTGTAATCTTTCTGAAAGTCCTCTGGAAGTATAACGTACTTGTTTTTCCGTACTGCTAAATACAAGTAGTTCAATACTAAGATTTTACTCATTTTGAATACTAAATCTCATTCAAGACAAAGAAGCAATTAGAGGAGACCTTTTTGAAGTCCAAAGCATATCCTAGTTTCAATTATAACTATCATATGAACCAACTGATTTTCACAAAATAAATTTTGAAAGTATGGCTAAACATGCTCTAAACAACTGACAACATACAACTTCAGATGGAAATGACCATTCGAAGCTAGTAAATACAGTGAATAAGAGCTATATCATAATTAGAATACGCATAACTATGAAACTCATAAAATATGCTACAAAAGTAACTAAAAATGGCATTAGTCACTGGTGAAACAACAAGTAAAATAAAGTAAAAGTGATTCATAATTACCTCTCTGTTAATAATCAGGTAACCTTATCCATCAACCATGTCTAAGATCATCATAAACAAATCATAGCTAGAATTTGGAAATTTCAAAGGAGAACCTGCTAGAGTATCCCATATTGACTAAACATGAAAATATTAAAGGGTTTATAAGTGGTAAGGGTCAACTATCCAAACAACTAGTTCTAGTTATTTGGATAATGGTTAACCCAAGTCCAATTCTTGATAGTAGACTCTACACTCTGTCAATAATAAAAATTCAATATGGTATCAGAGTAGGTTTGATCCGGATTATTAATTTCCAGGTTGTCCGTCTGAATGTCCAGTCCCAGCGGCCCGATCCGGTTATCACTGTGTTTATTTCACGAGACAACTGGATGTCTAGTCCCAGTTGCACTTGAGGGGGAGTGTTAGAGTATCCCATATTGACTAAATATGAAAATGTTAAAGGGTTTATAAGTGGTAAGGGTCAACTATCCAAACAACTAGTTCTAGTTATTTGGACAATGGTTAACCCAAGTCCAATTCTTGATAGTAGACTCTACACTCTGTCCATAATAAAAATTCAATAGAACCATCATTACTAAATAGGTAAGTAAAATAAAGAAAGCACCTTTAGGAAACAATCTCCACTCCCTGTCCATTTGCAATTAGGCATATCAAAGGCAGGTATTTCCCAGCTATATTTCTATTTTTTGTTTGACAAATTATTTGCTTCTTCTGATAACTTGTAATCCAAGTGGATATGGAAAGGACTACACATAGAACACTACAATAAAATTTGAGAACTTATGAAAGACAAGAACATAAGTTACCAAAGATGAGTTTCAATAAGATATTATAAATAAATCACATGCAATATAACAAGAATAAACTCAATGCCAAGCAGGTAATTTCAACATTAGACAATCAACGCAATTGAGAAAGCAGAAAGGAACTGTTATAAGATTTCATGTTTTAGTGTGAGCAACATATTTCAATCTAAATTGACAACTAGGGATCCTAACAATGTTTACTTTTGTATATTTTGTTGCAGAAGGGAACGTGTTACAAGATTTCATGTTTTAGTGAGAGCAACATATTCCAACTAAAATTGACAACTAGGGATCCTAGCAATGTTTACTTTTGTATCTTTTGTTGCATAATTATTTTGCAGTTAAATGATGTGAAAATACAGACATGCAACCCCTTTCCTAACTCTAAAATTCCAAAAGATACAATATCAAAACTCTTATGTGTATCTGTTTGGGATTGTTAATTGTATTTAGGGAAAGATCATTAAAGATCAAACTTTTTAGACTGACAACACAAAAATTACGGAAAGCATGGAAGTTAAATGATTGTTTTCAAATAAGGGAATGTCTTACAGTGTGAAAAGTAACATGTACTATATCACACCACAATGAGCTTTTTACAGACGTTTAGAGGATTAAATGATTCTTAAACAAAATTGAGAGCATTGATAATTCATCCTCTAATATGAGGATGGAAAAATGAAAAATAGACATATAATAAACATTATGATAGCTATATTAAAAAATGACAGCAATAGTAGCATTATCAAAATTGAAAAAAAAAAGCATAGTCAAAAGAAGATAAAGATAGCAGATCAAAGCTAAAAATAGAAACCAATTCTTATAGGTTTTCACTAATAAATTGTATCAAATATAAGAAAATATTTTTACCTTCTTCAGTATCTTCATTCCTGGAAGCACTAAGAAATTCTAAATCATGTTCATCATCTTCTAAGCTACTTTTTCCTCCTTCCTCTCTTTGTCTATATTAGAAAAAAAAATCATCATCTAAAGATTCAAATTCAACAAAAATATCGGATATGTAGTAAAGCTCAATTTAATCAAGCATCCTTGTGATATAATTTCAAAATTATTTCAGGTTTTGCACATCATTAAAAGACAAATTATGAGATAAACACAACCCTTTCTCGTAATATTCAAAACTTATGGCATGAGATTTGAGACTATTGGGGAAAAAATCACTTAACAGGCCAAATGAAAAGGACAACAATAAGAAATATGTAAAAGAGTTTTTCAAGGAATATAAAAACATAGGTTTAGGAAATTGCATGACTCACAAGATCTAGATCCTCCTTCCCCATAATTTTAATATCTGCAATTTGATTTTCGTTGCGCAGACGTAGAAAAGAATCAACATCCATCTCCATCTTGTCTTAAAATGTATAAAAAGAACTTACACTGTCAGTGATAACAGCTATTAACTATTGACTAAGATTAAGACCATACCTTTATAACTGCATAAAAATAGGGATGGACATCTAATTGAGTAAGTCACGAAATAGCAATTGCCCATCGCCTTGTTAATCACCTCTGTGATTTCTGAGTAAGTCAAGAAATAGGACGGAACTCATCGCCATTGCCCATCACCTTGTTAATCACCTCTATAATTTCTGAACAAATTAGATTGATAATAATGAATACAACAAAGTGAGAGATTAAACAAATTTTCAGAAATGCCTAACCCCAATAGGGTCAGATATGAAGAAGTGATCGTCAGTTGAGGGATGTTCTTACCCCTTCTATAAAATGATGTCGAATTCATGATCCTCTTTACCTTGGAACATTGTCGTTTCTTGCTGTCTTAAGGTAGTAGACGACCCTTATACAATGTCGTCTTTATATGCCTTTCATTTGATGCAGGAGTGTTTTAACTAGTCTCTTGGTTCTTCTCATTAACTATTCTCAATCTATTTTTAATCAAAAAAACTATTCCAAATTGTTGCCTTTAAATTATAGGTTATAATATGTATAATGCACAACACCTATAATATTTGCTTTTGTCTCTAAAAATTATACAGGAAAAATATTATTTCAAATAATAATATTTGTTTAAAGATGAAAAAAATAGTATAGTTCAGACTGATCTAGTCTAGTCAATCTATGTGACTCGAATTAACCAAAATTTTGGTCGAGTTCAGATTTTTAAATAAAAAATATTCGAACTTGAAATCACACTTGGGCTTAAGTTACTTAAATCAAAATCGTTTTTTTAATGTAAAATGATGTTATTTTGAATAAAATAACATCTTTTAAGAAATAAATAAAGTTCGAACCTGATTTGGAAAAGATTCAGGGCCGATAGTTTGACGGAGATGGACCTCAAGCTCAAGCTTGTGAGAGTTGGTAATTTGCATAACACAATATCCAATGATGTCAAAAACCACATTGCACACGGTACCTAAGGAAAAGAAGAAGGGTTTGGAGTCTCTAGTCTTCCTCACTATTCAACTCTATGTCTTGCTTTTTTCCCACAATATCGACTCATGTGTTTTAATTTTACTAAATAAAAATTAGAAGGAAATTTAATTTTTCTAGACATATTCTGAATACTCATTAGTAAATAGAAAAATTTTATATTTTAAATATACATTAGTAAATACCCTTTAGTAACTAAGTGATCGAAACTATAACAACAATTCAAGATCTCGCTTATATGAGATTTTATTGCAACATTTTTTAATTGTGTTGTCTTTTCTCATGTATAGAAACAAATTATTATTACCATTGCCTTTTTAATATTAATAAAGGCAACACTTTAAAAATTGTTGCTTTATATTAATTTTTAGCAATATAATTTTGAATTGTTACAAAGATGTCGTTGCTTACATCTTTTTATGTCGTAGTGACTTTGACAAAGCTTTTCTTTTAACGTCTGAATATTGGAAGATTCCAGCAAAGATGATATCAAAAATTTCTTAGATACAATGTCAACTCAAAATTAAAATGAAACAATGGTTAGCTGAAGAAAATGTCTACTTAAGGAAGAGCCACTATATTTGCGAACAACACACAAATTTATGAAATACTTCAACAACATCAATATTCTTGAAAGTCATACATATACCAAACTCCTTGTGCCTTAGAAAGTGAAATCACTCTATTGAGAGAGACTGTTAAACCTTTTATACATTTTTTTACTGAGAGCTTATAGAGGTTTGTTAAACACTACGAGTGTGGAAGGTTGAAGAACCTTGAAAAATATGTACTTGTGAGCTTTGAGAGGCTCATAAAAATTTACTACTTGGATTTTTATAGTGAAATACTGAAGTTGAATACTTGGAGATTGGACGTAGGCTTCGTTATAAGCCGAACTAGTATAAATCGACTGTGCCACACCCTCTCTCTCAACTTTTAAATTTTTGCATTGCAGTATATGTGCTTAATTTATACGAGGCTCCTTCACTTTTGGAATAGGCTCCTTCACTTTTAATATTGCAAGAGGTTTCTTTCATTAATCGGATTCTTTCATTTTTAACAGGCTCCTTTCATTTTTTTCAACAGAAACAAGCTCCTTTCGCTTTTTAATAGGATTTTTCATTTTTTAACGTTAATAGGCTCCTTTTATTTTTAAACGTTAACAGGCCCCTTTTGTTTTTTAAAAGTTAACAAGCTCCTTTCAATTTTAGCAAGCTCTTTTTATTTATAGACTTTTCTGTTGAAATTTAGCAAGCTCCTATCATTGACATGAATTGATAGTGGCTTAAAATTTTTTAAGTCACACACAATTCACCCCCCACCCTTTTGCGTGTGTTTGCTTTATCATTTGATATCAAAGCGAAGTTTCACATTTGTTGTGTTTTACAATATGTGATAGATCATGGCAAACAAGTTGAGAAGCCTTGAAGGACAATCCATCTTAAAGCCTCCTGATTTTAACGGAAACAATTATTCCTATTGGGAAGAAAGAATGACTATTTATCTTTAACCTGTAGATATCGAAATCTGGAAAGCTATCAAAGTTGGAACTACACCTTCTGCTTCTGAAAACCTAGAAGTGTGGACTGATTCTAGTAGAAGAAATGCACAGCTGAATGCTAAAGCAGGACATTATTGCATTATCTCTAGAAGAGTATGAAAAGATATCCTACTATTCTACAGCAAAGGAAATGTGGATCAAACTTCAAGTTACCTTTGAAGAAACGAATGAGTTAAAGAAACATAAAATAACCCTTTTAGTGCATCAACACGAAACTATTTGCATGAAATAGGGAGAAACTATAGACGAATTATTTGGATGTTTCAATAATATCATCACAACCTTAAAGAACTTGGGAAAGGTATATGCCAATGATGAGCTTGTAACAAAAATTCTAAGGTCATTGCCAAAGGAATGGAGACCTAAGGTGATGGCTCTAGAAACTACAAAGGATCTCGACACTATTTCGCTTGACTGGTTAAGAGGAAACTTGATGATCCATGAAGTCGAGCTTAGGCGAGATGAAGCATCTTCATACAGAAGAGGAATAACACTAAAAGCAGTTGATGAATCAAATCCATCAAACGGTGACGAAAGCAACACTGAGTTGTAAATAGATGGAGATGATGAATTCAATTTCATGGTCGAAAATATTCACGCTTGTACAAAAATAAACTAATGAAGAAAAGAGAAGAAAACAAGAAAAATAAAAATAATAGATTCCTATCTAAAGGCGGCAGCAGCAGTAGTAATTCACAAAATAATCAAATCATATGCTATCACTGTAAGAAGCCTGGACACATAAGACCAGAAAGTTCTCTTCTTCAAAAACATACAACAGAAAATAGAAAACCCAAAAAGCAGGCTATGACTGTATCCTGGTTAGAATATGATTATGAAAACTTTGAAGAAGAACTGCCCGAAGAAGTCATCAATGTTTGCTTTGTGGTTGAATCAGGAGACGACGAGATTTATTATTCTAACTCCGATATTGAAATTGATCAATTAAGAGATGCATATCATGAACTGTATGATCAGTATAAAAATTTAACAATGCAATAATTCAAAAGGTTAACCAGTCTAAAAATAATGATGCATCCTTGACGAATAAGATTAAATCACTAAAATCTAAGAATAAGAATTTTTTGTCTAAAATTATGTCCCTTGAAAATGAAAATAAGAAAAAAGTCTTTGAAAAGGAATTATTGGAACAAAAGGTAATTCGTTAGAGAATGCATTGCTTGAAAATGATTATGTTAAGTTAAAACAGTAAGAAGAAAAAGTTACTTCTATAAAAAAAGATCTTGCCAATTTTGTTGATGGAAGGAACCATCTTAATGCATTACTTAGGAATCGTAAAGGTTTTTTTGATAAGACTGGAATATGATATAATAAAAAAATAATATTAGGCCATACAAGAATTTCTTTGTTAAATCTAACAGCAGCCATAGTCAAAACAGTAGGGACTTGATAAGTAACAATAATTATAGTAATTCTCATCCATCTATTTTGTGTAATTACTATGATAGAAATGGTCATATTAGTAATTTCTGTAACTTTCAGAAAATGAAGATATTGCCTCAGATGTATGTTTGGAGACCGAAGGTCAAATTACTAACTTGAAAGGACCTAGAAAAATTTGGGTACCTAAAATGAGATAATATATTCTACAGATATGCTTCAGAATAGAGACAAAAGAAAATCAATGGATAGTTGATAGTGGTTATTTGAGACACATGACAGGTCAAATATCACATTTCAACTATATTGAAAGGAAAGATAGAGGTAATGTTGTCTTTGATGACAAAAACAAGTCAAAAGTCACTAGAATTAATAAAATTGGTGACTTTAATTCTGCTTCTATTAACAATGTTCTTTATGTTAATGGTTTGAAACATAACTTGTTAAGTGTAAGTCAATTGTGTGATAAGGGTTATAGAGTCACTCTTTATACATCTCATTGTGAAATTATTGATATTCTTAATGACAACATTGTATTTGTTGTTCCTAAAAATCAGAATATATTTTATACTCAATTGGAAGACATGTCTTCACAAAATGTTAAATGCTTTGTTTCACTAGAAAATAATTCATTTATCTGGCATAGAAGATTTGGACATGCTAGCATGAGCATTCTATTAAAATTATCCAAAAATGAGTTAGTAAGAGGACTACCAAACTTAAATTTTGAGTAATCAAGGAAAAAAAATCAAAAGTAGCCTTCTTTTTAAAATATTGTTTCTACTAACCAACAACTTGAACTTTTACATATGGATTAATTTGGTTCTACTAGGACTCAAAGCTTCAGTGGTAAACACTATGGTTATGTTTTAGTAGAAGATTATTTTAGATTTACATGGGTTTATTTTCTATCAAATAAGGATGATACTTTTGAAGTTTTTGAGAAGTTTTGCAGAAAATTTAGATTGAAAAAGGATACTGCATTACATCTATTTAAAGCAATCATGGAGGACAATAAGATAACCGAAAATTCAAAGATTTCTGTAATGAAAATGGGATCACTCATAATTTTTCATGCGCAAGGACTCCTCAACAAAATAGAGTTGTTAAGAGAAAGAACAGGAATCTTGTTGGTATGGCCAGGATAATGATGTGGGAAAGTGGTCTACCTTACGGTTACTAGGCAGAAGCTGCGTCTACTACTTGTTACATACTTAACAGGTGCCTTATAAGACCTATTTTCAAAAAGTCACCCTATAAGTTGTGGAAAGTAAGAAAACTGAATGTTGTTTACTTTCGAGTATTTGACTACAATTGTTTCATATTAAATAATGGAAATGACAATCTTGGAAATTTTGATATGAGATCAGATGAATCTATTTTTCTAGGTTACAGTACTGCCAACAAAAGATTCAGAGTTTATAATAAAAGAACAAAGAGGATAGAAGAATCAATACATGTGGTATTTGACGAAGAAATACCCTCGACAATAGTAGCTGATTCAAATGATGAAGAGTATCCTTCGGTTCCTAAAAATACATTGCAGGCTAAAACTACATATAAGGTATCTTCGAAATTACAAGATCAAGAAGGTCTTTCTAAAGCCAAGACGAAGCAGGCTTCTTCGTCTCAATAGGAGCCTATGCAACCAAGAATACTAGGATAATAGAGAGGTCAAGATACACATTAGTACATTTTAGGAGAACCTTCTGAAAGTTTAAGAACTAGATCTTTCTTCAAAAATAATTATGTTGCCCTCATCTCACAATTAGAACCAAAAACTATTGAAAAGGCTCTTACTGATGAAAACTGGGCTTCAGCTATAAAAGATGAACTAAATCAGTTTGACAAAAACTAAGTCCAAAATTTAGTACCTTTTCCACAAAACAAGTCAATCATTAGAACTCATTGGGTATTTTGAAACAAACTTGACGTAAATGGTAAGGTGGTAAGAAACAAAGCTAGAATTGTAGCTCAAGGTTATGATCAACAGGAAAGGATTTGTTTTGATGAAACCTATACACCTATTGCTCGATTAGAATCGAGTAGAATTTTACTTTCTTTTGCATGTTATAGAAACTTTAAATTATTCCAATTGCATGTTAAAAGTGCCTTCTTAAATGGATATATTAATGAAGAAGTATTTGTTAAGCAACCTCTAGGTCTTGAAGATGAAAACTATCCTGATTACGTGATGAAGTTAACCAAAGCCCTGTATGGTCTAAAGCAAGCTCCTTGAGCATAGTATGAGAGGTTAAATAACTTTCTGCTTGAGAATAACTTCAAAAGTGGAAAGTCAGATAAAACCTTATTTATTAAGAAAAAGGAGAACGATTTATTCTTAGTGTAAATATATGTTGATGACATAATATTTGGTGCTACTAAACAATCCTTTTGTGAAGAATTCTCAGCTTTAATGCAGGGGGAGTTTTAAATGAGTATGATGGGAGAACTGTCTTTCTTTCTTGGGTTGACAGAAAAAGGAATCTTCATTAGTCAAGACAAATACACAAAGGAACTCATTAAAAAATATCATTTTCAGAATGCCAAGCCAATATGTAGTCCTATGTATTTTGGAACTAAACTTGATAAGGATGAGGAAGGCAAGGCCACAGATGAGAAAAAGTAATAAAGGAATGATTGGATTACTACTATATCTCACAAATTTAAGACCAAATATTATGCTTAGTGTGCGTCTTTACACATGCTTTCAATTAAAACCAAAAATGAGCAATCTTCAAGCAGTTAAGAGGATCTTTTGCTATCTTCGTGGAACTATGGAATTCGGATTATGGTATCCAAAAAATTATTCTTTTAACATAATTGGCTTTTTTGATGTAGATTAAGCAGGTGATAAAGTTAATAGGAAAAACACAAGTGGTCACTGTCAATTTCTTAGAGGATGTCTAGTTTTTTGCTCTTGCAAGAAACAAAATCGCACATTGCTTTCAACAACTGAAGCGGAATATATAGCAACTGCTACTTGTTACGGTCAAATCTTATGGATGAAACATCAACTTCACGATTTTGCTCTGAACTTTGATCATATTCCTATACTATTTTACAATACAAGTGTAATAATCTCTCCAAAAATCTTATGCATCATTATAGGACTAAGCATATCGAAATCAAACATCACTTTCTTAGAGATCATGTTTTATAAGGAACCGTTGATCTTTTGCATGTAAAAACTGAAAATCAAGTAGCTGATATCTTT
The DNA here is from genome assembly GCA_027568915.1 of Erythroxylum roraimae. Taxonomy (NCBI): domain Eukaryota; kingdom Viridiplantae; phylum Streptophyta; class Magnoliopsida; order Malpighiales; family Erythroxylaceae; genus Erythroxylum; species Erythroxylum roraimae. The sequence continues at coordinate 30,776,850 of JAOSBL010000211.1, read as the reverse complement.
ACTAAGCCACTCTTTAAAGATAGATTTTGTGTGTCAAGAAAATAGCTTTGTATATGCAGATTATCTGATATTAACTCTATGTGAAGACTCCATGCTATTTATCTTTACAGATATTAGTAGGCTCCCTCTAATCTATTATTTTATGGAAGGCTCCTCTTAGTTTAGAAGGCCTCTCTTAGTTTAGAAGGACCTTCTTATTTTAGAAGGCCCCTCTTAGTTTCAAATACCCTTTTAATTTAGAAGGCTCCTCTTAGTTTAATAAGGCAGAATACACGTGTCTTAAAAAGGTAGTTCTTTTCCAGTGTCGTTTTTGCTTTTAAAATGCACGCATTCCACCCTTACAACTTTTCGTATGTGCCTAACAGAAGATACGTAGATGATCACACTTCTTTTGTTAGCATGTACAACTACTCATCCTCACACAAAATCAACACCTTAGAATCATTTAGTATACATTAAGCAAACTTCTTTCTTCTACTCATCTTTGTCATTCTCAGAAGTGTCATTCCTTCTCTCTACACCCTAACTCTTTGCTTCCTCTCAAATCTCCTAAACCTCACCAAACTTACTTACAATGGCATGAACAAAATCAAAAGGAAAGAAGAAAACCTTGGCTTCCTTTTCTAGCCATGGCGAAACTCTCCGTTATGAACAAACTTTGGTTTATGAGTCTTCTTCTATGTCACCAATAGTAGGATCGTTAAACACTCCTACTAAAATTGTTTCTATTACCTCTAAGCCCTAAGTTTTAGAAACACCAATTCAAGAGACACTAAAGGAGAGAAAAGAAGAAGAACAATATGTCTCTGACTCTAGTGAAAAAGAAGAAGAAGAGAAAGAAGAAGAAAACAAAGAAGAAACGCCGAAGAAACAGAAGAAGAAGAAGAGTCCTTTGGTGAGGGAGAGCCAGCAAGAAAAGTAAGATTTCATTCTCCCTCACTCTCTTTACCCATTCCCACTGTGCCTACTCCTACTCTATCTACCCTTTCTTTTAAATTTTTAGCACCTCCTTTCACTATTGCTCAACCTGGTTCTAAGGATAAGAAAGTTCCTGAAGTGCACTGGATTGTAAATGATGATGGTTTAGATAAAGAACCGACTCGGTTAATAAGATGACCATAGACCAAAGCAAGTGTTGTAAAACAAGCCGAAAAAATTAATGAGCTATAAGAAACCTGTGATGCTGAAAAGAAAGAAGAAGAAGAATCTCAAAAGATAAAAAGAGAAGAAATAAGAAAAGGCAAAGTGCCTATTGTCGAAGAAAAGATTTAGGAACCCATTGTTAGGGATGAGCCACTTTATGAAGAAGCTCTATTTGAGAAATTCCAAAAGCAAAAAGGTTAAAATTGAAGAAACAAAAGAAAGGAGAGTCTTCAGTACCGGTTAAGTTGTTTCAGTTAATGGAAGCTAAAGCGAAATACAAAATGTGATACAAGAAGCGCAAGGTGGTTGCAAAACTCTTTTTTCCTCTTCTATCATTCGATGAAATTAGTATTCCCATCTCTTCTCATTTTCTTGTTGTTGGTTAGGAAAATTAATTGAATTTGAATGGGACAATGCATGATGACTTAGTTAGATGTTTCCACAGACACATGAGAAAAAAAGAAATTAATGGAAATCTGGCAATGATCTCTTGATTATGGAAGAAATCATAGCAAACATTCTGAATATAATTCCCGTAGGTAGAATTGACCTCTCCTATCATAAGTGATATATTACTAATCTTGATCTGGGAGAAGATGAGGACTTTATCTGCTTAAACATCGAAAATGCCCATGAAGGGAGACCATGGTGTAAACATCTGGACTTACTACCAAGATGCCTTACATCAATATCTGCTACTTCAATTTTTCCAACGAGTAGCTCAGTTGAAAGATACAGTATCCTGGATATATATGTGGTGTACAATCTTCTGAAGGGCAATAAGATGAATCTCCCAGCAATGATCCTAAAATTTATGGTCGAGAAGGGAAGTCATAAAAATACAATTGGTGGTCTACCGTATGGGATGCTTCTAATAAAGATTTTTGCCTATTATAAAGTGTCTTTTGACAATCTAGAATGGAATGAACCTAGAAAGTTCCATTCCTCCATTCCCTACCAATTCGGATACAAGCTAAAAGACAATGTGTGGGTGGAGAAGAAAATTAAAAAAGCAGCAGACCTTTTAGGTCCTGCTCCACAAAAATCAGCCCCTGCCACATTCCAGAGCATAAATGATCTGATCCTTCAACAACTGAAGGAAATTCTTTCTAATCAAGATCAAATGCGTGGCTAGATCGACAATATGCAAAATCAAATTCTTGACATGTAGATTTTGCTTCGAAAAATTTCTGAATCTTTTAAATTGTAACACCCCACTCCCGAGTGACCCGAACCCGATATCATTGGTGATATCCGAGTCCGTGCCCCGCGAGGGTGGC